>JAWWMO010000096.1:7534852-7545147 GCA_035047845.1 Dendrocincla fuliginosa
CCTCAGCCCCACCTACCCCCTCGCAGCCCTCCCGGCCACTAATCCATCCCCCCCTGCTCCCCCCGCGGTGCTCCGCAGAGCGCGGCTGCGGGACCCCAGCCCCGGCACCGACCCCCGCGGTGCCGTGACCGAGGGGGAGATCTGGGGCCGGGTGTGAGAACTTGAGCCCCACTGACGCCCAGAAGAAGCCGCCGCTGTGTCCATACAGGGGCAGTACCTCGGGGCCAGCGGGACTGGGAGTAGCCAGGATCCCCCCAGGGTGCTCCTTGGAAAATGCCTCCCGCTGTCACCGGAGCAGCATCTGAGGGGGCACGGAGCGGAAAGCCCCGGAGAAGGGGGGCTCGGGGCCAGCCCACAGCGATGCTGCGGCCACAGCCAAAGGTCCCCGGCCTTGGTACGTCGCAGACCACGTTTTGGAGTGATGCTGTGCTTTCTGTACACTGAGGGTAAAACGACAGCGAAGAGGAAAAAACGGTGGCACAGCAGAAATCTGGGTTTGGAGTTTTCCAAGGACAGTTGTTGCCCGCCCTCTCTGAAGCGACGAGATCACGAACACGGCCCAACCTTTTGTCCTTTTATATCTGATGCATAACGTTAGGACGTGAAGGGGTGCCCTCCCACCCCACGACGCTCACACTCGTCCTGCAATGCCTGAAGCTGCTCGGGCTTGGCCTAACACCTGGCAGCTAAATACACCTGGAGCGGCCGAAGCAGAGCGCCTCGCCTGCACAGGTACCAGCCTGCGCCACTCCTGGGGCTGCCTCCTCTTCTCGAGGCATGGTTAACCAGGATTTGGGGGGAGTGGAGGGGCAGAGGGTTTCAGAGAGCATTCAAAGTCCACACTACCTTTACAGTTCTCTGTGTTTTCTCGCATTTCTGTAAAACACACAAACACCAAATAGGAGAGGGGGAACCTTGCTACAAACCAGTCTGTCCCTCAGTCTGGACAGCATTAAAGATGGGGGGGCAGGTGTTATACCGTTTTGGAAATAGCCGGTGCTCCTTTGCAGCACCAGAGTCTTCTTTTCCTTCGCTGTCTGTCATTTTACATTCAAAACAGAGGATATTTAGCAGACACCCTGGCCCACTGTGTTCCCACAGATAAAACTCAATCTGAGATACGGATGCTAATTAGACTACAGTAATTTAAAAGGTTTTACGTGTAAATTAAAACGTTTTTTAAAAGGTCAGTCCTGTAAAGTTGAAAGCACTTAGGTAACATAATCTAATATCCTCAGTGATCTTTAGAGAGATTTGAACGGGAAGTCATCACGAAAACAGGCTTGAAAGAGGAGAGCGTGGAGCGGAGGCATCCCGTCAGCACTGGTCTACACGGAGGACGTGCGCTGTCCCTCCAGACAACGATTTCGCAAGCGGGGATGAACGAGAGAAGATCCTGACCGTTCTCTCATCGCTTTCTCCCCTCCCTGCCCGGTCAGTATAGCGAGGAGTCAGAGCCGAGGTGGTGCAGCAAACAAAAACAGTGGGGTTTATTTTTGAGAGAGTGAAAGGAGGGCAGGAAATGCTGAGAGACTTCTCTTTTTCAACCAATATTCATTATTATTTTTCTCTTCCCTCACCTATCCCTAACTGCTGTCTCAGGCTTTCTGCCAGTTGCCGAGAGTCCTTGTCGGTGTATTCCTGGTGGTCCTTCTTTGGTGTATTACACACAGAGAGTCGCTGCCAGCCCCACAGCCGGGTGAAATGTTTTTCTGGAAATTCTGCCTGGAGCTTCTCTGTCAGGCACCCTGAGAGCTGTTCCCTGTACTGGCTCCCAGGACTTTTTTTATCCAGTCCACAGCCACATTTACAGGGGCCTGCCTCGTTTTGGATATAAACCTGTGTCTAAGCAGATCAACTTGGTTTAACACAGCAATAAATATCTCAAAACTGTTTTGTCAACTTAGTGTGGAAGAGCTCAGGGTTGCAATCAACCCTTCAGTCCCCTCTCTCAGTCACTTTCACTGATCTGGAGTGTGGTTATTTTGATAGTTAAAAAGACACGGGTTTAAAAGGAACTTTGCAGAACTTTCTGGCTGGTGACATATTTATATGCACGACTGAAAATGAGCCAGGATCCGAGCGAGGGCAAGCCACAGCAGATGCTGGCTTCTATTTCTTCCTGAGATCTCTGTGAGAAAGCCCACCATACTCCCTGAGATTACTGCAGTGATGTGATAGAGCGAGGGCAGTACAGCCGGACTGCCGAGTTCAGGCTTCTCCGGCTGCTCGCGTCGGTTCCTCGTTCAAGCACAGGAGAGGCGTGACGGGAGGCACCATCCGCAGCAGAGCTGCAGCCCCGCGGCCCGTGGGGCATCCCGGCAGCTCCTCGGGGAGGAAAAGTGCTTGTTCGGATGCAGCGGTAGCGGCGGGATGTCTGCTGCTTGTGTGAACAAGAGGGCACAGCGGAGGAAAGTGACGCCCTGAGGCTCTCCAGGATGTCTGAGGATGCAGAGCAACCGGGCCAGGGGAAGGAGGGAGAAGGAACAAGTTGTTGATCCCTTTCCCAGACGGAAGGTACCGTGGAGTGCCTGGAGACCACAGAGGTCTGGGCAGAGCACAGAGCAGGGATTGGATCTTCGCAGCTGTAGGTCAGGGAACTCCTGAAATAACACCCTTGACGTCCACCCTTTATCACTGCGCTCGGACTTTAAGAGTGGCCCCCGGTGTCTGGCAAGTGCGATGCCCTGAAGGGCAGGTTACCACTCACTTCTGCGTCAAGCAGAACAGATAATCTAGCTGTGGGAATGCCGCTGTGCTCGGAGGAACAGCTTACTTAGTTGTAAGCCCCGCTTCCTGCAGTCTGAATGCATCCTCCCATGGACGTTTTGAGAGGAGGGGCCTATTTTGGCTACGCTACAAAGTAAACAAACCAAGATTTAGTTTGGGGGGGGGTGGTCATGAGGGTTCTAGCTGGAAATCGATTGACTCCGCTACACAATGCTTGCTTTTTTAGTCTCTCTTGAGAAAGCTACGAACAAAAATTTTGGCTGAGGTTCATCCAGTGCTGTAAGTGTTGTGTTTGCTGCTACTAAGGGGTTGAAAAAAGTGAAATTGTTTCCTATGCTTTGAGAATTGCTGGGAGAAGAGGTAGATTGGAAGATGGGAAATTAAATCTCTAAATAGTGTGCTTTCAAAAATGACCAGCAAAAGGAAAATACAGTGGATTAACTAAGGCCATTGCTAGACATAGAAGTGTCCAGAAAATATAAGCAGAAGACAGGATGTTAAAGAAATTACGGCTTTCTCACAGCTCAAGAGCAGACATACCTAGGGTATTAGCTGTAACCTTTCCTAGATCAGGTTTCCTGTTATTAAAACAATACTCCTCTACTGATAATAAAACGGGATGGTGTGTCACATTCTCTGAACACATAATTAATTCTAATCAAATAAATGGGGACAATCAGAAACTGGGTAGCTTCAGAGTCCAGTACAGTCCAGAATCTGTCCAGATTCTGGTGTTTAATACCTGCAGGAATAAGTACAAAATTCTCCTGATCCTCCCCAGCTAACCAATGGTTGATTGGTAAGTAAGCACATCTCTTTGTTGACATGCTGCCACATACACAAATAGATGCTGCTGTAAATCCCAGCTGCCAAAGTATTTTTGATCCTAATGTATTTTGCTTCCAAAGAGATTTCAAGTTTCCCCTGGACTATTTACCAGATACCTCATAGCAGATGCTTCAGGTGGGTATTTTAACCATTGCCTTACAGTGTCTTGGAGAAAGGTTTCCATCCATGGTTTAGGAACCATTACAGCAGATGTAAGAACGAGTAAATACACATTTTATCATGCTAATCAGCAGGGCCTCTGTGCAGCAAGGGCTAGGTATCCACAGAAGAAAGAAAGAGAAAAGCACATTAAAGAGGAATGGAAATGTTTTTATGTTTTCAAGCCCCAGGCCACGCTGTTACAGCCCAGGAAATTTCTCATTCATAGCAGCCTTGTGTAGAAGCCACACTAGACACTTGGTCTGGGAAGGGTTTGGGCAGGGCAAGTGCGGATGTACACCCTGTGGTGCTGAACTCGACTCTGAAATGGGTGTTGTGATGAGCAGCTGGGTCAGCAAAGGACTTAGCAACAGCAATTTGCCAGACTTTCATGGTGCAGACCAGCACCAGCAACCAGAATGTTCCTCTCATTACCGTGGACAATCAGATGTTCTTTAGACAGGAGGCTAAATATATACATCCCTGAACTAGCCCATGAGTACAGATATTGCTGGAATAGGAATGCAGCTGGAAGAGACCATATGAGAGCACATGGATGGGGAGTGGGACCAGGAAGGTGGTGCAGGGATGACTGGGAAGGGATATCTGTCCTCAGCAACATGTTATGCAGGGCTGTGGCAGAGCAGCTCACAAGGGCAGCCAGGGGCTTTCCCCTGTGGCACCTGCAGGCCGGCTTCCTCAGATGCCAGGAAGGAGCAAATGATGTTGGCTGGGTGTGTGCAGAGGTTGCACGTTCTGGTTGTGATGCTCAGGGTTTTAATCACCACATCATTCTTGGACTCAGCTGGGTCTCTTACAAACTTGAAATGGCCAAATGATGACAATGGGGCAGGCTTTATGAATTGCACCATCAGTGACACATCGTCCACAATGGTCCGCTACTGCCAGCATGCCAATCTTTTCCACTGGAACATCACCTCTGCTCAGCAGTAGGATGTTTCTGGGGACCATTTTTTATGTTTTGCCTTCTGCCAGGATACAGACTGAGGCAGACCTCTCCTCCCTCTCTGTCTCTGTTCTCCCAACCCTGTTGACAGCCGAAGCTCTCCCTCTGGGAGGTTCTGCTGAACAGCACTGCACCACAGGACAGTGTTCTGCCTAACATCACGCTGAAAAAAAATGTGTGTTGCCCAATGAGGAAAAAAATTATTAAAAATAGAAAGTCTCACATTTACTAGCTAAACAGTGATTTTACTTAAGAAGGTCAGGAAGGTTTCTTGCCTATTCATGTCTAAAATTAACTCCCCCTTTTTGCTTCTGCAGCATTTCTCTCACCTGCCCCTAAGCCATTAGCCTCTCACACACTGCCATGCAATAAAACAAATCACTTTTTTCCCCTGGTAATGCTTCTGGGCACTGTTTTGATCCACCGTGCTTTAAAGAATACTCAAAGAGGCAGCAGCAGCTTCCAGAGGGACCAAATCCTGCTTCACCTCTGTTGCTTGCAAAGCTGTGTGTTTCATTCGTCCTGCAGCACGAATGTAGCTGCTCCCCCATGCCACACACACAAACATAGGAATGACATATGCATGGAATTTCTCCATGGAATCCATCCCACAATGGAGCCAGAAGAGGATGCATGTTCAGAGTGTGCAGGGTGTGAGTCACTTATTGGTCCTGCTACCTACAGTGACAGGTCAGGGTATTTTCAATCCTTGACTTCCTTTGAGAATAATTACCACGCAAGATATTTTTAGGTATTTTTGGTGTAATTTGTCTTTTTTATTTGCATTCCGTCTGACTTGGCAGGGGCAGGGGCAGTGTTTGGAGCAGATGACAAAGAGCTCAGCTCTTTATCATCACACCTTAAATGGTCGTTAGCTGAGAAATGTAAGAACAATGGAGAAATCTATTTCATTAACTCCAGATTCTGCTTACCTCCAATTATACAGCTGTATCAAAATTACCAAGTGTGAAATATAAAAAGGTTGTCTTGTAATTGAAACCTTTTTTTAGGTAAATTTTGAAATCAATAAGAAGAAAATTAAAAAGAAGCAGTTTGATAATACTTACCCTGTTTGCTCAATATATAGCTATAACCATCATGAAAACCCATTTGCCTCATGATATGTTCTGCAGAAAGGAAAACTGAACTGAACTGGAGAGGCACCTTGGCCAAGGGTCTGGTGTAACAGGACAAAGGGAAATAGCTTCACACTGACAGAGGGCAAGGTTAGATTGATATTGGGAAGAAATTCTTTCCTGTGAGAGAGGTGAGGCCTCCCGGTGGCACAGGTTGGGTAGAGAAGCTGGGGCTGCCCCGTACCTGGAAGTGTCCAATGCCAGGTTGGATGGGGCTTGGAGCAACCTGGGATAGTGAAAGGTGTCTCTGCCCATGGCAGGGGATGGAACTAGATGGTTTTTAACATTCCTCCCAACCCAAACTGTTTTATGATTCCTTGACACTGCCTGAGGAGCACTGCATCACTGCCCAGTCAGCAGCTCAAACAGCAAGAAAAGACTCCATTTGCACCACGTCCCACTCCCTCTCTTTCTCAGTCTCAGAAGATTTTTTAAGCTATAGCTCCAGGGACGAAACAGTGTCCAAAGAATGCCCAAGTATGTGGGTTCAGGGGATAAATCTCTTCTTGTAGGAGATGTGCTCCTGTTACCATGGCTTATGGCAGCCTCCAGCATGACAGAGACTGTGAAGACACACTCTCGTATTTACCATCACTAAAGCGGAACAAAACATTCTTTAGGGGAATTTCCTCACTGCTTTTACAGCTCTGCTCTGATATTTACTTCACTCATTAGTGCTGCTATTTCAGTTTTGTCTCTATTTCTTGCCCTGTAGGACGTGCATGATTTCAAGTATTGTGACTAATTTTGGGGGAGTTTTTCAGAAATTTTGCAGCAAAGCACGTGGGACATTGTCAAACCCTTGTTTCTTGAGGGACAATGACATTTGGCCAGCTGGGTCTGTGCTGAGCAGCTTGGCATGGATGACCTGTGGGTACTTCCCCCATCTCTGTGTCTCACTGTCTGGCCAGCAGAGAGAACAGCAGCCGTGCTACAACAGTGGCACCCTTCACAGGCAGCTATGTCTAAGCCTGAGCAGGGGAAGTATGGTTGTACACTATAGATGTATAGATGAACAGTGAGGGAAATTACAGTGAGAAAAAAGGGTTAGGTCTGGAAAATAGTTTCTGCTAATGGAAAATGGCCTTGATGGGCATTTGGGGTGGAGGGCAGGGCTTGACATGTGCAAAGATCTGCCAGGTCTATGTGATCAGAGCACAAAGACCCCACTGTGACCTGGGTGATTATATGCAGAAACTCTCCACTGCTGTTACTTTATCCTTTTATGTCAAATTTTCACACTCTTTCTGCTAAAAGTTCCACGACCTGGGGTCCTGTGAGGCTTCTTGGGGTGCCAGCTCTCCACAGAGGGAGCAACACATTTCACATTTGTGGGACTGCAGCCATGTTAAAAGGAAAAACTGACTGGTTTGCTAACTACATTGTAATCCTGTGGCTGGTGACCCAACAGCCCTGGCTGCTGAGGGTTGTCTCTACTGCCTTAACCAGGAGAGTGGCACTTAGGCACCGCAGGAATTTCGATGACTGCCATGACTAGGGACTTCAGGAAGGAGCGCAGGTATCCTAAAAGAGAGAGCAAGCCCAGCTGCCTGTGCCTGTCGACTGCACCAGTCAGCCCTTAGGCTGGCACTACCCACACCATGGTGAGGAGAGTGGACACATCAGCCCTTCTCACGGCCTCACCAGTAAGGACACTCTGTGCTCCAGGGAGACAGAATATGAGTGGGGCAGCTTCGCCCCCCTTTCCTCCCAACTCTCCTCAAATCCACACTCACTAATGAGCAAAGGTCATCAGTACCACAGGAATTCGGCCACAGCCTGGCTCCCCAGCACTCCGGCAGTCATGAAAGCTTCTTCACGAAAGACACTGGTCAGACACACTCCTTCTCTTGCTCCTAATAGTGTGTTGTGGGAGGTTTTTTTGTTTGTTTTCAAAAGAATACCACTAGCAGGCTTCCTTCACCCATCCAAGCATTCTTAAGCAGTCATGGTGAGACAGACCTCAAATGAAGATCCTTGTCCTGTACGGGTAAGCCACCCAGATCTCGTACTAATTAATTATATCAACATGGTGAATCCTGCCTTGCAGATGGATGAAATTCAATCTAACAATTTCATTTACTCCAGTTTAATACTGCTGTTTTAAAATATAAAACTCTAACTGTATACTGGGGTCTTTAATCCAATCTTCCGAATGCAGACCTGAAATTTGAAAACCACACAGAAAAAAAAAAATAAGTGCCTTCCTATTTGCTGTATTTGCTACCTGAATATTGCAAATTATTTTAAAAACAGAGTTGTACAGGTATATCAGATATCATTTGAAGTAATGAGTGTATTTTTCTAATTTTCCCAATGCCAACCTAACAATCCATTTCCAATATCATGCATAATAACTAATTTGTTTTCTGTATAGTGATAAGATTAACAACTTCACATTTACATGGGGTACAGAGTTATGTTCAAATAAAATAAGTTCTAATGAGAAAAATTGGAAGTGGCAGCAAATCAATGTTCCACTCAGCAGTCCAGCTTTATGTGTGTTTGTCTATCTTTCCTGCATGTATTTTTGTCAAGGTTCCACTGTAAACAAGATAATTTATTTCATGTTGGGTTAGCCTGGGTAAATATGTTTAATTAACAACAAATACATTGTAAACATTGAAATAAATCTAAATACCTCACAAAACATCCAGGAAACTATAGGGTGCTTCAACAGACACAGTATGCTAAATAAGACGCTGCACTGCTTGAAATCCTCACACAGAGAAAGCTGACACTAGGCATGGTGTGATTTCAAACTATTTCTTAAATGCTTTATTTTAAAAAAGCTGCTCGTAATAACACACATCTATCGAGCAAGCTTCTTTTTGTCCATTAGACTGGGAAATTTGCCTTCTTTGCAGTGAAATATTGAAGCAGTAGCAGAAGTCAGTGAGTTCTAACTAAGCAGGACAAAGACTAGAGAGATTTCTATTTTCTTCTAGAAATGGATATTCATAGGAGAGCCAGTGCTCCAATACTCTGTCTGAACCTAAACATCCAGGATTTACCCTAACAGGCCTTTTTCCAGGACTGCCACTTAAGCCCATACCTCCCAGACACTGCAATAACGAGGTGACTAACACAGTTCTGCACAAAACATAAATGAGTAATTTTCCTTGAGCATTTATGTGCTAACACTGAGGACACCCACTGGTACTGAAAGAGCCACAGGTCTCCACTGCCTTTCATAGCCAAAGAAGAGGAGCACTGCCTGCTTTGATACAGGTCAGGAGGCACCTGTAAACCTCCTGCACAAATGACGGCCCCTGTTACCAGGCAGTCCCAATACCTTTCCAGAGCAGGTTTGATGACACAGGGCCAGTCCCTTTGACAGAGCATCCCCAGCACAGCTCTGAGACCAGTCCAGCACAAACTGCCAGCTGGAGAGCAGTGAAAACGAAGCAACTATTAATAGCTTGTTTTTATAGTTTCCGGTACACACATTTCCTCACCTAATTATAGGTGATTCAAGGTTCACTGCCCAACTAAGCACAGCCATCACTTCCCACAAGATCTTCAGTTGCTGACACCTTCACCAGATTGCAAGAGTTTGGGCCAAAATTTTCCACACCATGTATATGACTCAGACTATGGTTTGCCGTTCATGGTTTCTCTTTGCTTGTGTGTTTGTTTCGGAAAAAGCTTTCTTTAAAAGTAATTGTTTCTCAAGGATATAACAATCATAGAATCATAGAATATTCTAAGTTGGAAGGGGCCAACAAAGATCGTCAAAGTCCATCTCCTGAAAATCATTGCTATAGCCCTACAACAACTTCTTTTTTCAGAATTATTTTGCTTCACAGCACTACTTCGACCGTTTTTGCCATGAGAACTTCATATTTTTTGGGCTAGGGGACTCCTCCAGGTGGCACATCTACCTTTCTGCACAGAAAGCCATACATGTTTGAGGACACTGCAAACTACTGGTTCCCATATTATGCACAGGCATGAGGCAATTGACGGCTCAGAAACAGAAATTCCCACCTACACCGAGCAGCATTTTGTCTTCCTGCTGTCTCCTACTTCTCCCCCACCCAGCTCTGTGTAGGCTTCACAAGGTCAGTGAGCAGTCTGTTTCAGCCTGGTCTGAACAAAGCATCCTGGGAAAGCCTTGCCCTTTTGCATTGGCTTCAGCCTCCCAGGGAAGGAAGGGAGGTTTAGCAGGCCACCAGAATTTGCGTCCTTCCCTAAACATGGGACTGTCATGTTCTGAACGCACAGTTAAGCTTGTCTGCCACTGACAAGAAATCAGTCTGTCTCTTTCCACCACAGGAGTGGCCTAAGAGGTTTTCAGAGACATTTCTTGTCTACTAAATATGGGGAATTCCCCTAAACAGAGCCACTATTTCCTTTCTCCAGCTGCTCCTAGAATCATAGAATCGTTTAGGTTGGAAAAGGGCACTGAGTAGAGACAAGTCCTACCATCACCTTGCTTCAGCACTGTCATATTAAACCCTTCCCTTTGTGCT
>JAWWMO010000096.1:7584629-7604730 GCA_035047845.1 Dendrocincla fuliginosa
TTATTTTTCTTACATTTCTTCTGCTATTGGTCAGAAAGTTGCAGTTTACAACGTGCTGCCTTCAAATCTTGCCCAGGAGGCACCATTGGGGCTTTATAGCTACACAGATTTTCATTAGTTTCTATGTTATTTTTAGGGAATCGGGAAAAGTCATTCATCCGTTGCAAAAAAGCTGCCTCTGAATCTCCAGCTTTCCCTGTGTTGCGCCAACGCCACAACAGACAGATTTATTTTTTTTGCTTTTCACACAATAGTGCTGTGCTCAGCCCTTGCCTCTGTCCACAGTGATAGACCATTGTCCCTTGGGGAGGCTGCAGACAGCCGGGATGAAGCCAGGTGGGCAGTGCTGCTGTCGGCAGGCACTTGGCTGCCCCTTGCCATCCTTGGGGTGCCCGATCTAGCCAATGCTCTCCCCACATGAGCTGGGGAAGGGGCAGCAAGGGGCCTTTGGGTCTTTGTTCAGTGCCTGTCAGAGCAGCCACCTCCCCTGTACTCCTCGCTGCTGTGCCAGGTGCCGTGTGAGAGCCCAGAGAAGGTAAAAAAGGAGATATTCGAGGCCAATGTTTCCAGGGGAATGGATTCCTAGGACAAACAGGATATGCTGTGTGTAGTACCTACAAGAAATGGATTTTCATAAACTTTATATCCAAAGTAGCGGAATTCTTCTGCACAGCATAAATGGTGTTATGAAAATGTAAAGTTCATTAACCAACTGTGTATTTTTTTATCCACTTGAATGTAATTTAGAGATTATATAGTGTAATAGGATTTATACCATTATGCTGTTTAATCTTTATGGTGTTGCAAACATGTTAAGTACAGCTGGCATAACCCAGAGCTTGTCTTCAATGTGAGGGTTGTCCCAATGTACAACAACACATGTTGATCTCCAGAACTTTGGTTTCTTGTGTCAGCATTAATGGAAATGAAGAAATCTCTGTAAGCACTATACAACTTGAATCCATTGGGCTCACCATCTTACTCAGAAGGATGAAGTGGCCTCATTTGAGCAAAATTTATGTTAGATATAGAGGGTATTTGTATCTTTGTGTCAGCAAGCTGCTGTGCTCGAGGATGTGTTTTAAAAAGCAACCTAGAAAGTGCTGTATTAGGCAGGGAAACGATGGTATTTTTCTTCAACTGGGGAAATTAAAGTTCTTTACCATCTTGTGGTGTATGAAGCTCTATACTAAATGGTTTGGGAATAGGTGATTTCTCCTTTACAGTCTGGAGGTATAAGGAAAGTAAAAGTCCAGAAATGTCAGAATGACCAGAGAAAGCAGAAGATGCTGTGGCAGACACTGTGGTACTTTTAATGAGTATTAAAAGCATTTGTCCAAGTCAAATCATCCTTCCTCAGTGCAAAATGCTTCTAGGCATTCCTTTATCCTTTCTTGCTTTCTAAAATACCTCCTCTTAGTTTGCTTTTTAACCTTAAAATATCCCACAAAGGTAATTTTTAAAGACCTAATTTTGGGGCACCCTGTCTCCCTTGTTTCTGGGTGGATGCAAGTAGCTGTGTCCCTCTTTTCTGCCCCTTATCAGAGATTGCCAACACGGCCAGGTGCTCTTGCCAGGCATTCCTTGTCCTTAACAAAGTCCTGATGGTGTTTACTTTGTGAAAAATTGCAGTCACTGGTAGGAGTTAAAGGAGACAAGGTGATGCTTCATCTGTGGGTGTTGTGTTAGGTATCCCCATCTTCTCTGGGAAAAGGCAAGACTTCCAACCGTGCTGTCATCCTGCTGTGTCAAGTTCAGCATAGGGCACAGCCTATAGTGACACGCCTTTACTTGAGGACAACTGTTTGCTGGGCTGAACCTGGTTGTCAAACCCTTAGAAATTTCATGGTAATGCAGAAACGTGGCTTGTGTCCATGTTTTGTCATTGATGGATCTTTGCAACGATTTCTCAGGCGTTGCACCCTCAAAGCCTTCAGTGTTAGACCAATTTTGAGACATAGTGCGGATTTACCCCCTGTTTAATTACACTGAACAATCATGAAAGTGCTGCTGGTCTACTGAAACATGAAATGTTTTAGAGAGGGATAAGACATAAGAATCTATGACAAGCTATGTTGTGTTAGACAGAAAACACAGGTTTGATAATTAATCCCCTGTAAAATATGATGAGCCGGGTAGTACTGACCCTCAAGAGCCAAGGATGTGTTGCTGCTCTTCACATGGAGAAGAGAAGCAGAACCAGGCCTTTTTGTGAAGCATAAAAAATAAAATTTAGTTAGCTGGGGATAATTTTCCAGTTCTTCCACCCAGAATGGTTTACAGCTCCTGAGTTTTTGCTTTGTTAAAAGTACCACTGTGTAATGTATCTACCAAAAGCACCAGATGTCAAATGCTTACTTTGCAAAGACCCAAATCAGAGTGATTTTTGCATGAAGACGTGGTGCAGACCATTCATGTTCGTGGTGACGAGAGCAGGGCCGTGTTGTCGCCCGTCAGTGTGGGTGTGGGTCTGGCTGCCCTCGCCTCCCTGGCCGTTGTCTGGGTGCTCACAGGGTTGCCAGACCCCCAGAGCAACTGTGTACGCTCCCTGCCTCTGTGCTCACTGCCTCACAGGGTCCCTGTCTTCTTCCGAGCTGCTCGGCTGCGGCCTTTCATCATTCCAAAGGGTAAGACGGGTCAAGCTAAGCTCCCGCATTGCATCAGGAAACATCACTTGGAGAAAGACATCCAGGAACAGAGCAGGCATGTGAGCACCGCGGCTCCAACAAAGGTCCGTCTGTCAATTACTGTCACCCCACAAACCTACCTAAAATGTCCTTTCCTTTCTTCCGTCTCCCTGTACAGCTTTTCTTTATTTTTTATACAAAATGTCAACTTTTTAGCATTTGGGTTATTCCTTAGAATGAATCTGTTCTTTGTGTAAAATAAGCTCTGGGTGTTTATTTAGACGTTCACTGAAACTGTGTGGAGAGCAGTAATTGTGTGGTACTAAAGAATTAATCCATTTAGTCATGGGAAGCCCTACTTAGCCTTTCTTTTTTTCCCTCAGTATAGCAGGCATTTTTAAGGAAATACAACTTTAATTTAGTAATTTTATTTTAATAGTTATATTGATAAACTGGGTTTAATCTAGGAGAAAAGAAAACCCCTTGTATTTGCTTATTTTTCAGAAGAATCATCGCTTTCCATAAAACTGTATTTTTGAGCTTCCTTTTATTCTTCAAATTTCAAATGGACATTTTTCTTGTAAAACAGGTGCTTCAAACTATTTTATGGAGACTGCTAATCCAGCTTAAGGAATCTTAAGATTTAGGCATATAATTGTCTACTTAGAGCCTTAGAATGGTAAAATAATGTCCACAGCTTGCTGTACCTCCTGTGTGCTGCCTTTCACTAATGCTAAAGTGGTCATGCATCGGGGATTTTTGGTTGTTTTGGTTTGGTTTTTAACCTCCCCAAAGCATGTTCCAGATCTCACTGTACGCAGAGCCGCTGTCTCTGTTAGGAACGCAGCAGGGAGCCATTTGTTTACTGGCTGTTCAAATCCCTTCCAGTGAAATTGCAATGCATCTTCATTGGCCTTGTGAATGTCCAAGGGGGATATTCCAACCCACGGACAGCAGGTCTGGCTGTCCAGGGAGTGTCTGCTGGAGTGCTGATCCCCAGAGGGGCCAGCAGACTCCTGTTGGTGGGCTGGGACAAGGCCAGGGACTGGAGCAAGGGGGTCCCAGGGTACAGGCCTTGGTATTCCTGTGGGAACACCATCTGTAGCTGGAGGCAAATCCACTGATCTCTGTGGGGCCAAGCCAGAAAGTGTTCCTGAATGTGTCCATGGTCTGTCCCCAGAGTAAAAGGCATGAGGAGTCTGGTGCTTAGTTATATTTTGTGGTTTTAGGAAAGTGTTTAAAGTTAACAGTCAATACAAAAACAAAGTTCAAGGAGCATTTGGACAATGCTCTCAGACACATGGTGGGATTCCTGGGGCTTTCTTGGGCAGGGCCAGGGGTGGGTCTCAGGGATTCTTGTGTGTCCCTTCCAACTCGGGATACTCTGTGATTCTGTGATTGGTATATTAGAGATTAGAGATTGCAGCAGGTTTTGAGGATTGAAGTGTTTAGTGCTGAAACTCAATGGCTAGCTCTTCAGTTCAGCCTGTTTTCCCTTTGTACTTGTGAAATGGTACACAAGTGGGGAGGGAATGCTTGAAAATACACCAACAAATGTGTTTATCAGTAGCACAGAGGTGACAGAGTCAGCAGTTTGCTTGCGACATCCTGGTCCGTCAGAAATGGTAAGTGAAAATGCTTTTTAAATTAATCTGTTTGGACCAGAACAGAGCAGCATGCAGACTGGGAGCTGCCATTGGATGTGCTGGTTCTTATTCTTCCAAACTTAATGTATTATTGCTGGCACAAGAGAATTTCAGTTGTTAGTATCTACCTGTCAAATATAATATCTTCATTATAGTACTGCAAAAGTAGCACATCTTTTTGAGCTATACTTGTGTGTCAGAAGGTGTTAAACTTGGCATATGAACAGACTGCCTGGCAAGAATAGACAGGTAAAAAGGTAAGACATACAGGGTTATTGGTTACAGAAATACAAATATTTTTGTTTTACTGTCAGAGAAGGTTATTATGCATTATCAGCATTTTTTGGAGTTGGAATCTGAATTTCAGGTGTTAAAATTGCATCTGTATTTATGCTGTTAAATGCTGTTGTTACACAAAACTAAATGCTACAAATGCATTCAAACAGGATAAATGTGACACTTTGCAGCAGCCTCAAATACTTCGTCATTGCTGTTGTTAAACGGGGCCTCAAACACCGTGGGGGTGGTAGAAGGGCTGTTTAAAGCTCTGTGTGTGTGAAGAGGATCACTGAAAAGTTTTTGTTGTGTGTTCAGTGCAAGAACCGAGGCAGCGTCCATCGGAACTGTTGTTTGGAACAAAGTTCTCATCAGGCTCTGTGTAATTATGCCACACAGCTTTGTGACATGAGATTCTTGGTCAGCTCAGAAGACCTCACGGCGTCATGAGGGCCTTGAGAGCCACCAGCCATGAGGCAGAGGTGGTCATGAGTCCATCCCCGCTGGTGCCACTGGTGCTGCCCATCCCAGTCCTGGGCCAGCAAGCCACATCAAGGGAGCTGCTGCAGGGAAAAGGTGACCTAGTGGCAGGGTGAACAAGAGATGGCTGCACCGTGGGGAACTCAGGGACCCTGGCATGGGCTGCTCGGGGGCTGCCCTACGCCGGCAGGAGTGTCCTTTCCCTGCCATGGGCCCCATGCATATTGCAGCTGATCACAGCTCTGGGGCTCGCTGGGAAGAAGCAACGGTTGGTCCTTTCTTTGGTCACATTTCCTTTGCCCACATGTCCTGGACATCGCATGGTACCTGTGCTTTGGGTAGGAAAAAGGTAGATGGGATGGACTGCTGTGCAGCTGTAATGTGAAAAATCTGCAGCTTGTTCTAATTTAAAACAAGAAGAAAAAGTCTTAAATTATCTTCTGGTTAGTCTTGGCTTCTTAAAAGTTTAATATGGATATTGAAATTTAGTTCCCAACATCTGTGTTTGAAACACCATCACACCTGTCTGGGCAGTGCTGAGCATCTGGCATTGAAGCAGCCAGAGCCTCCTCTGCAGGGTTGGGATGCTCAGAGCCTGCCCTAAAACATCACATCAAGAAACATTTGACTTCTGCTTTAGACATGCATGGAGTGGTTGCATGCGTGGTCAGGCATCAGGATGGGTATTTAATTCTTTCTGCTGATCTGATGTGTCCTTGATTCAGCCAGGTTGTCTTGGTGTCTTCGCCATCCTGTCTGCTGGTCCTCAGTACGGGACATGGTGAACATTTCCTGCCAGATTCAGGAAACTGTCAATAAAGGGAACTTCTGATCCAAATTCAGGGCTGAAGCATCAACTTTGAAAAGCATGCACAGACATCATGCCAAAATTTTTCCTCCCGCCTGCTCATTGTTTTGTTCCATTCATCAGCAGTATTTCCCTAAAAAAATAATTGTTTTAATGAGATTTATTGGGTTTAGGCAGTTCCCTGTGGTTTGCTTACCATAATTACAAAGCAAGGTGTAGCTGCAGCAGAAATTAAGTGAAGTAAGGAAGAAAAAAGTGGGTAGAGAAGAGAGTACCAAAAATCTCTAGGCAAGGGTTCTCTTGGCAAACACAGCAGACAACCTATGTGCTTATGACTTGCTAGCTCCCTCATTCCTTCTTGGTGCCTAGAAAGAAATCCTGGCAGGACTGTAATATGCCTCAAGTTAGATGCCTTTGACAGCTACCTTTGATTCCTTACCGGCAGGAAAATCCCTAAACTTGCAGCCTTTCAAATTATCTGTTTTAGCTCTTTTAGACATTTGGAAGTTTTCTTTTTCGGTGAATGACAACAGGTGAGTGTACTGAAAGCACCAGTTCTGCTGTCCATATCCTGTTTTTTGTCCCACACCAGCTCACTGTGTCCCTTGTGACAGGGTGGTTTCATTGGGGCAGAGAGCAGTACAGAAGGATGCAGAGCTGCAGTGAGCATCCACTAGCACTTCTCCGCTGAGAAGGGGAGTCGCTCTGTTATTTCTTTTCTTTTCTTTTTTCTCAAAAGACAGCAAACCGTAATTGAAACCAAGTTGCAGCAACCTGTTAAACTCCAGGACTAGCAACCCGTTTTCACCCCGTGCTGATGTTTAGGCTGCAGCTGCTGCAGATCAACGGGAGGCCCCAGATGGTGCTGCCTAATCCCCAGGAGAATCCGTGTCCTGGAGGCCGCTCTTATCGCTCCAGACCATTGCAGACATTGTCTGCAAGTCTGCTGTAACGGGGAATAATACAAACATGCAATGCATGAGTTTCACTTCCTTGAGCAACACAAAGACACAGGAAGTGAAGTTAAATGTTACAAGAATAGAGTTCACATTACCGAAAGCTGAGCTATTTTTGCTGCCCCAATAGGTAGCTGGTGGTTTGGGGGGCAAGGGACACACTCTGAATGTCATGCCGATTGTATTTTGCCGCTCAGAATTGCGGTGTAGAGACCGTTTTAAAGAACATTTTTGCATTTGTTTTGTCTGTGCTGCCAGTTGCCGTTAGCTCACCTGCGTAACGCTAAACATGCCGCTTTGCCTGTGGTATTGGAAATGCTCAGATTTCTCCCTTTTCCCAGTAGAAGTGTAACCTGTTTTCCTCCTGTTCTCCTGTGCACCTGTTTGGTTGTCCTGGCAGGTGTAGGATGGATGGGCTCTACTCCTTTCCAGGTCCACTAGGCAGGCAGAGGGGTTTCTGCCCGCTAACAGGGAATATCTCCTGGCACTTCTTTATTAATCACTTCGCTGCTACAGAGTGGGCATAATTTTTCAGAGTCTGGCCTATTTCCTTCTGCATATGTCTTTAAAAATCATTCATGTTAGGGCTTTAGGTGATGTGGTTTTGTTTTTAAAAAGTGGTTAATCAGTTTATTCTGGCAGATAGTGCGGGTATTTTTGTTGTGTTTACATATGACTTGGATCTTGTCACCTCAAGGGTTCATTTCGATCTCTGCAGGAGTTATGACCATGTCTCAGCAGAGGCCAAGACATAGCACCTAGTTAAAATTAAAATATATAAAAAAAGAAAAAACCTAGAAGCCGTTGGAACGGCGTTCATAGAAAAAGGGTTATTATGATCAGTTTATCATCAGTGTCTTGTTATTTACCAAACTGTAAAGGTTGTCCTGATTTCACATTGAACATGATTTATGCCATGCTGCGTTGTTCCACTCCATACCTGAAAAATTCCAGAGGCACTCAGGTTCCTGATGGCTCTTTCTGGCTTTGAAAGAGTTTCTTTTATTGCCTACATATATATATACTTATATATATATATAAAATCTGCTGCTCTGGGACTGAAAAATAGAACATCTCATGTAGTTCTGCAGGAAATGTCTAAATGTCTGTAACATTGCAAATGGAATTATAATTTGGAGATTTTCTACTTTGTTTGAAAGAGAGCGAGCAAAAGTTATTGGACTTTTCATTCGAGAACAAACCAAAATCCCATAGCATTTTTTACCATGTGGATCGTGTGAAAGAACAGAGCAAAAATTGCACCCTAACTATTCACAGTTTTGGTCAGTTTAGGTCCAGCTGCATTCACTAGACAGCATAGGTGCATTTTTTCCCCTATTTTAAATAACTGCACCCCAACCAACAGCAGGTTGGTGAGGAGGTACATGTGCTGAAAGTGTCGTTTTCGGACTTATTTCGGTTGAAACTGTTTCATGAGGAACTACATAATTTTATCCCTCTATTTTAATTTTGGCAAAAGATAATGGAAGGCTTAATATTGCCTAGCAAGCGCAGTGCTAGCAAGCTCTTATGCATTTTATTTGTGTCCCTCAGTAATTATTTTTAGCATTATTTAGACCACATATGGGTTTTCCGGGTGTACGTTGTCACATCGCAATATCTGCAGAAGCACAACACCACGACCCACTCTCCAGAGCTTAACACACAAGATAAAAGATGCTTGAGATTAATATGCAAACATTTAGAAAACAATGGAGACAGGAGGCAAACTGTACCACTTGTGGCAGTTGGTTTTCCTGCATCACAAAACACCCAAAGACAAGGAATGTGGATGAAGGTGGATGTGACCACCAGGAGCACAGTCATCAGAGGATTTGGGTAGTGTTAATGTAGAGGGTGAGCCAGGTACAGCAAGGTTTTATTCCCGATGTAACTATAGAAAACAAGGTGCAGCAGGAATGAACTTCCCTGTTTGCACTTGAAAGGTTTCTCTGTTTTCTCTTTAATTTTGACAGCATTGATATTCCGTTTGCTTTATGAAACCCTTTATTACAAACAGTTATGAATATGAACATCTCATTTGACTGCTGATGAACAGAGGGGAAAATCTAAATTAAAACTTTAAATACCACTATTTAATTACCCAAATGGCTTTGACTGTGTTAAAGAGTGCCTGGGATTATTCTGTTTTTCAATTTGTTTTAATGCTTCCTCTGTAAAAGCTGATGGATTCCCAGGCCCATTGCTGTCACTGATGAACTATATAAAGATAAATGACATTATGGTAAATTCCACTTAATGACACATTTTTAATTTTCAGAACACAGACATTTTCTGGCTAGTGAATGAAGGCTAATTACCTCAAGATCAGAACAAAATAACTCCTCATTTTGAAAGATAATAGAAAAGAAATGTTGCAGATTAATGATGCTATTTATCTTTAAAAGAAAAAAACCTCTATCTTTATCCTGATAGTGCTGTTCCCCGAGGAACATGGTTATAAAATGAATCTGAAGTCGCAACTTAATAGGTTATTAAAATTATTTGAGTGCGGGCTCCTCTGGTTCAGCCTTTCCATAAATTTAAATTGAAGGTCTGCTGTATTTCTAAAGAAAGCAGCTTGTTTACGAGGTCACGGGGAGCAGACAGGGTGCTGACAAAAGACGCACCTCACCCTGTGCTGCCGCTCCTTTTCTAAGCCTGAATGGAACTGATATGTTTCAGAAACAGTTGAGAGAAAAGTTTGAAATGTCTGAGTTATGTTACACCAGTGTCTTTTCTTTCCAGCATGTGTCATGAGTAAGTGGGAGTAAAGGGCACAGAGGTAAATCTGTTGCAGGGACATGGCAGCAAACAGTGTCGGCTGCGAAGTGCCAGGATCAGAGAGTTTGTGGCTGGTGGCACAGGTGGCACTGTTGGTTTTAGCTGGGAGGCTTGAGCAGTGCAGCCTCACCTTTAAAAAGGATAGGTGGAAAAAAGTTCCGATCATGAGTGTGTGTGCACTCGTTTGGGCTGTCCTGCTCCATGCATTATTGTTCCCAGCCAGATCATGGGTAACACTTCTGTCCCTCTCCCTGCTGACATAAAACATGTGTCATGGAAGCATACTCCTGTCAGATACCCTTCTCCTGCAGAGAACTAAAGTGTATGAAAATGTAATTGAAAAAGGACATCTTCATCCTTGAAAATACCTTCTATGTCCATTGTTGCCTAGTCCTGGAAAGCTGGACCTTGGTGCCCTGACAGCCACACTGCTGGAATGTGCTGTACACTCCATTCCCTCATGGTTTTTCGAGCACCATGGCCATTCCCTGACACATGGTTTGTGTCTCAGCCCCAGATGAGTTCCTTGTGGAGCAGAAAGTGGCAGGTGTGTCCTCAGCTGAACAGGTCAGGAAAGAGAGTTCTTGGAGTTTCCGAAGCTAAAAGACAAGACGGTGCAGAGAGATCCCACTCAGTAGGTTCACATATCTTGGGCTGAAGGTATAACTGGGTTTTGGGGTTGGGTTTTGGTTTTTCTCCTGTCTATTCATGGTGCAGTGTCATTTTTCCTCAACCATGCTCAGCTGTGTGCCTGTGGTTATTGCTGTGGCTCCATCTGCAGAGGAGTGAGGGTCTGCTCCTGCCACTGGTGCTGCAGGAGCCCACCAGGATGGATGTGTCCCTCAGTATTGGCTGCAGCTCAGTGACCCAGAGATCAGTGCTTCTGTCTCTTCCGCAAGCTGCTCGTCCTCCTCTGCCTTTGGACAACAAAGTAGTTCGGTATTTAATTACTGTATTTTAGTACAGCCCGAGCTTCAGTGAGCCCCCTTCATTTGCAGCAATTTGCAGGAATTCCAGTGTTTTCTGTCCCTCCAGGACCCTCTCAGGACTCCCCGTTGAGCCTTCCCTCCATGGTGTGACAGACTGGGGTATCATGGCACAAGAGGCTGCCAGAGGCGCTCGTGGTCCTGCCACATGCTCTCTTTCTGATGTCCTCTGCAGCCAGAGAGGCACTTCCAGGAGTGGCCATGCAGCTGCTGCGGGGCCGTGAGATCCTTTTGCTTCTCTCCCAGAGACTGCCCTGTGCCATTAAAGCTTCCCCTTCACCACCGCCCTCTCACCCAAAAATCCCTGAGGAGATTCTGGAAGCACTTCAGTGGTATTTGTAAAATAGTATTCCAAAGGGAGTTTTTTTATATCATCTGGGTTTGGATACAAATTACATGCAAAAAGATGAATATGTAGCCCTAAGAAAAAAAAAGTCTTTGTGACAACTTATATATATTTGTTATATTTAGCATTATTTGTTTCAATATTAGGTGTGATGGAACACGTTGAGGCATGTGTGAGTTTAAGCAGAGTTAGAGTTAAAGCCCCAACAAGGTCACTCACTGACAAAATGCAGCACTTCTGATGACAACACTCAAGAAAAACACTTTTAGCACCCCTGGTGTTCTCACTGCTTTTTTAATAGTTCCGACTATTTAGTGCATGTTCCTTCTGCTCATCTCTTACAGTGACATCATTGCTCTTTGCCTGTGACTTTCCTTTTGGATTGTCTGTCTGCTTTGCAGGCACTGGTGACTTGTGGTCTGGTAGAAAGAGAGACCTAGGCCATGATCTGGCAATCATTGTACACAATTAAGAGTGGTACCAAAGTAAAGAAGCAAATACAGAGAAGATTAATTTTGAATCAGATTTAAAACAGTTATTCGCTAAGTTTTTATGAGATCTTGGCAAACCTAGGAGATTTCATGCCTGTAGTTTAAGATTCCACTGTGGGTATTTGTTGCTGTGGATGAATCAGCAGTTCATACAACAGTATTTTCTGTAAATTATTAATCTATTCAAGAATGTGTAATGTGAGCATATTCTCTGTCCTGAAGGAGTACTGGGTTTGTTCACGCAAGAGAGCAGTGGTTCACACACTGAGGCAGTCCCAAATTATTTGGAAGCGAGCTGTCCCCCATCGCAGCACCCCATGTGCTCTGATGTGTCTTCCAGAAGCTCAGCTGATAATGCATAAAAAAAAATTGCTATAAGAAAAGAGCTTTTTTTCAAAAGGTTATGATCATAATGTTGGCTGAGGTTTCCTCAGTTTTTGAATTCTGTTTTTGAAAACTTCATACCTTTCAGAGTCAGTTTCACATTTTCAGTTAAGGTTTTCTGAGGCTTAGGATCATGAGGATAGTCTTGAGAGGGAGCTTTTTATAGGTAGATTGTAATATAAAAACTATATGTTTTTTAATTGTGGTAACTTTTTGAATTGCTGCATAAAGAGAATGCAAATGTTATGTATCGTTTAGGTTTTAGTAAATAGTGCAGTGCTTTATGACAAAATTCCTAGAGTTAGTTTTTCCTGATTTATTGTAGTAGTGCACAGAATATCAGAGATGTATATGTAAATATTTTGCCAACATTTCTGACAGATTCTGACAGCAGAAACTGCAATTTTTGTTTTTTAGGTTATATGTCTTTGGGTTTTCTGTTGGACAATTGCTGATATGACTGAGGAGATCTTATTTTTAAAAAATAAAAAAAATCCTTATTTAAATGATGTTATCCATAGACATAAGCCTTTAAAATAGCTGGCTTCTGTGGCTGTTGTGGCTCATATCTAGCATTCATACATAAATTCTTCCAATTGTACTAATGGAATTCCAGTCCCAGGCAGCAACATTTTACAGCACCGTAGCAAAAAGCAATGTCTGAAACTAGGAGTGTCTCTAAGAAGTTCTTTCACGTTGAAGCAAAAATGTGCTCAGCAAAAAGAAATGTAAATTTAAGGAAAATCTCCAATTTCCTATTCTATGCAAAGCTTTGATTTTTTGCTGATTCAGGCAGTAGGGTTGACATTGGAGCTTCTCATTTCTTCTGAAATAATCACTTTTTACTTTGGAACACTCTTTCATTTTTCATAGCACTATCTTCTGAAACAGTCCGTTTTGCATGTATGAATCTGTTTTTCTCCAGATAACACAGAAAGTAAAACTATTAGAAACAGGTTCCCATCTATTACTTTCCAGAATGCATAGAGAAATACTAATTTTCAGTGGCACCCATTTGGGGACTTTACTGATGTCTTTTTCCCCCCTTTCAAAAACAGACAAGAAGAGGAAGAAGGAAATGCATCTGTAGTCTAAATTGACTGTGCCAAAGAAAATGTTAAATTTCAATAGAACATGTAAGAGGTAGATAGTTAATAGTAATAAAGCTGTCAGTAAAAGCCTCATGGCTGAGGAGGATTGCAGAGCCCATGCAGGAGGGCTCCGGAACCATCTCTGGAGCACTGCCTGCTGGGGGATGGTCAGCACCCTTGGTGGTTTCCTTGGGTCTTGTACAGCTCTTGCCTGACACAAGCAGAATTTTAACCTTCATTTAAGAGGGGAATCATGTGCTCTGATGGTAGAGTGAGCATATTCTAGGCAAGAAACCCCTCTTGATGGGAGCCCTGCAATTCTATGGCCTGGATCAGCTCCAGTGGCATTTCTCATCTCATAATTTCATTTTAAAAAACGACCCATTTTGTATCTCCTTCTGTTGCTGTTCAGCGTCAGCTAGAGAGTTTTGCTCATTTTGATTAGTTCCGTCCCATTTCTGCCTGCTGTAGTGTGGAACCAGTTCTCAGGATTCCCCCAACAGGCACCAATGTACCAACAGGTGCAGCAACCTTACTGGGATTGGTAGAAGCTGGCGAGATAAGGGGAGTCAGGTAGGGGCAGCAGTGCTGATGCCTCTGCGGGTTCGGCGTCAGTGAGGACATTCAGAGCACTTATATAGAGAATAACTTTGCCAGTAGTTGACGTTGCTCCAAATAGCAAAATCAGACTTTCCTGATGGCTGGGAAGTGAGGGCGGCTTTGATGACGTGCCCAATTTGCTTTTGATCCCTACAAAGATTTGCTCTCAGAAATGATATGCCTCATCAAGATTGAGGGGCTGATCCTGTGATGCTCTGTACAAATACAAGCAAGGGTAGATTTCCAGTATTTTGACTTTTTCATGGGGGCAATCTGACCTGCTTGCTTCCCTGGTTTCATTACTGGTGATTATGGTGTTAGAAACTGCCAGGACTCTTTGGGGTTCTATTAAGGTTTGCTTTGTGTATGGATTTCCATCTGTTGCTTCTCTCTTCTGGTCTCTTCTACTGTTTCAGTATCTCTTTTTCCTGGAAATAAAACCCCCAGTCATCCCTTCTGCTGCCTCATACCACAGAAGTACTTCTGTTTGGCTCAGGTTTTTCAGTGGAAACATCTTGTGCACCCAGGTGCTTCCTGACTTTCCCTTATAATGATCGCATCATCACCGCTGCCCCACAGCTTGGGCAAACGCTCCTGGGGTGCATTGTTCTCGGCGGGGGCTCAGCGAGGTTCCTGCTGTCCAAGCCATCCATCGTGGTGGCTGGCCCAAAGGCTGGTCCCCTCTGCAGAGGTTAGGTACGGATGGAGGGCACAGTGTGCTCCTGCCACCAACACCTGAACTTTCAGAGCGGCTCAGATGCTCCTCAGTGCTGACCATCAATTTCAGGCTCAGGCTGTGCTGCTTTAGGACACACCATGACTACTGCAAGCCTGCATGGCAAAGTTTTGTTTATTCTTTTTGACAAAGATGCTTTGCACATTCCAAAAAGCACCTAGTTTTTAGTACATGCCTTTGGAAGCAATCAGTTCTGATATGCAAGTATTCAGGTTTTCTCCAGCCAATGTTGTTCTTATTGTTTGTGGTTTTGTCAAGTTAAGATATTTCACAAGACCTTTTGTGCAGGAAGGGGTCTGTTCTTAAAGTATCTTCTTGACCGTTCTTGGCACCTCTATCCACCACAAAGTTCAGCTGAAAAACTCATAGGTAGCAAATGACACATCCACTGCTCCTGTCAATGTCACGGCCTTGCGTCGCCATGCTGAAAGGTATCTCCTCAATTTATTGTTCCCCAGTAGTTGTTTCTTTGGGAGCAGGCCTCTTGTATAGCTATTTGTTGAACTGTGTACCTACTGAATTAGTCAAAGACCTGTCTAAAACCATTTTTTTCTTTTCCTCTTTACCCCTCCCCCAAACTTGCTTTTGTTATGTATTGGCTTGCTAATCCTTGTGTTGAGCAGTATCAGACATCACCTTTCTTGGGGGCACTTAGTCCACTCTTCCGCTTTCTTTGTCAAAGGGCTCCCTTAATAGGAGAAGTCAACAGGGAGGACAAAAGGGATTGAAAGTTGTATTTAATCGGGGTCAGAGAGGTGGTGTTCAGAGTGACGGGCCCACAGGCAGGCTGGCCTTTTATGCTTTCCGACACAGATGGTCCCAGAGCATTCAGCTAAGTGAAGAGAAAGCTGCCCAGTGAAAGCTATTGTGGGGCAGCATCGTTACAGTTGAGAAGGGTTGCCAGGGGTAACTGGAGAGTATCACCAGCATCCTGTGATCACTAGTCTGTGCCATTGAAAACCCCAGACCCGGGATCACTCTGGGTCCCTTGGCATCCTCCTGATGCTTCCGCAGAAGCTGCAATATCTCATGCTACCTTTTTAAAATGTAATATCATTATTTTTACTTTGAGGCACATAAACTGTAGAATCATTTGCATTTCTTAATTTCAGAGTAGCCACCTTCTGCAAAACATACAGCCACTTGCTTTAGAACATATTGCTTTTCTTCCCCTGGGGAATAGTCAAATAATATTTGAACTTATTAAGATAACAGTGTGTTTACAGAAACTTAATTTTTTAACATTTGTCTGAGTGCATGAATAGCTGAATTAAAAAAAAAAAAAAGTAAGGGGAAAAAAGGGAGTTTATATAATTCAATACGAATAAAGCCTGCAGGTATGTGCAAAAGCTTTGGAAACGGTGCCTGGAGAACTCCAGGGGTTTGGCACAGTACCTTCTTTGGTCTAAACCAGGTAAAATATGTGCCTGACAAAATAGTTGAGTGCTGCTTTTCTTTTTAAACAAAAACCCTACTGATCTTTTTGTTCAAGCCATAGGTGCTGGACATTCTGACTGTACCTTGTGTCTCAGGTGAAATGCCGTTTGGAAGAGCAAATACAAGCACAAGCCTTGAGCAAAAGCACAAGGAGGTCGGCAGTGAAAATTCACTGCTGCCCAGCAGCCATCCCTCGGTGTGTCCCCAGCAGCAGCTGTGGCCACACAGAGCACTCCTGGGGGCACACCCCAAGGGACTCTACTGGCACAGCTAGAGGTGCAGGCTGGGGCTCCTGGCTCCCTGGGACAGGTCTGAAAGGGGCAGATGCAGAGCCAGCTGTGCCACCCAGAGTCGAGCACAGAGCCAGCTGTACCATCCAATGTCCAGTGCAGAGCTAGCTCTGCTGCCCAGTCTAGATCCAGCTCTGCTGTCCAGCACAGAGCCAGCTGTGCCTCTCATTGTCCAGTGCAAAGCCAGAGGTGCTGCCTGGCAGCACCCACACACCTAGGGCACCTCTGCAGTGAGCAGGTTCTGGCTGGGGCTCACTGCTCTGCCAGAGGATGACAGGCAGACACAGGAGGTCACAGCCCAGCCTTTGCCTCATTGTTGGCGTTTTGTCCCCATTAGTCACCACGGGAACTCTGTCCCCTGCAGGGCCACATGGAAGTGTCGAAGTGCTGATGTTCATGGGACATCAGTCACACAGGGAGTCCCTATGCAAGTTAATATACAGCTCAAAGCAAGAGAGAATGAAATGAGAGTTTCATATGGACTTCATTAAACAATTGGAGATTTGACTTAAAAAGTGGACATTTCAGCAATGCTGGACATTTTAACCAGTGCAAATATTGTCTATGCTCATATTCTCCATGTGTTTGTTCCCTGTTGCATGCCGCTGAGATGTTCCAATCTGAGTATTCCTATTGATATCAGTGACAGTGGTGGCATCTGTAGTGGTGGCACCTGAGTTTTCTACACTGCTCCATTTTGTGTGGTGGCAAGGTCGGGTGTTATGGATAAAAAGTCATACTTGTGGAAGAATTGTGTGTGGGTTTTGTTATGGCACTCTCAGATTGCAAGGGGAAAGAAGGTTTTGCAGGGTTTTGTCAAAGCAAGCAGCCTTGGAAGTCAGAAGTATAATCTTCATTAGAATGAAACTTAGAAATAATGAAGGCTGGAGGCAGGTGTGTAATTCAAAGAGCATGTCATCAGAGACAATGGCAAAAAAGGAAATGAGTGTTTCTACAATTCCTGAGATATGTTCTTTTCAACCAACCAGTGAATTTATCATTCTCCGTATTTCCAAAAGAGGGAGGCTAGTTCTGCATGCCTTTCTCAAATTAAGTAGCTGGCCCACTTGTTTTCCAGATTTTGAATGTAGCTGGTGAGTGATGTAATCTGTTTTATTTAAATAGTGTGTTTACTTGGGTGCATTTACATTGAGTAGGTGGTTTTTCACTTTCATACTTAATTTTCATTTTTTAAAACCATTTGAAGAATCCCGCTGTGTAACAAATTGCAGATTATCTTCCCCTTACACTTCCCTCTGGACCTCTGTTAAAAAAATAATAATGTGATCACATCTCTCCTACTCTGTCATTGAGCTGTTGATCTTATATGAGCACAGGAGTAAGTGAAAGCAAATGGAGAAATAATACATCTCAAATGTACTGTCTTCACATTTTCGTAAAAAAGAATATGTGATTTTCAGACTTATGTAGTACATGCAAAATACATGCCTGAATTCAGTCATATTGGATCATCTGAATCACTGACTTACAGCAAAAGAAGGGGCAAACTTGAGCATCACAGCATCTTTATTGCTAATTTGTCAAGGACTTAAAATAAAATTGTTTGAGGTTGTTCTTAGCAGAGGTCCTGGCTGCCATTGAGAAGTGGTAACATTTTGGGAGTTTCCTGCCTCTGGTCTTACCCTGACTTTAGGAGGTGAGTGTATGAAAGAAAACTATGACTCTGTTTTGTAATTGGTGATAAAGATTCAGATCCTAAACCACATCCACTTAGCATCAACTCCAGATCTTGTGGCAGCTCGTGGCTGCCAGAACTGGGTGCATGTGTATGGTGACTTTACCATGTACTGGCTGCATGTTGGACTGTGTTTCACCCCGTGCCGGTGCTGAAATTCAGGTCCTTGCTGATGTGGCTCTGCTGGCCCAGCCCTGCTGTCAGCAGGGCTCTCAGCAGACGTGTTTTCCTTTAGGCTCAGATGAAGATCAGGCTGGATCTGGTACCCCATCACCAGTACTGAGGTAGTCTCTGGTAGCAGTGTCTGATGAACCCACACCAGTGGCACTAGCCCAGTGTGGATGTCATCCCACTGTGGAGGTAGGACAAGGAGGATAGGACTTGTCTTTGGAGAACTGCTGGGAACACCAACAGGGCCCTTGCCGTGGTGCCCCACGTGTGCTGGTCCTGCTCTGTCCATGCACAGGGACCTGCTGTCAGTGGAAGGGTGGGCACAGTGTGTCATCTGCCTCCTCCTCCTCCACAACCCCGTCAGTCTTTCTGAAGTTCAATGTGAAATGCTGCCAGCTCCTTCAGGAGTGTCTCATAGCATCAGCTGGTTGTTCCCCCTTCCCAGCTCCTTAGGACTGTAGGCACAGGACCAATCCTCGTGAGCTCTGTTGTGGCTCCTGTACCCTGATCATGGGCTCCAAGAACAAGCCTGATGTTCCACTGCTTTTCTCATCTCCTTCCTGACCATAGCCCAGTGAAAGATGGGTGAGAGTTAGAGGGTGTCCGCATTGTTTGTTTTTAAAGGAGTGACAAGCTACCACCCTGCTCAGGAAGTTTGGTTGATTGCACATTTTAAATGAGACCTTAGTGATTTTTTTCCAGTGATAGGACTGGTTGGTTTTTTCCCCAGCGTTGCTCAGTAAAAGCAGGATCCGCTTTGCAACCAGCCCTTTGGTCATGGATTCAGGCATCCCTTGCTCTTGTCCAGACAAATGAAGAAAACCTCAGTCAAAGATTTCAGAAATTATTGCATGGACTTGTAGTATAGAAAGTGCATTCGGTTAGTTTGTGCAGTAGAACCATAACTCTGCTGCAGCGTGAGGGGCTTTCTCCTGAGGTATGAAGGCTAAACCATTCAGGTGATCGAATCTTTATCAGAAAGTAATGACTGAAATCACAACTTCAGATGTGTATCAGCCTTCTTGGATTAATACAAATGTTTCACGTTCACTTCAGCTCAGTCACCTGAAGTAGTTGAGCTGAATTAAATAACTGTATATTTTAAAGAATACTGCTGTTTAAAAATCAATAAGGAACCAAGAAAAATGCTTTAATCAAGCAAAACAGTATAAATTAAATTAACAAAAATACAAATATGAAAGGCATAACAGTTTCCTACTAGAACAGCAAAAAGTTGGGGGTTGTAGGATTTAAATTCAGGTAGGAAGACCTGGTGTATCATACACCTTCCAATTATGTTGAATGTCAGGAAAAAGTGATATTAAATGTCTTAAGTGCTATTTTAAAATTAATTACATGAACCTTAACTATTCAGTACTCCTGTTGTCTGATTTATTTTCAGTAAAGGCTTCTTAAACTCTCAGAATTCAAATGCTTAAAATCAAATGGAGACTTTTGAGTTCTCCTGGTTCCTGTGTTCTCTTCTGTATCTGAGGCATATCACAGGCTGTGAAAACACCTGGGCAGCGCCCACCGGGGTTGATGTGGTGCTGCTCACACCCCTCTCACCTGCTGCCCTGGCAGAACTGGGCAAGGGATGCAGTGACCAAGCTCCTCAAGTGTGTCATCTTGTTAGAGAACCTAAATTTAGTAGATCTAGAAGAAAATTGTTGTTCATTACAACAGTGTAATTAAGATAGGAGTTGTTTTTTGGTAGAAGTGAGAAGGATTTCTGTTTGCTGTGGTATCTATTTAAGGAGGAAAAGAAAAAGTAATAAACCCCCCCCCCAAAAAAAAACCCCAAACAAACAAAAAAACCAAAAACCACAAAACCCACAAAATCAAACACAAACATCAAACAAAAACAAACAAATAAAAAGGCCAAAATAAATACTAAACCAGAACCACTGAGACAAGTGTTCAGAGTGTAAATAGGTACATCTTTAGCATTGTACAAGTTGCTTTTGACCTTGCTGTTGAAGTGTCAATTGTGATTACACTACATACACAAAATAGAAAGTAAGAAAAGATGAGAAAAAGATCAGGTATCTTTTTTAAAATTTGTTTTATTTATTAGCAGTAAAAATCCTATTTTCTTCCCATGCTGCAGTGGCATGCCTTCCCCACACTTGGGGTGTCTGCACCCCACTGTCGAGACTGCTCTACCAGTGTCTATAGGAAACAGAGGTGAAATCAGGGTCTTAGATTCCTTTTTTTTATCTTTGCAGCACTGAAAAATTTTTAAGCAAGCACAAAAAAGGAATTCTTTCACTAAGAATTGTTATTTGCTGATTAT
>JAWWMO010000096.1:7604999-7619776 GCA_035047845.1 Dendrocincla fuliginosa
GAAAGAGGAGGAAAGAGAGTGACATCTATTTTGCTGTCGTTCTCGTTGCACGGGCAAAACTATTTTAGCTAGTGAGCTTTAGCAGTTCTTTGGCAAGGCCACTTCATTTTTCATCACCTCAAAATTGTGCCTCTGATTATGGAATGACATGTCTCTGGAAAACTCTGTTTTCTGTTGCAAGCAGAAGACTGACATTGAGAAGATTTCCATCACAGTTGTTTTCTGTTCCCAAGAAAAAGATTTGTGGAACAAAGTACACCAAAAAATTAGGACTAAAATGGCAAAGGACACTGTGCTCTTTCTCATTCTTTGCTGTGTTCCAAACTCAGCCCCTCAGAGCCCAACATAGGACCATTCTCCAGACAGGTGACCCTCAGGCACCTGGTGTTAGTCCTTTTTGGTGCTTTTATGTTCCAAGGGTCTGCAGACCTTCATGGCAGGTTGAGAGCAGAGCCTCGTCTGTGCCGGGACCCACCACAGTCTTCCATGGCAGTGACACTCACTGCACTTTTACAAGCATAAACAAGGTGTTGGGAAGATCTTTCCACCTCTTTCTGCCTGTAGATCTGTAAAGGATCTGCCTGTGTGGTGGTAAAGTCAAAAAGCCCAGAAGACCAAAACTGGAACAGAGCGCTAATGCTGGAGCTTTCTTCTCAGGCAGTAACTGTATGCTGCACATCTTCAGATGCAGCAGTGCCTTGTTTCCGTGCACTATCAGGAGTGCCATTTCACCTCATCACTCCTCATGTCTTCCTTTTCCTAGAAAGCTGAGGTTTGAAGAAAGTTTAACATGGAGGGGCACCCAGAAAGTGGCTTGTGTACCTCACATGTGGCAGATGGGGAAGATTTCCTCAAAAAGACTCTCTGGCTGATGGCAAATCTGTGAGATGATGTTAATTTCTGTTACTGAACTATAGAAATATCCCATTCAGTATTAATATTTTTGAGGAACCTCCTGCTTATGTTTCCTATTCCATCTTTGCTGTAATCCTCAGGAGAATCAAAATTGACAACTAGGGATGTATCCAACAGGATTTCACCTGCCCCATGCATCAGCTCAAACTGCAGTTCTGCTCTCATAATAACACAATCTCCCGTATCCCAGTTTTGACATGGCCCTTTGGGAGTCCTTTTGTCTGGAGCTTCTTTGAATTCTCTCAGGAAAAGATGCTGAGAACTGCCACCTTCAGAGCTGTTCTGGGTCTGCCTCCTCCCAGGCACCCTCTGGAGGTCGTTGTGTTCCAAGAGCTGTTCATGGGAGTCTGGTCTGACCATGATAGTGGGAAGAAGTCACCAGAGCTGGGATGATTTAGTTTGCCTTTGCCCAGTGGGCTGGTTATCAAATTGAAAGAAAGCTGCACCAAAAATCTGGCCCATACCCAGAGACTGGCACTTAGCCTGCATTGAAATGTGATGGGGTTTTCCTGGGCTAAAGATTTTGGGAATTTCAGGGGAAAAGTTAAGAGTTAAGAGCCCCAATTAAGCTTGACAAGTTTCAGATATTCATCTACATCAGTATTATTCCAACTCAGGGATTATTTCCCTATTTCATTGTTCATCAAGACAGCCGTGCTGTTTTTCCAGGATGCAACTGATGGTGAATGGTTTTAGGTTTGTGATTCAAGTGAAGCATTGAATTTCCAAGAAGCAATTAATTTCCAAGAAGCTTTAAATCTAGATTTCATTGCGGAGAGACACATCATGTTGTTGGCACATCCCTTCCACAGCTTGTTTTAGGCACAGAGACTGTGTTGGATCAGATACCACAAGCCTTAGTGGAGCAAGACTTCGTTCTCTCTTTTATGTTTGTATTTACATTTCATCCATTTTGTATTGGTGGAAGAGGATGCGATACCTTGCCAGTCTCCCAAGACAAAACTGTAGATTTGCTATAAATGGTAAGGGAGAATGAAGCAAGGGTGCTCCTCAGGCTTGGGTCTGGGCCATTAAGTTCGGTTTTATCTGACTGTAGGAAGGGGCCCGTGCCCAGGTCAGGCTGCCAGGCTCCAGCGGCTGCCACCAATGACTGCGACAGACACCCCACGGCAAGGACTGATTCAGAGGTGAAGGTTCTCCATGGCTGTGCAGCTGCCACCGCCCCCGGCTCTCCTGGTGACCTGCCTCAGTGAAGGGCTGTGCAGCTGCTGACAAAATCACAATCACTTAAACACAGAAATAGTCTCGATGATGCTGGATCAATTCCTGGCAACCTATTGGTCCCATAAGGTATTTCAGAATATCACTTCCCCTGGAACTCAACCCGTGCAGACGTCCTGCACACCAGGGCCTCGGCCACACTCCTGCATCCCATGTCCATCTATCCGTCCCTCCTGCGGAGGCTGGACCCGGGCAGGTCTGCAGTAACACTCAGTGTGTTGCCACAGTAAATGCTGCACATGTGTTGTCAGATGAATTACACTGGAAAATGAAAATTATTGTTCCTGTTTTTTAATTCTAATTGTATCTCAAAACAGGGGTTTCTATCAATAACATAGACTACTTTAAGGCTTTTTTTGGCAGTAACCTATCCTGAAACTTCCCTCTATTTTATTACTGTAGTTTTGATTTTATCCATGTTTTAATTTTTTCACTTTAATTCTGAGTTAGTGTTTACTATTTTTCTCTTCACCAAGGATTGCTGGACTCTAAAAGGTATTTCAGACAACTCAATCAAATAGCTAAAAGAGTTTGTGTTCAAAGTAACCTATTATTCCAATTTCAGCCATAGAGGAAATAGTCAAAAAGTGAATTCTTGATGCACCCAATGAGAACAATGGATTTGTGTTCAGTCTTTCCTTCGCTAAATTAGAAATCAAGTATAGACAATGGAATTTCTAAATCATATATTATACCTTATTCTCTGGTGGGAATAAAATGTTCATGTTTGCTCCTTTTCTCTGTTTAGCTTTGACTGCTGTGAACACTAGGAAGAATAACCCTGCAGCTTTTCTTTCTTTTTCTCTTCTTTTTTTTTTTAATCTATTCATTTTATACTTTTCAGACAGATTTTTCCCCGGGGTGAAACAAAGGTTAACTGAAATTTCCTCTGTTGTGTACCTGAACGAATCAGCAGTTTGAGAAGGAAATCCCATTGATGGGCAAAGAGAGTGACAGGCTCTATTTAAAGAATTCCCCCGACTGTGTGGTAGACCAACCATGCCATGAATTTAACTGTTCCTGTGGTCCCCATACTTGTACCCACCGAAAAGAGAGAAAAACCTACTTTGTTCTGCAAATGTTGCGCTAAGCTTTGAAAATCATGAGCTGCTGAGTTTTGTGAATTAACATGGCCAGCAGTGGCCTGGGCTGAAGGAAGCAGTGTTACAGCACAGACTGAAAACAGACAGGATATTATGCCTCCTGACATAATGGAAAGGGCACACTACATGTTCATGTTTAGCGTGTGTCTGTGCATTTCAGCAGTTCACTGGTACACATATTCCTCAAAAGTATCATTTATGGAATTGTCTTTTGCATTTTTCACTGCACATTTTTATCCCCACTTCTTGCGTGAGGCACTTTATCCACACAGAACTGTAAGAAGAAATGGAGCTGATGGAGATGCAGAAGGGCACACACTGGGAGGAAAGTCAGGATGTGTCCTTGGAGAGGTTGTCTGACACAGAAGAGGGGTGCAGGGCCAAAATGTGGTACAAGGGACCTGGCACCAAATAGAGAGCAACAGGGCATGCTGTCACTGGGAAGATTTCTGTGTTTATTAATATATGCTGAAAAATGCTTGTCCCTGCCTGGTCAGAGGCTTCTAATTAAGTGTGTTAAGCTCCATGGGCTGTGAGTGTTCCTGAGAGTGGCCACCCCGCCCCTGCCATGGGCCCCCGCCACCAGACACACTGCTGAAGGAGTAGAGCCCCATCCTGTCCCAACCACCAAGTTTTTCCCCTCTGGTGATGATGGTTAACTCTTCTCCCATGTGTCATGGCTGTTGAATTTCACTTAGAGTTACTTTAATGGCTCTGGGGATTTTTTTCCCTCTGATGCAGGACTGCTCAGAAGTGTGTGAGTTTCTTTTTCTTCTGAACTCCAGTTTGCTTTTGGCGAACTCTGCCTTTGCTTCAGTCAACTGCTTACATTTTAATTAATTTTGAATTGGTTGAGTTTTATTGCTTGTTGGATTTTGTGATGCTTTTCTAAAGCGTTAGATAAAGGTTGCTAAAAATAAAATGTTGCAGGGATTTCCCTACTGCCAAAAAATGGTGTATTACTGGCACATACATGTATTTTAGGTATCAAGGGGAGAGGCAAAAGAGCCTTTTCTTGCCATGAGAAAATTTCTCAAATTGAACTTCTGTCAACGATTCAATCGACTGATTTCCCTGTGGGAATTATGGATCTCTTTTAAAACTGTGATAAAGAGATATTGACAGGTATTCCAGTAAACAGCAGGTGTCTTGTTTTTAAGTAAATCACCTTCTTTTCATCAAAGCAAAGTTGAGAAATCCCTGGAAATGTCTAAGAAAAACACACCAGGGTTGATGCCGTTCTCCTGTGAGGGGTTGGTGTGAGCAGCTGGGGGCTAGAGAGGGGGCTGTGACCCCAGGGCCACCGAGCACCTCCCAGCCAGGTACCTGGGGGAAGGGTCCTTGCTGAGATGAACCTGAGGCTGCTGGAGTGGGAGCTTCACACAGCACAAGGACCAGCTCCTTCTCCACCACGGCTGGTCTGCCATGGCTGTGGAATGTGTAGGGGGGATGTGCTTTTATACATACATGTGTGCACGTATGCACACACAAATGTACATACACTCACGTACACATCCACACACAGATAAACACACACATTTATGTGTGGATTGTTGGAATACATGTTCCTGGAAGGACTAGACATACGGAGCATCCTGGTCCATAAAAATCAGAATTCCTTTGCTTACAAAACCTGATGTAGGAAGGTCACCTCCATTCCTGTTTTGGAACAGTGCTTGGCTGTTGCCCTGGCATACCACCATTCCTTGTTTTTTTGGAAGAAGGGCTGCTGGGGAACAGAAGATGTGGAACTCAGTATAGAAAGCTATGTTGCAATAAGACTTGAATCACTTTGGCTCACACATAAGCAAGAATTTTCATATACATATGTCACAATGTGAAATTCTTATAGGTCTAGATGATTGGGGGGGGGGGGGGTTAAGGCTTGTAATTTTAAAATATTATTCCAGTAGCAGAAGCTGTGTCCTGACGTGTTCAGAGAAATGTCTGAAACAGTCCTTGCCACAGAGGTCTTGCACTAGAATGTAATTAGGGTTCTCTTTTCTGTAATGTGCTATATTAATTAGCAGTCAAAATCCAATTTTTAAAGCCCAGCTTTGAAATGTATTTGCCCTTCAGGCCACATATCATGCTGCCACAGCTCAAAAGTGTCCTGTTTCACTGGGCTGATCATATAGTAAAATACATAAAATACATCTCTGTATATTTTCCAATTAGAAGGAAGAAGGTTGCCTTCTCCTTCTAGGAAATTTGGTGTTTTATTTTCTAAGTTGGATGACTGTGCTCTGCAGCTGCTCCCTGCTGTTGAAGAAGGTGATGACACAAACCCTTGCAGGGCAAGCAGAGCTTGCACAGGGATGTGTTTTCTCCCAGCCTCGATGAGCGATGTACAAGTGTGATTTTGGGGGGTCACAGCCCATGCCCAGCGATGCCGTGCCTAGCCAGGGCAGCCTGCCTGGCCACTGGAGTCCCTGGTGGAGCTGCAGAGCAGATAAGGAAATCTTGCAAACAGTTTATTGTTTATTCTGAGTCAGTGTTTTCTTCCGTGGAAGCAGATTGTTCCTCCAGGCAATTTCAGGTTTTGACTGCTGGTCCTCCTTCTCCCTCCTCCCCTCCTCACCCTGTCTGGGATGAAAGAGGGGAGGTTTGAATGCACATTGAACAGTGGTCCTAAATCTGGCTTCACCCTGTGCGCTGTTCAGAAATTTACATTTTCATGCTAGTGGAGGAATACATGTGAATCTCAATGATCTTTCAAAATTTTTCTTTAAATAAAAGCAAAGCTGTTGCTCACCATTCATCCCATTGTATAGAGGCACAGGACAGGCAAAGGGTGATACTTGATAAAGGGAAAACCTTGTGCAGGGCTTCGATTTTCATATAAATGGTGAATATTTTCCATCCTTTTCTTCTTTGATATGCAGTTTGATAAAACCATTTCTTTAAAGTATAAACACAAGAAGTTTATATGTTGTATTTTTTTAGTGTAGACATTAATAAAATCTTAGTAGAGGAATCAATCAGTATTAAACTTAGTATAGAAAGTAATATAATATTAAAAAGGAGTTAGCTTTTACAAAGAAAGACAAGATTACAAGGACAAATCTGTGAAAGGTGTTCTGGATTTTATTTAACTCACACAACTCTTACAGTAGATTTTGTATGTGCTATTTTTCCACAGAAAATGGGGAAAGACTGGACAGAGATTGTCTGAACAGTTTTTGAATTGCTTCTTTCTGAACAGTAAAAGTAACATAAAAATAAAGCACTCGTATTCATTCCTTCCAGCAGATATCCACCCTCTGTGCTCATGTCCACCTGAAAAAAGGGGTGAAATGCTCTAACACGGTACTGGCATGGCTTTGGAGGACATCAGGTAACAGGACTTGTCATGCCAGGCCCTGTGAGGACAGAGCTCTCAGCAGCTGGTGCCATTGTTTGGTGCCTGTGCTCTGGCCAAAACTACAGTCTCTGCCCTGGGTCAGGGGCTGTGGGGTGGGAGAGCTTCATCTTTGGGCATCTCGAGGGACTGGTGAGGCTTACCATGGTCCCTGCCATCCGTACCCGTTCTGTAATGATTTGGGGTGCAGCCCCAGGGCCAAGGCACCACTGCATCCTTGGGAAGAGCTGCTCCGCATCCACGATCCCAGACCTGCAGCCCACATGAGGCTGAGTGTTGGGGACTAAAACAAAGATGATGTCCAGGGAGAGCATGGCATAAGGGGGTCCCCAGTGCACCAAGGCTGCTGGTGCTGGTGGTTGAGCCAAAGGAACAACAGCAGGGCCAGCAGAGCTGGAGCAGCCAGGAGCCAGCCCAGGGGCTGGGACACAAGTCATCCAAATAAGCAAAATCAGAGGGAGAACAGGTATCTGTAAACTTGAGCACACTTTTGTGATTTATTTTGTGATCTACTGGCAGACAAAGCACTGTGGTCAGCAAGAAATATCATTGCAGATTTTTCTTTATGTCTCTACGGCAAGATTTCATGTTCATTGCAGAAGCAAAACTCTCCTTTATGTGAAGAATTTATTGTGAGTGAAAACAAAGCCTTATGCAATCTGTTGTGAATTGGAATTAACTTTTAGGTCACCAAATAGATTTAGTAAAGGCAGATTTTGTGGTAATATTCTATCCAGCTTTAAAGCTTTTGTATGTATTTTCTGAGTTGAGCAATTTTAGTTTCTAGCATTAGGAGTATTTGAATCACTGTATGGTGGTTTTCCCCTGTGAAGCAGGGGATTTTGACAGTGAAGAAGAGAAACTTGGTTGGTTTGCCCTCAGGACGGACATGCCTGGTGATTAACAGGAGTTAATTCACTGGTAAATTTGATCTGTGAACTGTCAGCCATTCTGCATGTGCGTTTCTGTGCAACACAGCACTCGCAGTGCTGATTGCCAGGGCAGAGCTTTGAATTACAAATACTTTTTCTTTATGAATTAATTTCCTTAACAGGTTTCAGAACAATAAATAATGCACTGAAATATGTCAGCGTTTTTATGACTCAAATATGTCCATTTTTTACTTGTAATGATCAGGCCCCAAAAGGCTTGGTTTTCTCTCAGGTATATCAATGACTTTCTCCTTCCAAAGGGCACAGATGCAAACCTGTCCTGTCCTCCCTGTGGGGACCTTGGAGCAGAGGGCAGCATTTCCCAGGACCCCAGAGGGTTCCACCTCCCCTTCTGGGGATGGTTTCTCAACCTCAGTGATGCTGTGGTGACACATCCAGTGGGTGCTGGAGTCCTGGCGGTGGCAGTCCCTCTGTGTGTGTACCACGACTGAGGCTCACACGTTGTTCAAATCACATTGCAGACATGTCAGTCAATGCATTGTCAATGCCTTGGTTGTTGGCATTAGTGAGTGTTAAAAATATTTCAGGGTGTTACTCAGGTGAGCACAAGTGGTTTGAGCCCCGGTTGTTGGATGAAAAGCAGCAGTAAGCAGGGTTTGTGCTCTGAAGCAGCTGGGTCACATAAATTGTATCACATACTGCATCACAAGCTTCAGCTGAAATTACTGACTTTTTCAGTAGATGGTTAGACGTGAAATTTTAGGCAATATAATTTTAATTTGTAGTCATCCACATTCTAAGGGAAGTTAATAGTACAATCAAAACTGGATACATTTTTGCTGTCTGTAACTCACGACGTTGTCGTGATTTGTGTTAATAACACATATTGGTGCCTCAGATTCAGATGGTGGGATTAGGTGGGACGGTTTGCGTTGAAAAGTCCACCAACACACAGGATTAATTTGCGCTGAGGTTTTAATGTTTGCTGTAAAAGCGTAGGTCAGGTGAGCACCTGCACGGGTACGAATCCTCCGTTTCCCACCCCAGAAGTGGAAGCTGCTGTGGCGGCACAGCCAGAGTCGTCAGCGGTGTCCACACGCTGGATTTTTAAACAGATGTAGCTGCATCCCTATTCCTTTAACTTGTTGCCCTTTCATTTCCTTCTTGGTTTGTTTCTTTTCGCTTCTACCAGCCCAAAGGCTGCGTGTGAGAAGGTTATGGCGTGACAGTCGATAATTCAGTGTGTCCTCCTGATTTATTGCACATTACTGAACTCTGTTTAGAAACAGCGTTGCTCAGCTTACAGTCTGGGTGGCTGAGGTTATGCTCAGTCATGTTGGCATGCAGCAGTCAGGATGCAGGGCTGGAGACACAGACCTGGAGAATTTCCAAGGAGGAAAAGTATATTCTGTGCATGAACTTGTAGTTCCATGTGCTCCCCCACCCTTGCAATGTCTGGGCTTGAGCCTGGCATCCCCACGAGCACAGGCAGGGATAACTGCGAGGGCTGGAGTTGGAACCTTTGGAGATCCTGCCTCTGGAGGAGTTAAATCTCCATCTGAATTTATACCCTGCAGTGTCAGGACAAGAGGGTGTTGTCAGATAAAGTCCTCTCAGCAGCTGGATATGTGCTGATTTTCAGATGAGGCAGATTTGGTGCCCAGTGGGTCAATAGCTTTCCATTACCAAAGACAGCAGTAGTTTCTCTGCTTTAGTACATCAAAATCTGTTTGCAGTTTCAATAAGTAAAATAATCAACATTTTTAATAATTATAGAAAAATATTCATATCAATTAAATGTAATTAATTTTATTTCTGTTTTTCAGGAGAAGTTGATGTGGACTGGTCAATCTCTCATAAAGACTTAGAGGTAACACAGACAACCAAATTCTTCTGTAATTCTTTGTTTTGACACTCATTAACAAGCAAAGCAAGATAAATGGGATTGAAAAACCCATCTGTGGTGTTTGTGTGGGACCATAAGCAGTGTCCTCCCATGGGAGGAAGGGGGTCCTAAGTTGGGGCCAGCATAGAGGGAGGAACGGACAGGAATGCCAGGAGCCAGAAAAGAAATGGAGTTTTGGTACCTCTCCCATTCACTCATCCAAAATTTAATTTATTTTTTTAAAACTTGCAACATTTACTAGGCAATGAGGGTTGTAGATAGGATTTCCCATTCCATCTGCCTACACACAAAGTATGTGTGAGGTAACTGGGAGAAAGACAGTTGTTTCCAGCTTCTCTTCCCTTCTTTTTTTCCTGTTTAAATCTTTCTGTACAATTGCAAATTTCAGATTTGGTCCAGACTTGTATCACAGTGTACTTTGTCCAAGCAGTTTCCCTTAATGTGTGCAAGGAAACGTGTAACTTGCATTTGCAATTAATGTTAGTTATATTTGTATTCTAGGGAAAATTCCAGTTTGTCATGACATAGCACAGTGAGTAAAAGTGTCTTGGCTAATTGAGGGAAAGCAAAACTTCATAACTGCAGTTCTCAACAGCAAAAAAGAATGTCCTGAAGTGAAAGTTTGAACAAAAACTTTTTGTCCAGACAATGTAGGTTGCTCTGTAATGGAATTACCCATTCCAAACCTGTGTGTGTAAATTGCACTTGTGAAACATTAGATTTCTGATTGATCAATGCCAGCAGTGACCTTTACAATTCCCAGTTCTAACCAACACCAAAGCACAGAATCTCAAGAGGTAAACGAATTTCTCTCCCTTATCTTACCAGGCACAGATCTCCAACTATGCCAGGGTGAGGCACAGCAGCATGAGGTACTACGCAGCTGACAAAAACGTTACCTGTAGGAACTGTGACAGAGCAGGACATCTGTCCAAGAACTGTCCCACTCCAAAAGTAAGTGAAACACATCACTCAGATGCAGCTGGTTTTCCTAATGCCACCTTGTACAGTCCATTAGAAACATTGCTTCCGTGGCTTATCCTTTCTTTGAAGGGTTGAACTGAGTTGCAGGATACCTTGCATAAGGTCAAAGTCAATTTACTGTATAAAATTATCCCTCTATTTGGGGAGGTCATTATTTTATTGTTTTTATAAAAGAAAAAGTATTCAGAATCAGATCATATAGAATCATAGAGAATAGTTTGGGTAGGAAGAGACCTTAAAGCTTATCTCATTCAACCCCTCTGCCATGGACAGGGACCCCTCCCACTAGATGCTGTGACTATAAAACGACAGAAAAAGAGTGAAGTTCAATACAGAAACATTTTTCTATTATAAAGACAGTTTCAACATGTAAAATATTTTTGATTGTATTTTCAACAAGGAGAACCTGAGTAATCCAAAAAGCAGCCTTAGTAAATGAATGAAAGCAAATAGCTCTATAATGAACCATGATATGGGTAATGTTAAAAATCATAGACAACACAAAACTGGAGCTACCTTCAAGCAGCTCAGACAGATGCCAGATATTCAGAAGGTTTGTGCTGGGGCAAGAGATTTAAAAGTCAGTCTCTACACTGTGAAGAAATGAGGGCTGTTAAGTGAGAGCCTGGATTTACCAGCCCCCACAACAGAATCTGTAAGACGTCCTCAGGGCCAGCACGCGCGAGGGGACAGAGAGTGACCATGTCCTGTCCGTCCTTAGTGGGAAATACTCACTGGGAGAATTGGATTTACAGAGATAGAGGTTTGGCCTCAGAATAGTTTTTTGTGTGTTATATTTGTTACTCCAAGTGCTAAGTTGTGTAAGTCAGGAGGCTGTGCTGACCTGAGCCCAGCCGGCCGGGAGCGCCCACCCAGCCACTCCCTTGTGCAACCCTGAGCATGAGGGGAGAACTGACAGGGCACCAGCAAGAAAATCTCCTGGATCGCGATAAAGGCAGTGTAGTAAATGAAGAACTAAAAAGACAGTGTGGCAAAACTCTCAAAGGTTATGGAGTGCCACCATTCCACCAGCACTGCCAAACCCACCACTAACCCATGTCTCCAGACACCGTGATTGTCATCACTGTGTTCACTGAGCACAGACCACTGCCACTGGGCATTCAGAAGTGCTGCTGAGACAAGGTCCAAATCAAGAAAGTCCAGGGAGTCTGTTGAGTGACAGCTTTGAGTTTTACTCCATACATACTCTTCCCTCACTTTGATTCCTTGATGAAACACATCTCTGCAAGTCCTAGTAAGCAATGAGCACTTACTTGAGGTGGTTTCTTCTTCATTTCTTCTTTTGATTCTTTTTTTTGTTTAATCTTTTGAAATGTCCCATGATTCTTTTTTGTTTCTCCGTAGAAAGTTCCCCCTTGTTGCCTGTGTGCAGGAAGAGACCACCTACAGCATAGCTGCCCGGCACGTTTCTGTCTGAACTGCTGTTTGCCTGGGCACTATTTCAGGGAATGCCTGGAGAGAGCCTACTGGAACAAGCACTGCAACCGCTGCGACATGAAGGGCCACTACGCTGATGTGAGTATGGGCCATGGCACAGAGCTCAGTCATCACTGGCTTTGCGTTTGGCAAACACGGAACTTGCAGTCTCTTCATGTTTTTTTGACTTTACTGTATGTTTGTGTAAGTGTACGAAAATGTTGTGGTTAGTCTTTACCTAACACTATCACAGTTTTCATGGACAATGATTGAAAAAAAGCCAAACCAGAGTGATGTAAATACTCAGTCTTTAGTTTAATTGGAGTGGAGAAAAACATCCTCGTTCTTGTGGAGTGGAAGATGTAGGGAGGTTGAAATCAGGAGAAACAATGTGCTGCAAGCATGCCAGCAAGAGGTGAAGAGTAACTCTGATGCTCCAAGAGTTCCAGAACCCTGTTTTTTCCCTATGATCAGATACTAACCAATTAAAATATTATTAGAGAGAAGCAATTTGAAGGCTTTGGTTTTGATATGATCTTCTTAAGTAAATCATATCAGAAAATTAAAGAGAGGTTAACCAGACTTTTCTCTTTCTTTCACCCTGTATTATATTCTTATGGTTTTATATGTACTCGAAGTTTAGTCTTATATGTAGCAATCAACCTTTTATGCTACTTTTTTTCTCAAATTAAACACAAACAAGTAAGGATAAAAGACAGGCTGTGATAACATCAGCATACATTCACACTTCATTGTCTACCTAAAGATGAGGCCTATATGTTTGTCTTTCAAATACAAGTGTGTAATTCCCCTAAAGGCTGGGGTTTTTTAAATTCAAAAATACTTCAGTCTCTTTCTACGTGTCTTCTTCCTGCCTTTATTTCTTCTGTTTGACTAAAGACTGGCAGCATGGACAGTGGTAGCTGGAATGTGCAAAGGACAGCCCGCACAATTGGAAGTTTGCAATTTCTTATGATATTTGAATATCTGAATTATGTTAGAAATTTAACTTTGATCTTTCTCTTCTAGCTGTGCTTTTGCATATAGCTAATGTGCACACAGTACCTTTAAAGAACATGAATGGCATAATTTTGCACCCCAATTCTAGGCAGAGAGACAAAACTGCAATCACAAGCATCTTTTCTTTGCCACCTTTTCTCTTTTACATATTTTATGACGTGACTTCTCATAAACTGATGTTCTCTTCTCTAAAGAATCAAGAGTCCTTTGTCAACCAAAATTTAAATTCCTACCTGAGTTGTGCCAGTTATCAGGAACATCACATCATGTACGTTTTCTGCTCATTTAACTTCACCTTAAGTCAGAAAGGCTTGTCTTTGGAACTTTTGGCAGTTCTTGGCTGCCTGTGCAGTGAACGCTGGAGCATTGGGGCAGGATCTCACCTGTCCTGTCCTCAGAGAGAGGGATGGCATGGCAGAGCAAAAGCAGAGGAATCAAAACCAACAGTAAATCTGTCCTGTGAGGCCAACAGGTGATCAAGACACAAAGGACAGGATGAGGCTGCTGCTAATGGCTTAAAACTATTTTTTTTTTTGGCATCTGGGATGTTCCTAGTGGAAGAAACCACTTTCCCACACTGAAACCTTTCTTTATGGAGAGACATCACTAGGGAAGCAGTCTGTAATTGAAAGGATGTGAGAATTACCATGAACCTGGGAGTGCCAGCCTGTTACCAAAATAGGGTAATGATTGCTCAAAAGCTGCAGAAAAATGTGAAGGTGAAATGGCCCAGTCGGTGATGGCAGTGGGACACCACGTGCTTGGTGCCTGAGTGATAACTGAGTGCCAAATTCACAGACAGTGTGTCAGAGGGGTCTCAGGGAGAGCTGGGTGTCCAGGCCCACCAGCCACATGCACTGAGCCAGTGGGCAGGAACCGCAGCAGCCACACATTGCAATGGGTGTATAAATATGACATACATGGAGGGATTCAAGGCTGCTTTTGTAAAGGAAATCTCACTTCTTGGGGATCTCTGAAATTCTTCAAAGCAGCAGGTTGACAAGCATGTGTGTAAACATGATCCAGTTGACATAGTCTACAAATTCCAAAAGGCATTTGACAAAGTTCCTGACCAAAAGCTTTTAAGGAAACTAAACAGGCATGGAGTAAGAGGATAAAGGTGGGATATACTACTGTGACATGGGAAAGGGTGAACAATGGGGCGACAAGATTTGCTGAGAAGACTGAATTACTTAGAGAATCAGTGCTGTGAGCCAGCTGTGAAGAACTGCTCAAGGACTGTAAGAATCAGAACACAATAAAATGGCAGATGAACTTGAGTGGTAGTAAATGTAAAGTAAAATGCTGGGCAAAATAATCCCATCTTGGCATGTGAATTGACGGGTTCTGAGCATTACTATTCAGGGCTCAGATTATAGGTATGAGATATGATCCCACAAAAAATCAGTTTAGCCTTCAAAAGCTGTAAAAAAAAAAGGAGCTAGTGAAATGTTAGGAATCAATAGGAAAGCAAGGGACACCTTGGCACAACTTTGGTCCCTCTCTTCTGCATCCCTCAGCACAACCACAACTCCTCAGCCTGGAAGGGAGGTGAGAGAGGGAAGGGTATGTGAGGAGCTTCAGAATCATCTGTGATGGAAGACAGTGGTCAGGAATCAGTTCTTTGCGACAGCTGGTGGGAGACGCTCCCCTTTTTTGACCTCCCGCTCACAGTCCCCCAGACAGAGCCACACGGAGGCCACAGGAAGGGAAGCAGAGAGAGAGTTTATTAACATAGCTGGGGTATATATATAGGTTTTAGGGGAATCCAAAGTACTACCAATAGGAATCAAGGGATAAGGACCAATGAAAAAGGGCTAAGGGCCAATAGAGAAACTTAAACACACCTTTAAGGACAAATTCTTTGGTGCTTAGCTACATAGATAAGGGGTGTTTCAAGGGGTCTTGGGAAGAAG
>JAWWMO010000096.1:7628719-7636219 GCA_035047845.1 Dendrocincla fuliginosa
AGATTCAGGATAAACAGTTTTGGTCGTAGCTTACTGCTGTGTCAATAACAGGTATGATTTTTTTCAGGCATGAGGCATTTGGAGACCTTGTCAAGCTCTTTGTTCTGGGTTATGAGGAAGTTTACAACTTCCTTATGAAAAGCTTACAAAGCTTACAACTTTGCCTTTCTAAATGCCAGGTGCTCCACAAATCCTGAGAAAGATGGTCTGTGCTCTACAGGACATGCCATCTCATCCCTCTCCACACTGAGGATATAGGGGTGCATTTTTACTCTCAGAGGACTTTCTCATTTCATTTTTCTTGTCGTTTTGTATTTCAGTGGTAAATGTGGAGACATTTATTATGTATTTTGAGTGGATGCCAGGTTATAGGTCTCTTACTACAAAGAAAAAAGATAAACCCTAATAACGCTAAAAAAGTCAGTGGAAAAACTTGTGAGAAGGCGGCACTCTATGATTTTCATTTGTTTGGTTCAGCTTTGCAATTTATTCTTAAAAAGTACGACATTTCCCCTCCCAGTTTGACCTGCTGCCTGTTCACCTCGATGTGTGCCTGGCGGCAGCTCCGTCCTCAGCTGGTCCAGGCACTGGGAGGGCAGTGCTGGGGGTCCAGTGAGGTCCAGGCTGACACGTTCCGTGGGGGGCAGCCCTTTCTCTCTCTGCTGCTGGTGCCAGTCTGGGGCTCTGGACTGGCCTTCCAGGGAGCTCTGTGGGCTGGGGTTCCCCAGTTCAACCAGCGGGTGCGACCCGGGTCCTGTCCTGTAGCCCCTCTGTGGTTTCACTGGCCCAGCAACTCTGTGAAGCTGCTGCAAGCAGTTGCATTTCCACCCAGCATGTGATTCGCCAGAGGGAAAAAAGGAAATTTATTTCTTTTCAGTGCATAGTGAACCTGTTTTGCCCTGGGCATGAAGCCGTGGATACCACAGCAAACAGGAATGAACTTTCCAAGTGTTAGTATCTTCTTCAGTAAATACCGAGTAAAGAAAGTCTGTGCCTAAAAAGGGCAGAGCAGGTGTTTTATTTTCTGGACATTCTGCTCAATGTTGATGTGTGTGTTAAAACATGAATCCTGCTGGGCCTAGGTGTTTTCTTTCTGTAGGGATTCCTCATTTTTAATCACCCCTTCCTGCCTCAGTGCGTCCCCGTCCCCAACACCATGCCTTCACCAGTCTTGCCTGTGTGAAAGCGCCCAGGCCAAGATGCCCACCAACAAAGTTTTAGAACCATCTGAATTTTTAACTAGCAGAAGCTATCAGTTAACACTCTTTTTGAAAGTTTGTTAATCTTACTTTTAATCCACTTACATAAAGGAAGGTGAACCAGGAACTAACGGGTTTGGCCCCCGTGTGTAAAGGACATGAAGGGATAATGCGTCTTTTGTGTTTAAATTTTGCACTCAGATTTCTTTGTGTGCATTATTAAAATTCCTTGTGGCCTGCCACTTTTTTCCTGAAATAAAAATGTGAGCCATGTCCCACTAAGTCAATTTTCTGTCCTTTAAGATGTGACTTTCAGAAATGGAAAATTTAAAATAACACAACCCTGGCAAAAAAATAAATAAGCTTGGAGAGAGAGAGGATGTTTGGTTTCCAGAGAGGGGTTTTTTGGGTGTTTTCTTAGATGAGGGAAGAGGTAGGTTTAGAGCATTTTTGGGAGCAGGTTAATGCTCGGCTTCCCATGGTGTGGCCATGACATGGCTGCAGGGCTCTGCTGACCATAGCGTGACACAATCCAGGGGCCATGGGATCAATCCATTGGAGTGCTTCAACACCTGGCCAGTTCCTCTCCAGGTGTTTTAAGGCTATTTCTAGTAACTCTGATAAAAACACCGCTTCATTTATGAGACAGGTCATGTATTTCTCATATTTTGGCATCCCAGAGCGTGCTGTCATGTGTCAATGCTTCAGTGTCTGTTCGGCAGATCTTTTACAGGGAAGCCAACCCAGAATTCACAGGGATACGGATTTAAGGTAAAGATAACTCTGGTGGGTTTGGGGTGACACAGACACATGGAGCATGGTGGTGTTCCCACACCTGCTCAGAGGCACTTGCATTTATGAAGATTTTCTGCCCTCCGAGACGGTGCTCACCCCATTAGCCAAGGGAGGAGGTGGGGTAGAGCTTTGCAAGCAATGGGCAGATATTTTGATTTTAGACTCTCGGTTTGCACTGTCCAAGCCTGGGCCCTTTTGCAAGTGGTTCTCAGTGTCAGAGATGCCCCTAACGTGCTGCCCACCATGCACAGCTGTCCTGGAGAAAACCAGCATGTCAGAGGTGGTCAGAGTGCTCGGCAGGTGGATTTTACTGTACACAGTGTTTATTTTCCCCAACTAATTGTAATTTGCCCTGTATTGCCATTCTCTTTCAAATCTCAGATTTTTTTGAGGCAATCAGAAACCTAAACCCCAAATTTTTTCTTATTACAAAGAAATCATATTTCACAAAAGGTAGTATTCCTCCTGATAGCTTTTTTTTCCCCAAAAAGCAAAGAAAGTTTCAGATCCTGAAATAAATGTTAATTTTATGCATTCAAAGCACATGCTATAGATTTCAGTACAAAAGCACACTAGCTAAGGGTTCTTTCTCAATTTTTGCTTGAAATCTGTGTTTAAAATATTACAGGGAAAAGAAGTAGCTTTAGTAATCTTATATAATTATGTAACATGTCCTGCAAGGACACAAGCCAGAGTTTTGGGTGGGATGCGGGACCTTCCAACAGCACAGACCTCCCCATCACTTATTGTCATAATGTAATAACCATGGTGGGAAGCGTTCTGCTGCCTCTGACCTTTATCTGTCCTGTGCTCTTCCCTACCTCCTCCCAAAAAAACGAAATAAAAGGTTCTTTTAAATTGAGGGTTAAAGACTGATTACATCTTGACCAAAAATTGCATTTTGGTATATTTCTGGAAGCAGTCTGGGAGCGGGGAGGGAGTGAAACAGAAAACTTGGCTAGCTGAACCAAGTAATTGCCATTTCCCTGATTTTGGAATTCCAAATAACATTGTCAGGGTGTTTGTTTTGGAGAGGAGCATCCCTCAGAGGACCCCTACTTCAGTGCATTGGTGTGGTGTCAAGAACTGCATTTCTGCAAAAGCAGCATCTTTTAGGTCTGCCTTTGAAAGGGAAAGGGAGAAGATCAGGGGATGGAAATCAATTTATTTTAACATTTTAAATCTCTAGTTGTCTGACCCCTGCATACCTGGGACATTGTTTGTGTGGTACGTGACATTTGGTGACATGTGTCCCTCCAGCCTAGCACACCCCAAAATCAGACAGTTTTGTGTTACTTTTGTGATTCAGCAAAGCTGTTGGGTGAGTGGTTAATTAATCAAACAGGATAATCAAGGAAGGTTTGCTGCTAAAGTATCTCACCTCCGTATACTCAACCCCAGTTCTTTTAAGGAAAGGATGAAGATGATCTTTTCTTTAATGCTTATGAATTCAGTTAAAAAGTTTCACCTTTCGTTCGTTCGATTTGAAAAGGTGAATCTACGCAAGCATTTAAATAATTTTTACTATTTCAAGTATTATCCATATAAATAAGGAAGATAGAATTTTCAAGCTAAATTGTTTCCAGTGCATTTTAAAAACATTTAAGAAAAAAATCTGAATTTTTCCACGGCCTATTTTTGCAATCAATGCCATGTATAAATGCTCATATTTAAGTTCCTGTATTCTGGAAATTACTCCTCCAAACTTCTTTTAGTAGAACTTAGAGCTGGTTTCAAAATCCCATAGGAAACCAAAAATCATCTGTGATCTAGCAGACATTTTAAGATGTTAAAAAAATCACACTTGCACTAGTTATCATAAAATGGATTTTGGTACATTTCTGTATTGCAAAGTGTAAAAAATGTGAGATGTCAGTAAATCTGTGTGCAGTTTATTCTGCCAGTGATTCGTGTGTCAGAGCAGCCTGGAGCTCCTGCCAGTGAGACAGTAACTTCCTCAAGTTATGCTGAATCATGTTAATAATCTACGGATTAGGATTCCCTAAAAATATTCACTGATTTAATTCCGAGAGGGTCTATCATGTCAGTGATATTAATACATCTTGTTAGGTCCTGTCATGTGTATAGAAAAGTTACTATCCCCGCGACAGAATTATCCTGATTTTGATTTCAAATGTTGAAGAATCAAGCATAAAGGGAATTAAAAGAAACTGAGGGCCCATACAAAGTGGTGAGCCACACGGAGCCGTGAGCAGGTTCTCATGGAGAAGCCTCAGAGGTGTGAGTGAGGTGCACGGTGTGTGCACACACCCTGTGGCACCCACGGAGGGCCATGGAAGGAGGCATCACGCAGAAAATTTGGGCTGTCATTTTGACTCATTTTTGAATGTTGAATGTGGGTTAAATCAACGTTTGACAAACAAACCCCAACAGAGGTGGGTGCCACGGTGAAATGGGCACAGACAGCCCCCACTACGTAATGGAATGGGCATCAGCAGCCACCCCTGTGATGGAGTGAGCACAGGCAGACACAAAACAGGCAGAGACAGCCCATGTGTGGTGGAATAGGCACCCCAATCCACGGCGAGCCTGGCGAGGCCCCGTTCCCTGGTCCCTCCGTGGTGCCTCCACGGGACAGTGTGCCCAGTGTGCGGTGGTGAGGAAGAGGTGCTGCTTTTACATCACAGCAGGTGAGGAATTCACAAGGAAAGCATGGTCACTGCCTGATTCAGACTTTCTCACAGTCAAGTCAAAAAGCTGCTTGTCTTTTTTTGCTGTTTTTCCTCCCCTCAAAGTCACAGTTTCTCCACCTGTAGTAGCTGCTCACCTTGTAGCCAACAGCGAGTACTTTCGTGTTGTTTCTTGACTGTGCAGTTAATTCTGTTTCTGAAGGATTTTTATAACTTCCTATGTCACTTAAAAAAAGGGGTGGTGGGAGTCCATTGCAGGAGCATGGACACTGGAGGGTTTCTGTGGACTATGTGATAGCCCTGAAATCTCTGTTCCTTTACAATCAGTTGCACCAAATTTGCATGAGATACCCAGTTTCTGTCCGTTTTGTTGATGGGTGATGAGACCCTGGTTAAATTAATTCTAATTTTCTGATGGTAGTGTGAGGAGGGAAAGACAGGAAAAATGATAGCACTGAAATACTCAGAAGTTCACCTGGAGGAAACAATTTTGGTCAACTGCATGCTTAAAGTGTGTGAGAGAGAGGAAATCTGGAATACTTTGATCCATTTTTAGATGCTGTAGACTATTCAGAAAGTCCCAAATCATACTACAGCGAAAACTTGATGGAAGTGAAAAAAATTTTAAAAAACAGATGTGCAGGAAGGATGTGGAGAAGCTTTTGTTCATCAGTGGTTGTATACAGGCTGTCAGGTGTTTCTGCAAGGACATACTTGGGATGAATGTCACTCATTGTAAAGCTAGGTACAAACAATCATTGCAATACTGAATATATATGATGCTCTTTAATGGAGAGCATATGGAAAAATTATCAGGAGATGGATAAACATTAGCACATGCAGTTGACGTCTGGGTACTGTAAGGAAAGTGCTTCTGTGAAATTGTCAGTTGGTAAAAGGTGCTGCAGGCTGAAGCCCAGCAGTTTAAAGGGAAAAGGTTCAATTATTGTCTATTTAGAACATACCCCAAAACTCACTTCTAGCAAACTGATGCACTGCTTGCCTGGCATCTTGTATCCTCCAGCAGCACTACAGTTTGTTTCCATGTTTACTTTAATTTTAGCTGTGATCAGAAATCACTTCAAAGTAAATATTTATTAAAAATTTATGAAGAAATATTTATTAAGAATACTCCCATAAGAAAATTATTTCAAATGTAGTACTTCCTCCTTTTGCATCTGATGGTGAGGGACAACCAGCAGATGACATGAAGGTTAAAGAGAGAGAAAGGAAGCTGTAAATTATCCAGAATGACAGTAAAAATTAAAACCTTGGGGTTTGCTGGTCTCCCTGGTGTATTAGCTAATAAATATAACCATGCTTTAGTTCTGTTCATCTTTTGATTTTACAGGCTTTGCAAATGTTTGTGTTCAGATTAATGTATAAATGTATGTGTAAGTATGCATATGCTTAGAGCGGGCACATGTGCATGGTGCTGTGCCTGGGCATATATATATATATATGTGTGTGTGTGTGTGTGTGTGTATGTGTGTCTGTTTATATATATGTGTTTGGTCGGTCCCCTACTAAACATTCAAATAAAATATACGTGTCCCTGTGCATGAGTCTCCACCTCCTTCTCCTCCTCCTCTTCCTTCTCCTCCTTCTCCAAGGCCTGTCCCCATCTCCCCCACCTCACTTCAAAGCTTGTGGTCCTTTCTCCATCCGTGTACTAAAAGGTTTCTTTGTGAGCCAGGCCATTTGTCCGTCATTGTTTGGGGACCAAACGGTGGTAAAATACCCTGTCACCGATCCGGAGCATGGTGAATGGCAGCTTCTCTCCGGACAATTGGCGGCGGTGCCGAGAAATATTCCTGAGAGGATTATTTAACCTTTCAATTTAGGGGGCACAAAGCCCGGCTGATTAATGAACTTTCTGATGGGTGCCGATAAGAGGATCTATTTCTTTATTTCCTCCAAAAGTGATTCCTTCTCCTGTCCCATATTACTATAATCTTAAACATAAAATGTGGCAAATAGATTAAAAAACAGCACTAAAGAGTTTATCTGGCTAGCAAACTGAAGGAGCTAAATTAAAATTGGTAATGAAAGCAGTGGCTGAGCCCTGTATATGGTTTTTAAATGCGTCGTGTATTTTGAAGAGACTTATTCTCCAGCCTGCTTGGTAATGACTGCTTTGGGTGCGCGGTCCGGGTCCGGCTTCTGTTATCCCCCCAAAAAAATGAGTTGTGTTATCTGGATGACTGCAGACACATATGCATCCCCCTTTCTCACTGCATGGGCAGACAAGGTCGATAGCATTACAAGGTATTTGTGGCAGTGCTTGTTTCAGTTTTCAGAGCTGCCAGTTTTCAGCCAGATTTGAATTACAAAAGAAGAAGCTGGCATGAAAATTGAAAGGGTTTATCGGCTAGTCTGAAGCCTCATAGCACATTGCTTATTTATGCAGTCCATTTGCACCAGGAAATGTAAAAAGGAAATACATTTTAAAAATAAGGTCATAAAGACCCAGATATGTTTAAGATGGCAAATAAAATATAGATACCTATAATATCTTTCCAGGAAACGATTTCACTTAATGTTGCACATTACTTCGGAGGAGCATTTATGTTACTGTCATAAATTTGTGCATTTGTGTCACCATACAGATAGTCCCCAGGGATTAGGAAGGAAGTGTTTGCTAACTTACTTTAAAATTAAAATAGAAAGGAAGATAGGTTTGTACTTTGAGAGCCACATCAGGAATAGTTGGAGTTTAATGCGCCGTCCTATTTAAATAACGTTTTGCATTCCCTGTAAAATTAGCCATGGACGGCTGGAGAGATGCCACCACCTTTGGAGAAAATTGGGATGCCTTTTAAACCATGAAGATTTTGAGGCATTCAGGGATTGTA
>JAWWMO010000096.1:7641219-7653942 GCA_035047845.1 Dendrocincla fuliginosa
ACTATCTCTCCTTGGCAGGTTTATTGATTTGAGACTGCCTGGGAGAGAGAATTTTCACTGGAAAACAGGCAGTTGCTGTATACAGCCTTTTTTTTTTCCTTTCTTCTTTTCCCCCTTCTTTTTTCCCATTACTGCCTCACTGCCACGTTCAACATCACATCAGTTTTTTCACCCAACCATTCAGTCAACCCAACCATAAGAGTGCTGTTTTGTGAATTTTTCATTTCTGCCTGCTTGTGGTGATCCTCATTCATCATTTCTTAGTGTAATTCAACATTCAGTTTGGTATCACCCTTCCATAAGGTGCAGCCAGGTGAGGTAGGTGTCACAAGCCTTAAGTGGCTTCAGTAAAAATGGGAGGTTTGCTGCATCTTCCAGGGTGTTTTGATGATATTTATCGCCTTTTTCAGCCCCTGTTGTGACAAGTTCAGCTCTGTACCTGCAAATACCAACACAAAGCAAATATTTGAGATTTTTCTTTCATGGAATAAGGGCAGGAGCCACAAATATTCCAGAAAATGAATGCTATTTATGCACTGGATGAATTTAGATTATTGTTTTCAATGGCTTAAAAAGGGCAAATTCCCAGCAAATTCCTCCCTTCCATTCCACATGCTCTTGTGTGTCAGCCCCTACAACTACCCAGTATGTTTTGTTAAAAGCTTGAGCCTTTAGTATAGTTTTACTAAACTGTCAAAAAATTACACAGAGGAAGACAGCCATACATGGATACAAGTAAAGCTGCTGTAAAATTAATTAGTAATTATTAGCGATGCTGTAAATCAATTATTTAAGTAATTATTAAGGCTGCTGTAAAAATAATTAGAAATTATGTGGGAGGAGCTGATGGTAATTACTTGGATAGAAAGTGGTAGAAACTGTATAATATGAGCTAGGGAATATCAAGGACATTTTATGAATCTCAAAGTTAAGGAAGATAATGTCTTTTTACTAATGTACAAGGAGCAGAAACAGCCTGAGCAATGATTGAGTGAAAGCTGATAAGCTGATAGCAACACCAGAGTGCAGAGATAGCAGATCTTTCCATGTGCACACCATTCTCAGAAACAGAGACAAAAAACCTGATTCTTCACTAAATTTCAGCCAAGCACATGTCAAATAGAAGCTGAGAAATATGAAATACATCCAAATTGCACCTCTGGTGCACTGTGCCTCTAGAGAGAGCGGAGGAGCAGGCAGGAGGACACGCAGGGACAGGGGGTGCCAGGGTGGCCCTGAATGGTCGCAGTGGCACATTCAGGAAAGCTGTTGGTGCCATGGTATAGACATCATGTGGGCAAAAGCTCCTGGCAGCTCCTGGAGATTGGTGAGGCACAGAGCTCACTAGAATGGCTTCAAACTGGAAGAGAGTAGAGTTAGATTGGATGTTGGGAAGAAATTTTTGGCTGTGAGGGTGGTGAGGCTCTGGCCCAGGCTGCCCGCGGATGCTGTGTCTACCTCCTCCCTGGAAGTGTCCAAGGCCAGGTTGAATGGGGCTTGGAGCAACTTGGTCTAGTGAAAGGTGCCCCTGCACATGTGAGAGGGTAGAACTGAATGATCTTTGATCCCTTCCAACCCAAACATTTGTGGGATTCTGGGTTTCTATGACCTGGGCAGTATCCAAGAAGAGAAAGATGGAGAAGCAAAGCAAATCACAGCAGGTAGTGAGCGGTTGGCAAGGAAAATGAAGCACCTGACCATGTTACGTGGTACCTGGAAAAAAGGCAGAAGAACCGTGCAAAGTGTTCCCATCAGCCTGGCTTGCAAGACATGGCTAAAACTGTGTTTACAGCAGTGAAAAAGTTCCTGATCCAAGTGTTTCAGAAATAGGCTGACACGCACATGAAACCAGAGCCAGCCCCTTTCTCACCTCAGCTGACTGTTCAGGGCTCTCTTCTTTATCCTCTTCCTCTTCCCTGCACTCCCATGCACACCATCCTGCTGCAGGAGTTGCCTTTGGTTTGTGTCTGTAAGAACAGGGCACACAGTCAGAGTGCCCATCCTGGCTGCTGGCACGCTGAGGAGAGATGCTGCCCTGGCTCCCCATTGCTGCTTGCCCCTTCCCCCAGCCCACCCACCCCTTTGGCCTGCCACACCTCTGCAGGTGGCTTCACCCCAAATGACCATGGTGCTAGGGCTGCCAGGCCATGGCACTGTGTCTCCAAGGGGGCTGGATGTGTGGGGGCAGTGGGAAGCAGCGGAGCAGGTGTTAGCATCCTGCCTAGCACTGGGACAGGCCTGTCCCTGTGTCCAGCAGAATTGTCAGCAACTCACCTGGTGTTTGCCTGTCCTCTCCTGCTCCTCATTGTTTGCTCTGTGGATGCTACAGACATGTGGTAACTGCACAAAGACAGAGGATTCCTCTTGTGTGCTCATGCAGTGCCAGTGCTTAGGTGTGCACAAGAGGGATTTTGGGCTGGTAATGAAAACGTCAGCGCTGGTCAGTGGTACTGACCAGCACCTGCAGTACCTGGTGCTTTTGTCTTCCAGGAAAATTACCACTTAGCCACCTCTAATGACCTCAAATGTGTTTTGCAGGAGTGCTCAGAGAAGCGGATGCAGGGTAGCATGTTCCCCACTTCTCCCTTCGTCTACTACTACGATGATGAATGCGATATCAAGAGGAGAGCGAAGAGGTTAAAAAGAAAGGTGGCAGGTAGAGTCCTCCCCTTCTCTCTGTTTGCTGCTTTTTAGAAACACTGCAGAATTATTTTTGTGTGTTGGGAAAAGGTTCATGGATTTGAACAAGTAGTCTGGTGGTAGTAAAAGATTTGTGGCTTTATTTATCTGTGTCTGTTGTGGAAATTGATTGTGTCAAAGTCACTCACTGGGCATTGTCAGGTGTTTTAATGCTGAAAAATCGACTGACATCGTTAAAAATGCCATAAAATCACAGGCAGGGAATTAAATTTTAATTTGTTAAGATTACAGCCTGGTGACATGAAAAACCTACAATGAAAAAACTCTGACCCCGGTAAATTTTTGTCTGACTTCATACATACCTAAGGAGAGGTGTGGTGGCTTGGGCACCAGGTCTTACGGTGTTTAGGTTTTGAACTAATACACTCTGCTTTCCAGACCTGCAGGAAGCTGGCCTTCTGCCAGAGCAGTCCGAAGCACTGTGGCAGGAAGAACAGCTTGAGGGGCACAGCCACAAGAAAAAGAGCAAACCTTGGAAAGAACAACACAGGAAACAGAGCAGGGATGGCGAGCAGTTCAAGAAGATGAAGGTGTCACGGGCAGGGAAAACCCGAGAGGAGAAGCACAGGAGGGGTGTTGAAATCTGCTGTGACCCACAAGGAGACTTCCCTCGGGGGTGCAAGCAGCAGGCATGCAAGGGCAGCAAGACCCGTCACAAGTCCCTTTTCCGGGCATTCTCAGACAGAAAGGCTGCCTGTGTGCAGGAGCCTCTGGAAGGTGCCAAAAGGAAGAAGAAATGGAAAAAGCAGAAAGATGCTACTCCTGTCAGCAAGGACAATCTATTCCTCATAAAACAGCAGAGGAAGAAGTCCAAAAAGAAATCTTGGTGAGGGGGAGGTATACAGGTAGCACTGGCATTCACTGGCTCTAGTTCTGCCTTCTCTTTATTCCTGTCTCTCTCTTAGCACATGAATTTGAGCCCATCCATGACCCAACCTGCCTGGGGACACACCCGACCACTCTGTCTCTGTGAGTTGTCCTTGTGGCCAGTGGGTCTCAGTGCCCCCACCTGGGGAGGCAGAACAGAATAGACTGTACATTTCTTTTCTTTACTTGGGGATTGTCAGGGGCATGCTGGATTTGGCAGGTTTTGCTTCTTCACTGGTGAGATGTGGTTCTGCTGTCAGAGCAGGATCAGCTGCCATGGAACATGGCATCTTTGGAGCCATTGCCAGGGAGACTCGCATCAGGAGGAGTCAGGATGGTGAGCAGGGAAGCGGGTCTGAAGTACATCCCACCCTCCTGGAAGGGCAGCCAAGTTGCTGGTTTACACTCTGGGATGCAGCAGTTGCCTGCCTTGTGCTCCTGCACAGTGCCATGGGTCCACTGCCCTCAGTGCCTGGCTTTTGGAGCTCCCCCAAGCCCCGTCCCTGCCCTTGCTAGTTGATCAGCGGGGCAGGAGGGAGCAGCTGGGCCCAAGACAGTTTACATCTCCCACTAAATCTGTCCTTGTTCCTCTTGATCTGGAAGCTCTTCCTGGAGAAAAGAATACAGAGTATGAAGAACATACTTGATTCCAGTTTTACTGTGTTAAAATTTAATAATTTTTTTCAGAGACAGTTATTTTTGTACAGTGGAACTCAGTGTGTTTTAAGGTTTGTAAGAATAAAATGCTTCATCAAAGGACTAACCCAAATAAAATTTTACATGAGGAACGTGAAAGAAGTGGGTTTGCTCCTCATTTCCCTCCTTCCAACCAGATTTGGAAACAGTGTGGTGTTGTCGTCCTGAGCTGAAACTGCATCACCTTTGCCAAAAGAAAAGGAAAAAAAGGATGGTATTTATACTCTACTGTTTTGAAAAGGAAATTACCTATACCCTGCTTCTCTGTGATGTGTTCTCTACTGTACTACTCCTTTTGTGAGCAGCTGATGGTATCTAACATTACAGTGTCACCAAGATGCAAGTCCATCCTCATGCTGCAGTTCTTTGTTATAATCAGAACGTACTTGTACCCTGCAAGGGTGCCTGGAAAGGAAAATGAACATCCAAGTTAAAATTCAGGACTGTCATTCTGCCAGTGTTATACCATGCCAGTACTCCCTAAATTCATCAGGTTTTTGTTTGGCAAAGTCTCCATTGAGAACACAGGTATTCTGGTGACCCTGTCACACCATCTCAGAGGTGTTTGAAGCAGAGCAACGCTTACATAGTACTTGGGAACATAATGCCCAGCTTTGCTTCAGAGTGTACTTGGCAACAAAAACTGGGTTTTGCTTTTGATTCCTTGATGAAAAGGTTCATGATACTGAAAAGTCAGTTTTGACCTTAATGATAAGAAAAATTAATTCCATCCCTGAAAATGCTTGACCTTAGCATGGAAATCACTCTTTTCCTGGGCACTCTGTTCTGTGTTGCTTTTTGGTTTTCAATACCGGGTTCTATTTGAGTAAAAATTCCATTGGTCTTTAGCCAAACTAGCACAAACCTGGCAATCAGGGAGGAGGGTTGTTTCAGGTGAGGTATCAAGGTCAACTCCAGCTTTTTCAGTAGGTTTGTTTGGTTGCCTGGCCAGCTAAGTTGTCTTGGTGAGTGAATTGCTTGCACCCAAGAGGTGCCTTCACCATGTGCAGTGCCAGAGTGTGGTCAGGTGTGGGGTGAGTCAGAGTTCTTCCTAGCTCCTCCCTTGAATAGCAGGTGCCTGGCATGGCAGGAGTCAGACCAGCCAGGAGTGTTGAGCTCTTTCTCTGATGTTCACCTTGGACACTGATAGGGAGTTTTTCAAACCCCCTTTTGTGCTAGCAGGCAGAGCCTACCTTGCCTTGGGAAGGTAATGGCAGGTTGGTTAGCCAAGGTGATCTACAGAGGTACTTGGGTGAGACCCATGGAAGCCTGGCTGCATATAGTGTCTCATGCCTGTGACAGGCATCACCTGGTGCCAGTGCCAGATGATGCATTTGAGGTAAAACTGTCCCTGGATGTCCCTCTGAGTCCTGCAGGTACATAGCCCTGCAGAACATTTGCTCTGATAGATGTCTGCTGCATATGCTTGCAGGACAGCGAGTAAAAGACAAAGCAGTTTTTTTGGACCACGGGAAGAGAAAAAGGTGCTGCAGTCACACTTGGAAGCAGAGAGGAGCTGGGTGAGGGGAATGTCCTCCAGCCCCCTCCAGCATAAGCCAGCATTCATTGTTGCTGTGGGAAAAAAAATGAGATCCTGCAGCTGCACATCAAAACTGGGGCATGAACCACAGGTGCATTTGGGTACCTGCAGATAAGGACATCACCTCTGGTACTGCCTGCTGTTGGGCTTTGCAGGAATCTGCAGTACAGCACCCACTGGGGCGTTCAGGGGAGAATGAGGGAGCCTGGATAATGCAACTAGCAAGGAAAGGGACACAGATGAGGCTGGTTTGTTCTACAGGAAAGCACCTGGGTAAATCAGGTGCAACGGAAACCAGCGCCCAGGGCTCTTGTCTGGCACTGCTTGGGACAAAGTGGGTCGTGTCCAGCACCAGGTGTCACCAGTAACTGGTGGCACCCAGCCCACCCAGTAAGGCTTCTGTCAGGCAACTGATGGATCTTACAGAGATCAGCACAAGAATAACACAGCAGGAGATATGTTTGCCTTCAGTGAGGAATAGAGGACAAGGACAATGGCAAAAAGGGGTGATGGATTTTCCAGCAGCACAAATATCACCATATCAGGTGCTTTGAAAGGGCAGCTCTGCATTACAATCCTATGCTGGGCCTGATGAATGGTCAGCTGAGCTTCCATCGAGCTCTGCTTTATCCTATTAAACCACAGTGTACTTCAGCCTGTCATTCCTCCTGCTTGCTTCCCCCCTGCTTTGAAGAACTGTCAGTCCTTACTCCAGAGATGCCTGGGACTGGAAAACATGCTCATCCCAGGAGAGGATGGCATCTCGAGGTCACAGTTGATGTGCACTGGTGAAGCAGCATGAGGGAACCTACATTGCGTGAATAAATAAAGGGCTGCAGCTCAGCCCCGGTGCTGCAGGGGAGACAAGATGGATCGATCAGAAGGTCAGAGTCTTGTTGGGTAATGGGGGCAGGTGTCCCAAGAGTGAAGAGGGGAAAAGGGAGTATTGGGTCCATGATTTGTTGCAGCCACTACACAGCATGGTTGAGGAAGAAAGGAGCACTATGATTTGAGGTGTCTGTGTCCGTGGCACACCTGTGGGAGGGAACTGGACATGGCTCTGTGACATAGCACAGGGCTGGCTCCTCCTTGAAGCCTTTCTTCCCTGAAAGTCTGCCTGAAAATATCAGTCTCTCTGTCCAACTGTTGTAGAATCTGCTGGGAATGTCACTTAACTATGTGTGTGCATGGCCATGCCATACTCAGCACTGGTGGTCCACAGTGACAAGATAGACCCATGTGCCTCAGGTCAGCCTCAGTCTCACCAACAGAACTTGTTCCACCCCATGTGTCACTGAGGGGCTCTTCGAGGGCACTGAGCAAACCTAAGGTTCTGTTCACCTGAACAGGTGGACACTGACACCTGAGCACCCAGGGCTTCTGTGCTGCACCTTCTAGATGAGAATGTGGGTAACAGTGACAGAGCAGGGTCAGCAACAACTATCCACAGCACTGTGTGGCACAGCAGCCAGTAATTGCACTTTTTTTGCATTGCAAAATGATTATTAGCACCTTGGTTCATTATCAGAGCAAATTTAATTTTTCAATGTAAAGGAGCCAGTTGTATTTATAAAGGAAACACTGTTGATACAGGCAGAAAAAATTAATTCATGACAAATGTAAGGAAAATTAATAGTCTTTAACCAGGGCAATATTTGACTGTGTCTAATTGTGCTTTGCGAGGTTTGAAAAGTCCTGACAAAGATTCTTATGGAGGCATTTTGCACTTCTCTTGAAGAAACTGCATTTAAAAATTGGGTTGTTTGTTTTGTTTTTTTTTTTAATTACCCTTGTGCCAATCTGGTCAAATCATAGCAAAACCGTTGTGGAAACCCGATACTCTCTGTTGCACTGGCAGGGGCATTGCATTTTGGAAAGTCTTGTCTAATCCAAACCTGTTCAGGCAGAAAACAGGGAAGAGGGAGAGGAGACGCCAAAGCTGGAGCAACCACGGGAAGCCCCCCGATGGTGGGTGCTGGGGCTGGCCAGGGCTGATGGAGCCTGCAGGCTGGCGTGGCCACAAGGACCCCAGAAGGGGGTTCAGCAGGCACTGAGGGGTCTGGGGTGGGGAAAATGACACAGAGACACCACGCCAGGATCTCTGGTTCTCCTCAGTTCACTGGTGAGAACACACACACAGGTGACATTTGGAGTGTCGAGCTGATTGCATGTGGCCAGAACAGGTTCAGCAGAAGAGGAATAAGCCTAGCTTCAGTGCCTGTTTGGGTCAGAGCTCCAAGGGGGTTGTTCCTGCTCTCCAGAGGGGGCTTTCCAGAGGTTTCCACATCCTAGCTGTGCCCCATCCGCACCATGGCACCAGCCAGACTACAGATCTCCCAGTCAGCAGGAGGAGAGCTGCTTCCTCCATGTGACAAAATCCAAGGCACAGACACTCTCTGGTGGGGTACAGGCTTGTGAACACTGTCCCTGTCACACCTGAGCAGAGCTTTCTTGAGCAGCTGGTTCCATCACCAATGCTCCCACTGCCGTCAGAGTGGCTGCTTTAGGAATGCAAACAGGAGGACATGAAATGATCATGCTGATTCATGAAAGCATCGGGTAGGTATGATGAGCCCCCCTGTTTTTCTTGACGGGTGCAGGTGTTGCAAAGGGAACATCTGCCCCTCAGTGCCCTCCCTGTGAAGCCCTGTGGACAGTCTCAACCTCTTGCTCTGCCACCACATTCGACTCTCCTCAGGACAGCTTGGAAATGCACTGTCTCAACTCAGCTGCCAACTTGAAGCCAATTTGCATTGGATAATTATTTTCAATTAAGTGATAACAATCGTGTTCTGAACAGAAATAATCTTGTCCAAAGGCCAAACAGTTTATCCCGTCTCAGAGATGAAGCAGCTGCTTTGTGTGGCACCCATAGTGCTGTTATCAGCCCCACGGTGCCGAGGGGCTCAGCTGGCAACCAGGGAGGCTGCATGTGGTCCCTCCTGCTGGGACCCCAGCCACCACCACGGCCCACGGCCCCATAGGCACCTGCCTCTTCACCAGTGCATGGCTCTCCCCACCCATTCAACCAAGGAGCTGAGGGGTTTCACCGCTCCAGTGTCTTTATTCTGGTCTGTGGGTGGAAAAAAGCTATTTTTCACCCACAGATCTCACCGATCCACTGTCTCTCCTCCTCCTGCAGCCCCACATGCCGTGAGCACGTGCTCTGCATCACAAGGGACAGCCAGGACAGCTGGAATCAGCGTCAGTCTTTCACCAGCCATCCTGACACAGGAGACCCATGGGTGCTTCCCACTATTGCTCAACATCCTCTCCATCAAGGATGCCCATCCTCTCCAGGAGCCACCCAGGTGCTCCTGGACATCTCTGGCTGTGCTTTGCCAGTGTCCCTTGCTCTTCAGAGTGGCACCAGCCATCGTGGGTCCCTTGCACATGGCTGTGGTGAGTGCACAGTCCTTACAGAGCTTTGCCTGCTGAGTGTCCACCTCTAAATGTGTTGTCACCGGGAAGGAAAATGGGGCTGCCTGCTGCCAAAGTGCATCATTGGCCAGACCCCTTCTGGCTCTCTGCAGGGGAAGGACCACGCCAAGCAGGCCACTTGCCAGTCTGACAGGAGTCACCTTAGTTTGGCACTGGACTTGGGAGGCTCTGGCCAGCTCCAGCACAGGAAAGGGGAATCCTGGTGGAGGCAGCTGCCATCCCCAGCAGGCACCAGTACAGGATCTGTGCAGGGGCTGGAGCAGAACCCAGAACTCTCTGGCCACAGCTATAGCCTGTCCCAAGTGGCTGTCTCACGGCCTCCTGCCCCTTGTCCTTCCATGCCTGACACCACGGGAGGGCTAACACAAGTGGCTGCACCTCAGAGCCTGTTGGAAGCCAACACAGACCAGTGTCAGAGGCAGTTTGGCACACACAGATCTCTACACCACACTTTGCTGGAAGTAAGTTGGGATGGGCGATTGTTGGGGTTTTTAATCCACTGAAGCCCAGTCATTTGGGAAGATTGGACTCCAGAGCTCCTACAAGTGAAAAATAGCAAATCCAATATCTTTTTAGTAGTGTTTTTATATTCAAATTAGACATAATCTCCATGAATAAAATTACTGTTCCCAAAGGGATCATGCCCAATTTAAATGTATAAAATGTCATTAAAAGGGCGCTGGCTTGCTATTAAAATTTAACTCCAGCAAACCCCCAATGTCATTTGTATTATAGTTTTACAATTAAGCCAGAGATGTTGGAAATAATAGTTTTGATGTACAGTCTGGTACCGTACAGTAGGAGCGCGTTGTTCCTTGGAAGCTGCAGCTGGACCTGTCGCTGGGAACACCCCCACCAGCCGTGGCTCCTGGGCAGGGGGCACAGCTACGCTGCTGCCAAGGGACAGCTGGTCAGGAACAGGACTGTGCCCTCCCCTCCTGCTCACAGAGCGCTCCCACCTGAGACTGGTGGCTGCAGCGAGGCTGGGGGTCTGCTGGAAGGGCCCCAGGCACAGGACTGGGAATCCCTCCCTTTGGGGACCCTCCCAGACAAAGGATGCGGATCCCTTCCCCCTTGCCCAGCTTTGCTCCAGGTTTGCCCCAGCTCTGCTGCACTGGTGCTGTGTGTCCTGGCCTGGCTGCATGGGGAGCTCAGCACTGCTCTCACGGGCAGGTGATCCCCACAGGGACCATCCCCAGGAGCTGGTGGGGCTCCAGGAGTGGCCGGGAGCAGCCACAGAAGGATGGGAGGCAGTGGAAAGTTGTGTGCCTCAGGGCACAATGCCCTGTGCCAGTCCATTATTCATCTTTAATCCACGCCAGCTCAGCTGCCGGGAACTGCTGGCTGTTTTCCACAGGGCAGGAGTGGGGAAATCAGGGAGATCACATTTACCTGGATGTTCTGGTCAAGGTGTGTGAGGTTTAAGACACGCAGATTGCTCCTTGGTCATCAAGCAACCTAACAAAGACTGTTCCCAGTCTCCCTCACAGATGGGGACTCTGCTGACCCCTCACTGATTTGTGCCACAGTCCAAAAGCAGAACCAGGCCACCCTGGGAGGTGAGAGCCAGCACAGGAATAGCCTGTCCTTTCCTGCTCCAAACCCTTATGGTCCTGCCCTGAACGCTGGTGGTCCTGCTCCCCTAACCCAGGCAGGTTTCAGCTTTTATCATCAAGATGGTGCAACAAACATTTCCTAAAAACCTCAAGAACACAGACCTTCTGGTGAAGGTTGCCAGGAGCTGACTGTTTGGTTGCCAGGTCTGGAATGTGTGCTGACAACGAGTGGCCCAAACTGGGACCTCCTTCGCTGGCATCTGCATGCGGAAAAGGAATCCGAGCAACCTCCTCAGACCTTTCCCAGCTGGCACTGGCTGTCACCCCAGCTGCGTGTGGTTCCTCAGGAGAGCAGCTGCTGCCCAGCCCCGTGGCTCCAGACCTGGTGCTGTGCACTTGCTAGGGACAACACAAACACCTACTCCCTGGGAAGGGGCAGCTCAGGAAGAGCCTGTAATAATGTAAGGAATAATTACTGTGCATTAAAGGATATGATGCGTATTCAAACATGCATTTAACTTTCAGAGCAAGCAGGTGAGTGAATACGCATGTTTTAAAATATATGTATTTAACTAATGTGCAATCAATGGGGCAAAAAAGTCAAAACTATTTATTACTTCTGGGAACAGAATGCGTTTCCAAACATTTTAATTACTGTAGCAACATTCTGAAAAAAAAAATCACATTTGGTCTTTCACACTTTCTCTCCTTTTTCTCCGAAGAATATAAAAGCTCTTAAAACCCATTACATAGGAGGAAAATGCTGAGCAAAAGGGAATCTTCAGAGCCCTGAGAAAGTTGTGATCAAGCAAATGACTGCAGCAGAAGAGAAATTAATAATCTCATAAAACATATTTTATATATATTATACATAATTTACCAAAAACAACCCCACTTCTGGATCTGCTCTGGCAAAGTGAAGCTGCACCCCAGAGGATGAGCAGGGAATGCCATGAGGACCAGTGCTGTGGGACCGGTCCCATGAGGACTTTGCCCAGCGCTGGCATAGGAGCACAGAGGGATTGGCACTGCAAATTTTGCCTTCCTGGCTGGGCTTCTGGCCACCCCTGGGCAGGGAGAGGTCCCAGCCATGTGCCCTCAGTGGCACCTGCGGTGGCACCAGCGCCACAGTGTCGTCCCCTGCCATTCTCTGTCCCTGTCACCCACCTGGCCATGTCCCGGTCCCTCCTGGGGCTGCTGGTGCACTCCCAACAGCCTGTGGAATGGGACGTGCAGCCTGGCAGCCCCACAGCTGCAGACGAGTGGCCTTGCCATGTCACCGTGTTTGTGAGAGTGAAGGAGTTCCCCGGCACTGCAGTGTTTTCCCCTGAGCTGTGACATGGAGATACTGCTGGAGGGGACAAGGAAAAGGCTTCCCCTATGCATGACTGAGCTGCACAGGCCAAACCAAAGGAACCAGCTGTGCCCCGGATAATTCTCATCTTGATTTCTCTGTTGAAGCATGGTAAGCTGTGCAAAAAAAAATCCTTGTTTGCTTCCTGCACCCTCATGTCTTCAGTCGCAGAGCCTCCCTGGGCACAGCCCCACAGCCATGCCCACCCCAGGGGCCCGTGTCCCACTGGAGCCAGTGGGGAGCACCCCAGACAGTGCCACGCTTCTCTCCCTGCACTCCTCCTTCCCTGCGTGGGGGGACACACAGCCCCACAGCAGGCAGTGACCACCAGAGGGGCCAGAGCACCTGAATCCCAAGGAGGGAAGCTGTAGGGTGAAGCCTCTATTTCCCTAGGCTTTTCCTGTCGTGCAGAGCCACCCCAAACCAACAGAGCTCCAAATCTGCCAGTGCACTCCAGACACCACCGAGCACCTTCTCCACATCCCTCCCACAGGAGGGAGCTTGGCTTCCACTGACACAGAGAAGCAGCCACTTCATTCAATGCACTTTTCATTTTCCAGGAAGTTTCC
>JAWWMO010000096.1:7673111-7683460 GCA_035047845.1 Dendrocincla fuliginosa
ACCATGGAGAGGGGCCCGGTCCCACCGCCCCTCGGCCGGCCCTGCCCTCAGCGCCACCCCCGCCCCGGCCCGGCCCGGCCCCTCCCGGCCCCTCACGGGCTCCCTCTCCCGCAGTGCGGTTCGCCAACGGGAGGCTGCGGCGCCCCGAGTCCCTGCGCTTCACCGTGTACCGGAGCCGGGACACGGCGCATCCCCGCAAGAGGAACCGCAGGATCCTGGTAAGGGCGCGGCTGGAGCGGCCCCGGGCAGGCCGAGCGCGCTCATGTTAAGATACTGTGATAGTCGTAAATGAAAAGGGAACCAGATAGCGGCCCTAGCAGGGTAATAGTCGCATACGGGGCGATCACAGCAGGAGCTGCACCTGGAGTTCCCAGGGCGATTCCCGCCGCGGGAGATTCCTGCAGGGGAGAGTTTTGACCCTTTTTTGCCTTCAGGGCTGTGGCCGGAGCAGCTTCTGCAGGTGGGAAACACCCTGTGAGGGTGGTGAGACCCTGGCACAGGTTGGGCAGAGCAGCTGTGGCTGCCCCATGTTCCCTGGGAGTGTCCAAGGCCAGGTTGGACAGGGTTTGGAGCACCCGGCGCTGGTGGAAAGTGTCCCTGCCTGTGGCAGGGGATGGAATGGGATGGGCTTTGAGGTCCTTTTCAACCCCAACTATCCCATGACTCTGAAAGTCTGTGCTGAGCTTTGTAGCACACTTTCTAAAAAAACTCAGAGTGTAGTCCAGCCTGAACCACAGAAATGTTTCCCAAGTGCCAGGAGCTCTCTGGGGTCTGGAGCAGGTTCTGTCTCTGGTGTGGCCCGATGAAAGTGCAGGTGGGTTGGCAGAACAGGGATGTGCCAGATGACCCGGGAGTTACATCACTGCACAGGGGCCGTTTGGTCATGAAATCTGGTGTTCTGTTCACACCGGGAAATCGTCACCAAAGGTGTCTCCATTTGGCTAAATTTCATCATAAGGAAGTCTCTCACTGAGAAGAGAACCAATGGTGCCATCAGAAGGTGCTTTCTGCTGCTGCTGTTAAGCCTTACAGCTGTTTCCCTCAATGAATAAATGACTTTTCAGCCCAAGCCCTTGGGGGAAATTTACTGCAGCAGAGAGGAAATTCCAGCATGTTCTCATAATGCATTGGAAATACATTTAGGTGGCTGAGCCACTCTTAGCAGTGCTGCCTCTGGCTTTTCAGTGGGCAGATTAGCAGCATTGGAGCTTAAGTGGATCATTGGAAACCACATTTTAACCTGAATTCTGAGGGTTGATCACAGCGAGGTGTTGTACGTGTTGGTGATGCTGATACACTCTGGGTTTTAATTATGATTCCTGGTTGTGCAGACTTTGGGGGCACCAGGGGTAGCAAGGCAGGGGCAGGGAAGGTCACTCACAGCCCAGTGTTCAGAGAATTCTCCCTGGTTTTGCAGGTCTCGGAGACAGAGCGCCTTTCCTACGTGGGGCACAATTTCGGCACCGGGGTCATGAAGTGCAACTCCCTGTGCAGGTATGGAAGAAGGAGCTGGGAGCAGAGAGGCTGCTCAGACTTCCTGGTCCCTTCCTTGGGTCTGGCTCAGAGGGTCCCACGAGGGCTGTGATGGGATTTGGAGGGTGTGGGCAGGTGACTCTACCTGCTCCTGCACGTTCCTGTAGGAGCTGGGATGTGTAAATCACAGACAGAACATGTTTGAAAAGGTCCCATGAAGGCATGGTATAGCTGAGGGGTGGACGTAACAGCTTTGTAATTAAGAAATTAGGATGAAGAAGCCACCTTAACCAGCTGTTGGTCAGTGCTGGAGGGGTTGGGCAGCCAGGCTGTGTGATTGTTGTGGGTGGGATGTTCTGCAATTCTGTACAAGGAACTGACTTCACTTCTGCAGAGTCTGTCAGAACACACCAATACCAATCTCTATTCTGTCTGAATAGTGAAACAAGGAGAGGTGGACCCTCAGACAGTGCTGTCTTCAGTCTGAGATGCTGCAGCTGAAAAAAGGCATCAAGGGCCTGTTTCTTCTCAAGTTTGGAGGGAAACATTTTCTGTAATGACTTTGCGTGGTACAGGTGTCAGTGCAGTATTGTTTCTGAGCAGATTTAGTGCCCTTATCTCTGAACACTGGTGAAGAGTGGTTCTGGGGGCTGAAGTGGTGCTTGCCTGCACCTCTGGAGATCCTGAGCTGTGGAAGCTACAAGGAAAGCTGACTGTTGTCCAAGTCCTGGCACAACAGAAATAGGTAAAAAAGAATCACAGAACTCTGGAACCTACACTGCATCTAATTTAGTTGTTTTAAGGTTCCTATGTTTACTGAGAGCAGTGAGATATTATGCTTTTATATGGTTTATCATGATAATCCAAATGTCCAAGGCAGGAGAATTGGCAGGGATGGGAAGACTCTGTAGTTCACATCATTTCCACTGCTCTGCCTCTCACTAATCACTTGCCCCTGTTCTCCCCAGGTACTTTGTAGGTGTGTTGGACAAGAACTCTGGGGAGATGGAGGTCTACAATGCTGAGATATTCAACATGCAGCCCCTGCTCTCAGGTGGGAGGTGCTGGGTGTGACCCCAGCCTATGCCAGCCTGTGTGTGCCTCCAGCTGTCAGCTGCTCTGTCCTCCTCATTCATGCTTTGTTCCCTCAGCATGGAGGAAGGAGGATTCCTTCACTCCTGCAAGCTGTGAGGAACAGCAGGACAGGGAAGCACAGCAAGCCCGGGGTGGATGCTAGGCAGGGAGCTGGAGGGTGGGACTCAGAGTGTCACTGCTCAAGTGTAGCTTTGTCTGGGTATGTTCTGAGGAAGGCCTGGGACTTGTCAGGTCAAGGGATTGGATTCCTGAAAAAGAGGTTTCCTTCAGCAAAACTGGGTTTTGTCACTGAACCTTAGAAGGGTCACCCAAAGGATCAGCTCTTCAGGAGCCGATTTCCACCCTGTGAAGCAGGACCTGGGTTTGTCCACAATCCATGCATTGCACCCATAGGTTTTATAGCAAAAGCTCCTTTTTTCTGTCCTACATTCTCATATTTGGTGTGTTCTTTGATTGGCCAAACCCTGTGGAGAAGATCCTGATATGATATGTCAAGTCTGTGATGCTAAAGGCATTCCTGTCCTGGCTGCTGCCATCCAAGCACACTAACTTCTGTTCTTTTATAGATAACTTGATACCTGATGACACAAAGGATTATCAGAAAAAATCCTACAGAGAGAAGGTAAAGTCAAAACCCCATGTCATGTTCTGCTGTGATTTTCCAGCCAACAGGGGCAGGTGATGCACGTTTGAGGCTCTGCTGTTTGGTGTCCTGCAGTGTAAACCTGTGCAGGCGCAGCACTGTCTCTGTGCTCTGGAGGCAGCGCAGTTAGTGCCTCACTTGGCAGTACAGTCGTGGCTATTTTAGGCTGGACCACCATCCCAGGGACTTCCTGCCCATCACAGACCAGCGTGTCCTGTGCGTGCGGGTATTGCCCTGGGAAATGTTTGAAGTTTTATTGGAGGACGTGGCTGTGGAGTGAATGATGGGGTTTGTGCTCTCTTGTGTGCACAGAGTGCTTTAATGTGTGTCTCTCTTGCCCAGATGGATTTGTGTATTGAGGCCTTTGGAACCAGCAAGCAGAAGCGAGCACTGAGCTCTCGGCGCATGAACGCCGTGGGCAACGACATCGTGAGCACTGCTGTGACAAAGGCAGCAGCAAACATCATAGATGCAAAGGGAGTGACAGGTGAGACAATTCTGTCTCAGGGTTTGAGGAAGGCAACCTAGAGTGCCTTTTCCTGTCTTCCATGCCAAGTGTGGAGTGACTGAGGAATTAGCTGGTCTAAGAGCTGAAAAAGGCACACAGGAGGGAACTTCTGGTCCTGCTGGACTTGGTGTGGGAGTTGCCTGAATGAGGGGAAGGCCCCTGTCACATCAATGTCCATCCTGCCCATTGCTGGGAGTTCTTGTGGAACCCCTGGATATGAGCTCATTGTGAAAAAGGCAGTGCATTGGCCATGGCTGTGGAAAATGGCACAGTCTTGCCACAGAGAGTGTTGCAGCTGGGATTGCCCTGACCTTGTGCTGTAGACGCCCTTACTCTGAACTGGAGGATGGACAGGAATCCTCCAGAGCACTTCTGGGGTCCTGAGGATCACTGGCATGAACAAGAGAGCTGCCTGTTGACTGTAGAACCTACTAGTTTTCATCCCTTTTGTTCAGGGTGAATATTGACTGCTCCGAGAGCTGCTTTGAGCCAGGTGGATGTCCACTGGAACCCAGAATGCCAAAACTGTGCCCACCCTACAGTAGCTAGATATCTTGGTGCTCTTCTTTCCTAGATGTTTCTCTAGTTTGGAATGGTTTTTCTAAATTTTAAGGAGCAGAAGGTTCTTGATAGAGTTTTAAATGTTTAAAGCTCCAGCTGTGACTAAACTAGTGTTGACCTAAGAGCTACCATTGAGTAGACTTGCATCTGAAGGAAGGATTTAGTTTATATCCCAGTTCTCTGCATTTTGGTTTGCGTGGTCCAAACACTCCCTTCCTGCTTCCCTCCCAAGCTCTGATGCAGGATGCAGCCCAGGATGACGTGCAGACCATCTCTGCCTTCCTCCCGCCGTGCCACGAGGATGCTGACAGGCCAGAGCATGTGTACAAGTTTGAGGACAGTATCTTTTCTGGGTCACAGTGCTTTCCCATGTGTGTAAACCTCCATGTAGCCATCTGGGAGTGAGCCAAGCCTCACCCCTCACAAGCCAGAAGCTGGGAACAGGGTAATGCTATGTTTGAGATTTTGGGCCCTGTCAGTCTCACATCCTGCCCCTTTCTGACAGAGAGCAGGACGCTCTTCAGTTGGCAGCAGTTCCACTGGGAATAGTGGTGAGATTGGTCACGCAGAAGTGACTTGTGATTGTGCCACAGTCTGTTAGAGGGCCTTGTTCCTGGCTGGGTTCCATCCCCCTGCCCTGCCCACCTTTTCCACAGTGAACGAGCACAGAGTTGCTCTTCCTGGGAGAGCCCAAGCCTGTTCTTTTCCTTAAAACACTGCCAGTCCTGTCCCCTGCTGAGTATGAGGCGCTGCGGGTGCCGGCAGCCGCCCTGGCCAGCGCCACCGCGGAAGAGATCGCCCAGAAGGTGGAGGAGAGAAGGTAACGCTGCTCCCAAGGGCTGTGTCCTGACAGGGAGGGGGCAGGAGAGCTGCTGCTGCAGCTCCACAGCTCTGGGGTGGAGGGGAGATGTGTGATCCAGGCATGGCTGAGCAACACCTGCCCGGGGTGGGGCATGGGTAGGTGTGTGCACAGCAGTGAGGAGCTCTTTGGGATGCTGAACTCCACCTCTCTCCTGCAGCCACTGTTCCTTTGTTCTGGAGGAGCTGAAGTTCCTGCCCACTGATGAGAAGAGCAGAGACCACAAAGCCCGTTGCCTCTGGTTCTTGGACACCCTCATTAAGTTCAGCCACCTGAAAGTGATCAAGAAGAAGCGTAAGAATTTTTAGCTCATGAATATACGGTTTTGGGAATGTCTTTGTCATCCTTTGCTCATCAGCTGAGCATGCAGATCTCTTCTGTCTTCAGGGTCCTGCTTTTGAAACAGCACTGCACAAAACACTTTGGTATTTTCCAGGCTTTCACATCTGCATGTCCTTGTCAGTCCTTGGTGGGGCTGGTGGAGAAAGTGGCAAGCCTGACTGTAAATATCCTCCTGTGTTGCTGGGGACATGGGAGTCACCCATAGGACTGTGCTAAAGAGGATGTGGGAATGACTAGTCTTGGTGGTAGAAGGGACTTCTAAGTATGGACTCATATCATTAGTATTTTGTGGCAAAAGAATTACACATGTAGGTGTGTGTGGTTTAGATTGTACAGTGTGGGAGTGGGAGATCCCTTTTACAAAGAAAATAAAAGCTGTTGGAAGCCTCTCAGACCCGAAAAATGGTGAGACCTAGAAATCAAGGGCCCAGGCTCCTTTTAGGTTCTCTGTGTTCCTGGGAAGAGGCAATAAATGGTAGGATTCTTGGAGCTGGACTCAAGGATCCTCGTGGGTCCCTTCCCATATGGGGTATTCTGTGATACTTCATTATAAGTGCCAGGGTGATAAATGAGCTGCTGTGATGGGTGGGCAGTACAAGGTAAGATGTGTGTTCCTCATCACCCTGAAAAGCTCCTCTCTGCCCTAGATCCAATGGGTCCTGAATGCCCACACATCATCAGCAGGAAACTCATGAAGAATTTCACTTCACTGACCTACAACAACGGCAGGTAAGAGATGGTGTGTGACATTCTTGAAGCACAGATTGGACAGAGCACAGCTTGAGGGGCCACAGACACATTATTAGGGACCTCCCCAACACTCTATGTCTCACGAGTTCTCCCTCTTGCCATGCAGTGTCCAGAACTTAATCTCTGCGTCCATGAAGGCTAAAATAACTGCCTATGTCATTGCCTTGGCTCTGCACATCAACAACTTCCAGACAGACCTCACCATCTTGCAGAATGACATGAAGCTCCAGGAGAGCAGGTGAGTGGTCGTGGATGTGCACATCTGCTGGGATCCTCCTACAGATTTCTCTGGGAGAGCCCTGAAGCCATCCTGGCACCTGGCTTGGGCTTTAATTTTCCACAGGTGTCTGTTAGGTGCAGGACTTCCATTTCCCAGCAGGTGTCAGCTTCTGGCTGCTTCTTGTATCAGCCTCCTTGACCCTGCAGGATTGGAAGATTGGAATTGGGTTTGTAGCTGAAAACTGATTACTGGACCTTATCAGAGCCTTTGGTCAGTGCTTGGTTTTCAGCTCCCTTGTCAGCCTTGCAAGCATCACTTCTGATTTTGCTCTTTATTCTTTGACAGGTAGTAGTGGGTTTCATAGCAGTTTTTCTTGTTGGTATCCATCCATTTTTCCTTCTTTTTTTTTTTTCCCATTCTGGAACTAAGCTTTTTCTGGAATCCGTGTTGGTTTTGGCACTTGGCATCCTCAATTAGTTTGTCTGTGCTGCCCTGGAGCTGGGAACATGGGGCCTAGGATGCTGTTGGGAAAAGGGTGGAAGAGACAGACCTGCTGGAACAATGAGTAGCGTTTTGTCCCCAGGAGGGCTCTGCCTGGCATCCCTGACACTCCCAGCTGCTGCCTCCGTGGCATCTCTGCTGCAGAGACACTCAGGGCCTCCATGGATCAATGCAGTGTCATGGCACAGAACAGGCAGCCTCACTCACCATGTCTCTTTGATGTTTTCCAGGATTCTGGACATCGCCAAGGCCCTGCGGCTGAAGATTTCCAAGGCCAAGGAGGCACCGGGGCTGGAGAACGACCAGAGCCACAAGCTGGGCACTCTGTCCCTGCCCTTGCCTGTGCAGAAGGCACCGGCAGGACAGCGGAAACGCAAGAAAATGAACTGAAAAGCCCAGGAGCACTGAGGGGTGACAAAGCCCCTCCCTCAAAACGTCATGGGGATACCTTTGTCTGCTGGATTTGGGTCCAGCATCAGACCTGACCCTGCTCAAACTTGGGCCGAGGGCTGGGATGAAGCAGATGTTTGCTTCATTAAAATGGGTTTTTTTCTATTTATGTGGAAAAAGCTATAGTAAAACCTTTTATTCCAGTCTCTCTTCAGAGGGGAGCATGTACTTTGTGCTGGAGCAAGACGGCGCAGGTTGAACTTTCAGGTCCTGCCTGACACCTGTGTGACTGGTGCTGATTCATGGACCCTCACAGGTGTAGGGTAGGAAGCACAGAAAGAGACAAAGAGGGTGACTTACACAAACATTTTTGTTTCTCTGGAGTATCACTGTAATTCTGTGTTCAAAAAATGTAAAGATTCTCCACAGAGTTCCTGCCACTTTTCCTATCCTGGCTGATTGCCTAGGGGAAGGGAAGTTCTGTGACTCAGAGCTGATGTCACCTTCAGGAAGAGCGATGAAGTGTGAAGCGACAGCTGTGGGTTCACAGTCCTTGGGAGAGAGATTTTGTGCTGGTTTCTCAATTTCCACTGTCCTGGGGTATTAGCCTTGTGGCAGGTGTTTACTTAGTAAAGCTGTAGGAGTCAGACTTGTGAGAAACTGGGGATCACCTCCAAGAGAAAAGGTGTGTGAAACAGGAGCATAGAATGTCAGGATCAATCCTCTCTGAGATGGCGTTGCATCAGATAGTAATTTGGGTTTGGTACATCCTCTTGGGATTTAAGGGTATCTCCTTACACACCTTAATGACCAGTCACTGCCAGTGACCCGTTCTTCCTCGTTCTTCCTGGGGAGAAGATAATTACTGCTGTGGGAATTGCAGGCTCCAGGTAAACAATAGGAGTGGATGAGCTTGGAAGGGACCTCTGGAGGTCCTTTTGTCCAGCCAGGTCCCCCTGCCTGGTCAGGCAGGACCACCCACAGCCAGGTGCCCAGGACTGTGTCCAGGTGACTGCAGTGTCTCTGGCCACAGGAGCTCCACAGCCTCACAGTGAAGCAGTGTTTCCCAACATTCAGAGGGAGCCTCCTGCGATCTCTGTGTGCCTGTGGCCTCTGGGCCTCTCACTGGGCACCTCTTCAGATACAGACAAGGTGCCCCTGAGTCTTCCCTGCTCCAGGATGATCCACCCCTTTCACTCTGCTGTTCTTGCAGGGGTGATGCTGCAGTCCCTTCTGCACCTTCACTGAACTCACCTGTGTGTCTGTGTCTCTGGAACCGAGGAGCCCAGAGCTATACGTGGCACTCCAGGTGTGGCCTGGGCAGTGCTGAGAAGAGGAGGATCCCCTCTGTTCTCCAAATTCCTGCTGGCCACTGCCACAGGGGTATTTCTGGCTGGCTACTGGAGGGACCTGCACAGGACACGGTATCCATCCCTGGCCCTTTCAGCACACAGTCACTGAGAAAGCAGCTTTGCAGTGAATGATTCCCAGGCATGTCGTGCTGCAGCCCCCGCGGGGATGGGGGGTTTGGAGCTCAGGCTGCAGTCCAGCCAGGGGCACCACAGGTCCTGCCAGGAGCATGGCTCCTCTAAGGACCTCCCCACTTGTAAATTGCCCCAGCAGCTGCCTCGTGGGAAAGAGGAAGACATTAACAGCTCTTTTCCCCACTATTTTATTCAGTGCCCCAACCCTGAGCTGTCAGAACTTCCTCATGTGCCTCTGAAGACACAATGTCAGAGAGGCCGGTGAGAACCCCATCCCAGGCAGAGAATGATGCAGAAGATGCTCCAGGGGCTGTGACAACCCCATCCACCCTGCTGGTGGTGCTGGAGCCTGCCCAGGCCCCGCTGTGAGTGCGGGGGGGACTGCTCAGCATGCACTGAGTGTAAAGTGTGGGAAAGGAGGGACCCCACACATGGCCATGAGTGGGGCAGTGCACTGGAGCCAGAGCAGCCATGGAAACACTCCTGGGGGTTCAGGAGGAGGAACAGGGCAGAACTGGGTGGGCATGTGGCACTCACCATGCCACAACTGTTTCAAAACCCAGGTGGGACAGAAATGGTTGAAGAATTGAGACTCCTGAACATCTTGCTTTGCTGAAAAAAATACTTTCTTCAATTTCACAGCCAACACCTCTAAGGGCTGTGAGTTCCCAGCTATGGGGCGGCAGCCTGCAGAAGGAGAATCAGTGCTGGGACCACCAAAAACTGCTCAAAGGGAGGTGGGTTTGGAATCGTGACTGAGGTGGTCCAAATGCTCTCTAGCACACCTGACTTTTCTGCTCCAGGGGGTCTGGAGGACCAGGTGAGTTCATCATGACCAACCTGGGGGACCACACATCCTGGCCTCATTCCAGCAATGTGAGCCTTATAGTACCACTTTTGCTCTCCCACACCCTGTACCAAGATTTGGGACCCAGAGAGGAGTCAAGGTCAAGTTTCTAACCAAAAAGAACAATCCACTGTGCACCCAGCCCTGTAACGGGAGCAAAATCCTGAAGGTGGAACCTGGCCCCCGAGGCTGCCCTGGGCAGTGCTGCCTCAGGAACCTGGAATGAGCTGGCCAGGTCACAGGGCACCTCTCCCTGTGCTCAGAGACACTGTGGAGACCCTCCCTGGGCTGCAAGGAATAACTCAGCCCCTCACCTGCATGGGTTTGCCAAGCACACAGGGCTGGTGCTGTGAGTCAGCAGGTTCATGATGCAGGGCAGAGGACAGAGCAAGAGCCCTTCAGAGCTGAACAGAGGAGCATGATGGTGCCTCCAGCTCACAGCTGCATCTGTGGGGCCTGAGGCTTCATCTGTTCTTGAAGGTGAGAGGCTTGTTTTGGATGACACAATCCTCTGCATTTGATAATGGCTGCAAGGTGATTTCTCAAATAGCCTTTGGAAAATGAGGTTTTCCTGCACAAGGGCTTTGGCTTCATCAAAGAGAGCAATCCCATAGTCCCAAAAGGACTGGATCCAGTTCTTGGTCACCTGCAAAATAAGCTTTAGATGGGTTGCCCT
>JAWWMO010000096.1:7689844-7704835 GCA_035047845.1 Dendrocincla fuliginosa
CGGCGCGGCTCAGAATAAACGGGTTCCCCTTTCTTTTTCCTCCTCCTTTCCGTTCCTCCCTCCCTCCTGTCTTTCCCCTCCCTCCCCTCCTTTCAGCATCTCCTTGCATGAGGCAGGGCTGTTGTCCCCCAGCACCCCTTCAGATCCGGGGACTCTCCTGTTGCTGGCTCTGGGCTGGATCTGAGGCTCTCAAACTACCCCCAGCCTCACCCAGCTGTCAGTGCCTTCCCTGAGGCTGAGCTGGGGGGTGGGTTCGGGCACTTGCAGAAACAGCTTTTCTGAAGTGTTAAATAAATAATGCTCTGGTGCTGACAAACAGGGCTCCACAGGTACTGATCCCTGCAGTCCTCGCCCAGTTTGTCTGGTGGAGCTGCAACTGAGCGTGTGCCCCTCAGGTCCGGTGAGCCCGAGCGCTGAAACTTCTCCGCAGACTGGGGGGGTGGATGCAGGGGAGGCTGCAGGACAGTGAACTGGGGTTTCCCCACAATTTCAAGGCTGTGCCGGTGAAATCCCCTCTGTGTGACACCACTGTAGCGGTTGTGGCTGGCACAGGGGGAGTGGCTTGTGGTGCTCAGCTTTTGGATTGGTTAAACCAGGACAAGTTGTGATTTATCTGTTGTTTTCTGCTGCAGGGAGAGATGGAATGGAAACATCAGGTTTTGTAGAGCTTGTGAACGTGTTAGACGTAGTTGTGGGTTTTTGAAGGATTTTTTGCAGGCTCTGCTGTCTGTACCACCACCATTCGGGTGTTTTGTTAGTGTGAGGGTCCACCCTTCACTGTTAGAATTCGTAATTCCAGGGGGATTCCAAGGGCAGTTCCAAGGTAAGCTCGTTGGCTGTAGTGTGGCACTCCAGGAGTTCACATCTGAATTTCCTTACGGATTTATTTCTGTTTTAACTTGAGAGTACACAGAAAGCAAGAACTGCTGCTTCTTACTCTCTCTGAGCCTTAAGCAGAAAGTGGTGCACCATCCATCACATGTGGCATTTGTAGCTCTTCCCCTTCAAACTCTACAGGCCTCTTTTTGAGGGGTGGTTTGAGTGATGCACTGATGGTGGAGGCGCAGCAGGCGCTGACGGTGCTGTTTTTGGTGCAGGGAGGAAGCTCTGAGAGTCGCCGCACGGCTCGCCGGGACGATGGCTCCGGGAGGAGCAGCCACGGCCATGCTGGAGGACGCAGCGAGCCAGGACACGGCGGCGGCAACCGCGGGCAAGCACTACCTGTGCGGGTACTGCGCGGCCTTCACCAACATCGCCGTGACCTTCCCCATCCAGAAGGTGCTGTTCCGGCAGCAGCTGTACGGGCTGCGCATGCCCGACGCCGTGCGCCAGCTGCGCCGCGACGGGCTGCGCACGCTCTACCGCGGCATCCTGCCCCCGCTGCTGCAGAAGACCACCACCCTGGCGCTCATGTTCGGCCTCTACGAGGACTTCTCGGCGCTGCTGCTCAGCCACACGCGCGCGCCCGAGCTGGTCACGCGCAGCGTGGCCGCGGCGCTCGCCGGCACCACCGAGGCCGTGCTCACACCCTTTGAGCGCATCCAGACGCTGCTCCAGGACTACAGACACCACGACAAGTTCACAAACACTTACCAGGCCTTCAAGGTGCTGAAAGCCTATGGGATGAGGGAGTATTACCGGGGATTGGTGCCTATTCTGCTCCGAAATGGGCCCAGTAACGTGCTCTTCTTCGGCCTTCGTGGGCCCATCAAGCAGTGTCTGCCCGAGGCGACCTCGTACAGTGCCCACATGGTCAATGACTTCATTTGCGGGGGGCTGCTGGGTGCCATGCTCGGCTTCTTGTTCTTCCCAGTGAATGTTGTAAAAACTCGCATGCAGGCTCAGATTGGGGGTGAGTTTCAGTCCTTCTCCAAAGTGCTCGTGAAGATCTGGCTGGAGCGCGACAGGAAGCTGATGCGCCTCTTTAGAGGAGCCCACCTGAACTACCACCGCTCTGTGCTGTCCTGGGGGATCATCAACGCCACCTACGAGTTCCTGCTGAAGCTGCTGTGACCCCAGGCCTACTCGTGGGGTGTTGGCACTCGTGGTGTCCCAGGGAACAGGGCCTGTGCATGTGACAGGTAATTCCTCCCTGGCCTTCGGTATTTATGGGGTGAATGGTGATAAATTTAAACCTCGGTGCAATTGTGATGAACTTTTCAAAGTATTCCTTTGCTGGCAGGTGAGTTTACCAGTAACAGAGCTCCCAGACAAACACAAGGTTTAAAAACAAACATCAAAAATACTTCCATTAGTCTGTTATTCTGTTTCACTCCCAAAATTCCTCAACGCTCTGTGATGGGATGTGCTCCACTGCCCACATTTAGAACATGAGAATCAAGGAGACGCTGAAGAAAACCAATTCCATTGCCTGATCAGCTTCCAAGTCTCGATTCCGGAACTGCATTTTCAGACCCCTCGGGGTCCTCGTTGTGTCAAGCTCAAAGGACACACCAGATGGGGATGACTGAGGTGTAGAGCTCCCAGCTGCACCTCGGGCTGCTGCAGCCGCCGCCCCGCGTGGCCAGCGGCGACCGTGTCTTCCAGCCGTGGCACTGAACGTGTGACCTCAGCCCGAGCTGGACCTGTGTTTGTGTGCGTGTGAGTGTGTACGTGTGCCTTCCTGCGAGAAGGGAAGCGTGGAAGGAATGAAACAGCAAACTCACTAAAGCTTTAAAGTGTCCTTCCTTGTGAAAAAAAAACATGGAGTTTGTTCTGCTTAATATTTCGTTTGGTGGGGTTTGTTTGTTTTGGGGTTTTGGGGTTTTTTTTTTTTGCATTGCTGCTTTTTTTGTTGCCTACAGCTAGGGGGCCAGGGAGAAGATGTCCCTGTAAGTAATGCTCACAGGACACTCTGGCTCCCGCAGCTGCTCAAGCACTTCACACACAGCTCTTTGCACTGCAGTGTCTCGTCTTTTCTCAATTCCTGCCGTGGAATTATCGATCACGTGATTTTTTTACCCAAAACTCGGGGGTCTGCCTGCTTGATGTGTGCTGTTGATGGTTCTGTTAGACAGAGTGCCACAGACAAGGTGAGGTTCCTGGGTTACCTGCTTCAGTTGGAGGTCTGTAGGTGTAGCAGAGATGGAAGCCAAAGACGACCCTGGAAGCAGGAAGGCGGGAAAGGTGGAGCATTTGGAGATGTGTTTCAGGACTTCTGCAGGCAAGTATTGAAGAAGACTGACAGAAATGGGAAAACTGCCTGTCTTACAGACATGAGAGTTGAGAGATAAAAGACTTCAGGCCTTAGAGACAAGGACAGAAGAGCAAGTGTGACCTTGAACCAAGTGAGGGTCTCAACAAAAAGCATTTGAATCTCCTGGGGGACTTCCTCTTGTTAAGCCACGTTTCTATATAAACCAAAAGACTTTGGATGATGGGGAGCAGCAAAGCTTTCAGAAACTGGTCTGAGTTTGGTCTTTCCGTAAGTTTTGGAGGGGCTATTGCTTTTCTAAATCACAGTTTTCCACTTGCTAAACTGTCTTCCGATATTGATCCTAATCAGTGTGTTTGCAATCATAAATACAGCCCTGAGCTTCACAACCAACAATGGGCCGGCACAAACACGAGTTCTTGTATCCCTGTGGTGATTATCTGCATCCTAATAAAATGTTTACTGGATATTTGTTACTGGCAGAATCTGATTTTTACCAGTGTACTGGGTTTTTTTGTAATCACTCCTTGATGGAATAAAAAAAATTCTGCATCCTGTTTCTCTGTGGAAGATGTTCTGTGCTTCTGTAATGTCGGGGAAGCTGAAATGTCAAAGGGGAGAGCTTGGCACAAGCCCAAAGCCGCTTGCTGCCAAACACTGCCCCAGCAAAAATGAAATAGGTTCAGAGTCCAGTTTGGACTTTTCATATGTCATTTTCAGAAAAACATGATGGAAGAGCACTGAGCTGGGTCTGTGACACACAAGAACTGCAGCATCTAGGCACTAAAAGTTTTTTTCCTCTCAGGTTTAGGGGGTAGGCAAGAGCCAGGAGCATTATAGAACACAACTCATAAAACAGATTTTAATTCAGTGAATTATTAAATGTTTATTATGCAAGCAAGAGAAACTGTCCACAAATAGTAAGTTACTGTACGGTTGTAAGTACAATACTTTCAGAGCAGTTCTGGTACTTCATATATGGTATTAAAAGGCTACAGTTTTTACTATGAAATCTCAGGTATTTCAAAATATTCTACATGCACACTTTGTTTTTGTATTAAAAACCTTATAATTAATTGAGGATACTTGGTGCTTTAGAAAATGCACCTTTGACTAAGATCAGGAAATGAGAAGTTTCTGTTTCCTGCAGGACAAAAAAAGGATGGGCCATTGACTTCTTCGTTTCACTCCAGCTTTATAGAATCCTGTAAACTTTTTAGAAGCTTCCATTTGGCAAGTGTATTCCTTTTTTCTAAGAGTTGGTATGTCCTAAAGCAACAGACCCATGTTGTACGGTGTCAGTGTCAGAACCTTCTCCACATCAGTGCTACACAAATCAAAAACAACCGAAAAAAAAAAGAAAAAAAAATTACCCTCCAAAATCAACCAAGCCCCACCACCCTCCCCCCCAGGTCCCCAGAAAAACCTGATGTTTACATTCTAATTCTGGCAGTAGGCATCGAACTGTCCTTACCCCAAAACTCCAAGAGTGCAAACAAACGTATGTGTGTGTCTCTGTCACTGTGCTTTTCTTCCTATCCCCATGGTCCATCTGGCAGTGACGTTTCTCCCTGGACTGCCTGGGCTGGCACTGCACTGGAGCCTGGTGGCTCTGCACGTTCTGACGACCCCCTCGTGCACACACCCGAGTGTGGCCACAGGGCCCCAGGGCCCCAGTAACGGCCTCTCCCCGTCCCCACGCACCACTGGGAGGCAGAACACTCTGGAAACACCCCTGCTCCTGCAGCCACAGGACTGCAGCAGACAGAAAACCAGCTCCAACTCCGGTTCCTGCGGACACTGCCGGGTGTGGCCTCCCCACAGATCGGCAGCTGCTGAACAGCCTTGCCACAAGAACCAAGAATTCTTTCACTACAGAAGTTCACCAGTAGGAAGCCAGGCATTTAACAACACCCTGCACAGTCAAACAGAGCTGTGTCCCAGGAGAAACGCTGTGAAATTTACCAAGTGCTGCAGCACCAGTTCACAGGCACCCCTGGTGTGAGCCACCCCCGCGCCGGCTGCCAGCGCAGTTCTTATCTGCCTTGGAAACTCTTCTTCACAGTTTCATACACTTCTCAAGGTTAAGCATTCAACCTTTGAAACGAGATAAACCTGTAAGATAAACCTTTTTTTTAACTATAATATAGTTATATTGGAAATAACTATGACTCAGAGCTCACCAATAGAAAAATTCATTGCTTCAGTTACGTTACTGAGAGAGAACTGAAAACCCTTCCACCACGACGTGACTGTGAGGCATGCCAGCTGTAAACCACTGAGCTGTGAACTTCACAGGCAAAACATGGTAAAACCTTCACGGAAAACTTTAAAGTGTTGTTGGAACGGAGTAATCAATCAAATGACCAAAATCTACTACTACCTACTTACTCTAATTCAAAACTTATTACAAATGTCATCAGAAGAACAAAGTAACACTTCTACAGCATACATGTACAGATTCCATTGTTTTATGCATCTGCTGAACACGCTACAAAAGCATCAAGGTGACCAAACCCCTCCGCCAGGTGAGGTGTGAGCCCCAGAGCCGGGCAGGGCCAGTCAGCCCACAACAGGTGATTATCAAGGTGTGGTGACGTGTGTCACTCCGGGGTAACAGTTCTTCATACAGAAAGGTGAGTGTCCAATGCTCAGCACAATACTGGTGTAAAACACAGCGTATCATGAGGTAGAATTAAAAAAGTAACACTCAGTGCATATTCACAGGCATAGCGTTACAGTTACTAGGGATCCACCAGTCTGAGGATGTTCCAACAGGAGTAAAACAAGCAGCCTTGGAAACAGACAGACAGACCCACCCAAGAACTGCTTTGATTCTGGGTGCTCCTTCACCTCCAAACCAAACACCTGGAAGTCCATGAGAACTGTAAGACTCCCTCGAATGTCCCTGTAGTCCCTTCCATGATGTGTAATAAAACATTAAATAAGGTGAGAAAGCAGCCTGGCAGTGGGACAGTGACTGCTCAAGGAAAAGCCACAGTGGTCCAGGGCAGGACCTGGTTTTTCCCTAAACAGCTTGGCCCATTCCAAATTCCTTGTAGCTCCTTTGCATAAAAGTCTTGTGTCTCACACCCGTCCCCAGGTGTCCTGCACACTTCCCTCCCAGGGCAGTAACCCACAGCCAGTGTGAGTTCCCTGAGCTGCTCCAACAATCCAGCAGACCCACCTGCCCAGGTTCAGGCTCAGGCTCAGAGGGGCTGCCTGCCAGCAGAAGGGATGTTGCCCTCAGGTTACCAAACAGCAAATATTGAAGATTTCGTATTACCAAAGAAAATTTCCAAAACAGGAAATTTAGACTTTTTTCTCTCATAATGCAGAGGAGCCTTAAGTTTCAATGATTTCTCCACCAATACCAGGGTATACTACCTGCATAAATCCAACGCTATGCAAGGATCCTCAGGCTTATGCTTCCAGCTCTCTCACCTCCATAAACGTCGTTTTTATCCCCAAATATGTGTTTTGTAAAAGGCTTTGTAAGATTTAGCTTTGAACAAGTCTGCTCTGTCGAGCAACAGACAGTGAACCTGAACACCAAAAGGTGACAGTCCTTTCAGGAAAAGTTCTAAAGTTCCCTTCTGAACTAAGTGCATAACTGGTCAGTGAAACTTCAGTGAAATACTGGAAAAAACTTGATCTTGGAACACATAAGTGATGAGAATGTTTTAAACGGATGTGGATGAGATTGAAATACCTGTGCATTTACCAGGTTGGCTCTCTTAATCATGGGCTGAGCCCTGGCATTCATTCTCTGGGCGTGATCACAGAATATGCTGAGTTAGAAGGGACCCATCTGGACCATCAAGTCCAATTCCTGACCCTGCTCAGAACACCTCAACCATCCCATCTTGTCCCTGAGAGCGTTGTCCAAACACTCCTTGAGCTCTGGCACCCTTGGGGCTGTAACCACTACCCTTTGGAGCCTGTTCAGTGCCCAGCATCCTCTGGGGGAAGAACCTTTTCCTGATACCAAACCTCACCCTCCCCTGACACAGCTACAGCTGCTCCCGTGGATCCTGTCCCTGGTCACAGAGAGCAAAGATCCCCTTGGGAGGATGTTGATGACCCCAGTGAGGCCTCCCCTCAATCTCCTCCAAGCTGAATAAACTAAGTGCCCTCAGCCACTCCTCATAAAGCTTCCCCTCCAGACCCTTCCCCAGGCTGAATGTTATGGTGTTTCACACCTGATGACAAGCCTGCTTAGATGCACGTGGATCTCACTGTTGACAGGCTTGCTTTTAATCCCCTCCCAAAGTGACATGATATGTGAAGAAAGGCTCATCTGGTGATACTACAGACACGTCCAAATGAATTCCTCCCACAGCCAGAGTGCAGGCAAGGTACGGAAAAACAGCCAGGTGCAGAACACCTCAACATCATCAGAAAGCCACAATGTTCAAGGTGTGGCATGATGTGGAAAACTCCCTACAACGGAAACCTGACAGTGGAGGAGCCAGAGCAGCCCCCTGTGTGAACCCGCAGAGTTCCTCTGGGGCAGGGTCTTCCCCAGTGCTGAGTGAAGTGCTCAAGGGATGCCTGCCTGAGCAGGGGTGGGCCTGGGTGACCTCCAATGGTCCCAGCCAGCCTGAGCCACTCCGTGAATCATTTTTCTAGCCAATCACAACCAAATTCACATAGAAATGAAAGCAAAAAATCCTTTTCCTTTGTTATTTTTGTGACAGTAACTAAGTATTTTCCCTATGTAGACAAGCAGCTCATTATCTACTAATCACCACCGAGTTCTTTCAGCAATGGAGGAGGAAGCGGAGGTGAGGAAGAGTCCAGCTCCTCTGGGACAGGAGGCACCTGGGCCCCCTCTGCGTTGTTCCAAACGGCCTGTTCCAGTTGCACTGAAGGAAACGATCAAGTACCAGAGTACAAATACAGCAGGACAGCAACCCGATGGCACGGGACCAGCAACAGCAGAGCTCTGCTCGCCCTGGGGCGCGGCCACGGGCTCGCGGGTGCAGGAGGCAGATCCACACAGTGCAGAGCAGGAAAATCCTTCCAGGCCCGTGTTCCAAGAGCACATTAACCGAGATCTCACCCGGAGTTAGGGATTTCAGAGAGAACATGCGTCAGCTGAGCTGAAGCATGACCCGCCAACAACCATCCACCAGTCCCACTGCTGAGCCTAGAACTTTGGCTGGTAGAGGGAGACGCGTCCGCTAAGGCACCCCGAGGCGATCTGACAGTGCGTGGGGGAGAACTTGGTGGTGAGCACCACGTCATTGTGGGAGTAGAGGGAGCGGATCTCACGCAGGGGACTGGCCTCCCTGGGCAGGCAGTCCACCAGCTCCCGGCACTGCGCGTCGAACCCCAGCAGGCGGATGCCGAAGCCGTGCGGGGACGAGATCATGCGGCCGTCGGGGCTGAAGCAGAGCTCCTTGATGTACCCCCGGCCCACGTTGGCCTCCTCGATGCAGTGGGTCAGGCGCAGGGAGCAGCGCGGGGAGACGGGGCGCACCGGGGCTCCTTCCTGGAATTCATAGACACAAGTCCACTAAAGGGAGAGGCAGAGAAAGGGACACTGAAAGAGAAGTAAAGCACTGCAAACACACATTCCCTCCCACCGGCCTGGACTGGAAATGAGCAGTTCATGTGAACTGCACAGGAGGGACTGATGCTATTGCTGATTTGCCCTTCAGGGAGCACTGAGAACAGACCAGTGCCTCAGCATCTCCCTCCCTCTGAACGCTGTCCAGCACCAAAGCTGCTTTTTTAATTAAATGGATTAAAATTATCATCTTTTCAATCTAGTTTTAATGTGCAAAGACCAAAGCCTAATCCTGTGGCCAGGCACCTCCTCTAATTTAGTAAATATTTAAATTAAATCTACAATAAAGCCAAACTCAGTTGACTGTAACTTAGAGCTGACCACTGGCATTTTGTGCCTTGAATTTCAAAAGGAAAGAGGTCTTGAAACGAGGGAGAAACTGATTTCTGAAGGAAATGTTATTAACAGCTCTACACCAGGTTGTTATTTGTGGGACAGACAGGGATCTTAATTATTTAATCTCAAATGCAAAAACAGGTCAATGACAAAGTTTGTGTTGTGTTGATTCCATTTCAGCCACAAGCCAAGTATTCCTAGCTCTGCCCAATGCATCCTACTGAAAATACCCACAAAAGGAACAATACCAGTGAGTATTAACCAAATAGAGTAAGGCAGACTCTAGGACCATGGGAAATTATAGCTCAGGCAATCATCAGTACCAACAGAACCAATAAAATGTTTGTATTTTAGAAAAATCCTGTGCTGTGTGGTGGTTTGATTTTTAAAGAATCAGCATGAAGGATTATAACCAGTTTGCTAAGCTTCCACTCTACATAAGGGGTCACCATTACAAAGACTGACTTTCTCAAGAAGAAACAAAAAAACCTCAAACAAATACAGACACACGAAAAAACCCTCAAAGAAACAAACACGAAACAGCCCAGCCTCAATCTACATCTGCAATCAAACTAACTAAACTGTTTATTATTGGTCAAGTATTACTGTCTATTGTTAGTCAGTTTGGCGGAGCAACATCTGCAGCTTCCAGCTGAGCCGTAGCTGGTTTTATGACTTCATACTTAAAGTAAAGGCTTGAAGTCGATTCTGGCAGGAAGATCATTTAAAAAAAAATAATTGCATGATCTTGGTGTAAAACGACAGAATTTGTAAGCAGGACTAAGCAATCTATTCAAATGAAAACTTACCCTAAACAGGGAAATTTCAATACAGTTGTATGACACATGTAACTGGATGTATTTTCAAGAGGAACACAATGTAAAGGCTGTACCTCCTGGTCGTCAGTGTTGCTGGAGCACCTGAGCAGTGTGGCCCAGCCCTTGGGGTGCAGCTGCAGCGATGTGATGCAGTTCCCTCGATCTCTTTCCCCAGGAACCTCTGGTGTCAACACCTCCAAGCTGTTCCTGGGTGACCCACCTGGAATGGGAATTTGCTGTGAGTCTCAGTGAAGCCTGACCTTCACCTCTCTCAGGAGTCCTGCTGCTGAAACAGGGTCACACCTGCAAAAGCTGCACCTGACTGCAAGGACAGACCCCACCACCATGACAAGGTAATTCAAAGGAGTTACAGAACACCTGCAGCCAACACAGCGTGGCCAGTCCTCATTTCAAACAACTCCTTTTTCTGAAATTTGTGTGCCAAGACCTGCAATGAACCACCTTAACCTCCCACGCTTCCACTGTTCATTAGAACTACAGCAAAAGTTGAAGAGTTGGGTTTTTGTAGCACTACTGATTCTCAAACCTGAATGATGTTCCTCTCAAAATCCCTTCAAACATTCCCTTGGCTGCTACCAGCTTGTCTCCCTTCTACCCCTCACCCCCAGGTAGATCACCCCCTAGCTTTCCAGGTAAACCTCCTCCTTTCATCACTGTGTTTCAGCATCTCAAACCATGAGTACCTAAAACTTAAAATTATACACTTTTTAAATTGCAAGAAATTCACAAAGTATTCGCCCATTTGCCAAGTTGACACTGACTCTCTGGAAGTGTAACCTCGTTTTTAACTCTGAAGATCATTCACATGAACTTAGTTCAAGGAAAAAACACAAGGAAAGGGAGCATATCTATGTAACAACAATAATGTGCTGACATAAAATAAAGATCTTGTTGCTGTTACCAGACTTCTCAGAGAAAAATCCCTGATTAGAACCCTAGGCTTTAGTGTGTAATGGTATTTTATTGGTTTAATACAAGTCACCATTTTTTTAAAACCACAAAGATGCAGTTTTTCACTATTACATTCTGGCCTTTTCTGATGCAGCAAGTCAAAGTCCATGGTTTCTTTAGTTTAAGTTCTTTGTGATCTTTTCCTACCTTCTCGCTGTGAGGACCGTGACAAGTGTTTTTCTGACAGTGGACCCGAGTCGTTCTGGTGACAGGGTGAACCCACAGCTCGAGGGCCAGAGGAGCCTGACGACGTTATGTCTGCAAACAGCATCACCAGGTGAGCACCAGAGGTATGCCCAGCCCGCCTGGGTTGCTGCTGAGAGCATCCCACTAAACACCTCTCACACAGGCCTGTCCCAGGCCGCCCCAGGAGCATTCACCTGAGCTCGATGTGGTCCTTCTGGCTCTTAAAATTGGGTAGCTGCCAACCTCTAAAGACTTGTTTAGGTCAAGGTCGTGCAAAATCAGGAGGTAACCGGAGGAGGTGGAGATGAGCATTTTGGAACAGTCTGGCGTCAGCCTCATCCGCATGAGAAAGCGGGTGTGAAAGAACTTCTTGTGGGGACATCCATCCTCTGTGCACCTGGACAGCGAGACAAGCACAGGAGGCGCCCTGGTCAGCTCCGACTCACGGCCCTGACTGTGTTCACAAGAGCCCAAGATGTGCCCAGCAACCCTGTGCCTCCCAAAACCTCTCTCTGGAGCACTGTCTTTATCCTACTTTTTAATAAAACGGCAGAAGCCACATGTTCATACAATCACAACGAGGGCAGAACTTTCTCCAAAAGAAGAAGTACATTTTGGCAGGTCAGCAAGAGAACTCCCATTTTAGTCACTCAAGCACTAGTATAGAGAGATGATGCAAGCTCTTGGTAAGGGCTATAAACTACTCCCAGTGTTTCAGAAGACATTCCAGCCTGCCTGAAGTTTGCACCTTGTACAGAAGAGCCCTGTCCTGGCGTGTTGTAGAAATGCCGCGGCGCAAACACAGCCACGTACCTGTTGGTGTCCCAGATGATCACGTTTCCATCAAACCCTGATGTCACCAGTAGCCTCGTGTTCGTGTCGTACTCAATATTCTTGACCCAGCTGGTGTGGCCGTGCAGAGTGCAAACTTTGGTGTTCAGCTTCCTCAAGTCCCAGAGTGCAATCGTCGTGTCATCAGAGCATGTCGCAAACAGTCGATTATCCAGAAACCTGGGAACAAGAGGGAAACACTGCGGCTGCTCAGGGCCTTCTCTGAGGCAAATGCTCTTAAGCAGGAACGTAAGCCAGCACAGAGATAAACACAGTGGCCACACACAAAAAACCCCCACAACATACAGCAGAATATGTGCCGATAAAATTTCCAACAGAAGCAGAACTGTCGGGATATGAACCAGCAGCACCTCTGCAGCAGCAAACGAGTCAACACACAGAGGCACAGCAGTGGTTTGGTTTAGCGTGGGATTTTTTAGGTGTTTTGTGTGCTAATGAGTAGTGTACAAACCACATAAAAGCTAAACCACCAGTGGAACATGTGCTCAGACAGAATCCCTGCAATAACCGCAACTGTTTCCCCTCCAGACAACACTGGGCTCAGTGGAGATGGAGGGGCTCAAATTAACACAGCTAGAAAATAAACTGAATAGATTGAGTCCAGAGGTTACTGAAGCAAGCGTAAGGCTTTTCAAAAACACCAAGTGAAGACAAAACCTTCTTTCCGAACGCACAGAAGTCATCTGGTTCACTGAGAAAATCAACAGGCAAAATCAGAGAGTTTGCACTATGCAGATCAATGCTGAGCACACTCTGCTCCCACTGGAATTCAGGCTTGCATTTACTTTTTAGAAGGACAAAGCATGCTGGTTTCTGTTTCAAATACATGCCAAATAAAAGCACTCAATGAAAAAAAGCCCTACCTGAGGTAAAAGGGACAAGACACCCACTGAAAAAACACCCTCTAAAAATCCTTTAAGCTTGGGGCTACACCACACAAAAGCAGCAACAACCCTGGAGAATGAACAATAACCAACTGCAATGGGAAAAATCCCAGACTCTGGTGTAATAAGCACTTCTGGTGCTTATGCTACCATGGAGCTGGAGCCCAGCTCAATAACCAGAACAAGGTTCCAGGTAATGCTGCATTAACTGTGTGCAGAACAGAGTTCAGTTCCTCTGTGCCAGACAGACCCACATTTTACTCTGGCCTTCCTGACAGACATCCAGCTTATGTAAAACGTCAATCTTTTTTGTAAAAAGGACAGCCACCTGGTGAAAAACATTGATTTGGCTGATGAACATGCCACCCCCGTATGATATTTGCCCCTTTGGCGGGGAAACACTCAGACTGGTATGCAGTTTTCTTGATTTTTTTGGCTGGTGTTTAGTTCTTGGTTGGAATTTTTTGTTGTTTTGTGGTTGGTTGTTATTTTGGGGTTTTGGGGGTAGGTTTTGTTGCTTTTTGCTTTAAGAATTAAGAGTGAAGAGTGGCTGCAATATTGTTAGAAAGCACCTTAAATTCACACCTCAAAATCTATTCTCAGACCCAGAACAGCTAAAGAAATCCTAATTTTAAAGGAAAAACATTGCATGATAAAAATACTGTGGGAGTTAGGCTCCTGTTCTTGCTATTTTCTGCTCTGTCCTGAGAAACTGACAGAGGATTTAAATCATAAAGGCTGAGTATAAGCCGAGTAGTGACAAAACTGACCTACCTGATGTTGTTCACACAGTCTTCATGAGCTTCAGAGAGAGTCTTGATGTGCTTTGAAGATATTGGGTCAAAGAGCAGGACCTCAGTCTGTTCACAGGCGACCGTCAGCACTGACCTGCAGGGAGCAGGACAGAACCCTCTGGGTTTGTGCTGGGTTTTGCCCTCTGCCAGTTGCCTGCCATGCTGTGGATTCCCCTGTCACAGGGGCCCTCTGCCCTCACCCCCCGAGTGTTCTGACGCACACATGACACCAATTTAAAGGCGAATTTGGTATATCTATTTCCCCTTCTGCAAACCCATGGGTTTTCTTTTTTCAATAGAACATCGTAAAATACAGAGTTGGCAGCACCAGGGAAGCTCCAGCAGCGGCCTGAGCTGAGCGCTCCTCAGCAGGGACCGCGGCTGATTGTGACCCCCAGCCTGGAGAGGAAGGGCCTCTACCCCACCCAGGTGAGGCGGGAGGAGCGCAGGATCACACCGGGACTCTGCCCCTGCTGCTCAAACACAGCCTGGCTGTTGTGATGGAAACTGCACAGAGCGCTTCCCGCCGGGGGCCATGGCACTGCCACCAGAGCACCCTGTGCCCCGGGAACAGCCTGGGCACACCTGGGAGGGGATCCGGGGCACACCCGGGTGGGAGAGCACCGGGCACACCTGGGTGGGGATGCTCCGGGCACACCTGGGTAGGGATTGGGGCACACCTGGGTGGGGATGCTCCGGGCACACCTGGGTGGGAGAGCCCCGGGCACACCTGGGTGGGAGAGCCCCGGGCACACCTGGGTGGGGATGCTCCGGGCACACCTGGGTGGGGATGCTCCGGGCACACCTGGGTGGGGATCCGGGGCACACCTGGGTGGGGATCCGGGGCACACCGGGGTGGGGATGATCCGGGCACACCTGGGTGGGGATCCGCGGCACACCGGGGTGGGAGAGCCCCGGGCACACCGGGGTGGAGATCCCGGCACACCTGGGTGGGTATCCGGGGCACACCTGGATGGGGATCGGGGCACACCTGGATGGGGATCGGGGCACACCTGGATGGGGATCGGGGCACACCTGGATGGGAGAGCACCGGGCACACCTGGGTGGCAATCCCGGCACACCTGGGTGGGGATGCTCCGGGCACACCTGGGTGGGGATCCGGGCACACCTGGGTGGGGATCCGGGCACACCTGGGTGGGAGAGCACCGGGCACACCTGGGTGGGGATCCGGGCACACCTGGGTGGGAGAGCCCCGGGCACACCTGGGTGGGGATCCGGGCACACCTACCCGTCGGGCGAGTACTCGAGGTTGAAGACTGCGCCGTGGGTGCGGGTGCTGAGGGACACGGAGTCGGCGGGCTGGATGGCGCCGTACAGCCCGGTCATGGCGCCGAACGTGTCCCGCGCCGGGTCCACGGCGGCGCCGCGGCCCAAGCAGCGCCCGCGCAGCCACGCGAAC
>JAWWMO010000096.1:7770205-7780431 GCA_035047845.1 Dendrocincla fuliginosa
AGAAAAGAGAAGGAAAGGAAAGAAAAGAGAAGGAAAGGAAAGAAAAGAGAAGGAAAGGAAAGAAAAGAGAAGGAAAGGAAAGAAAAGAGAAGGAAAGAAAAGAGAGGGAAAGGAAAGAAAAGAGAAGGAAAGAAAAGAAAAGAGAAGGAAAGAAAAGAGAAGGAAAGAAAAGAAAAGAGAAGGAAAGAAAAGAGAAGGAAAGGAAAGAAAAGAAAAGAGAAGGAAAGAAAAGAGAAGAGAAGAAAATAGAAAAGAAAAAGGAAAAAACAAACACAAAAGCGGGAGGAGAAGATGGAGGAAGCAGAAGAGGATGACATGACCTGTGGAGATTTGGGAAACGGCCTTGGGAGAAGACCTGGAGGTCTTTATGAAGGGGAAAGCTTGCAACATTCCGGTTCAATTAGGTCTGGGAAAGGATCTGGAAAGGCTTGGAATTCCCTCTTGTCACCGAAGGGAGTGGAAGAAAGTGATGCTGCAGCTCTTCCTGGTCCAAAACGAAACAGTTTTCAGGATGGATCCCTCAGAAAGCCTGCTGCGAGTTCCACACGACAGAACAGCTGTGGTAAGAGTAACTGGGAAGTTAATTATTCATCATGAAACCTCTGGTAGGGATACTGAGCCGCTCAGCTGCTTTACAAAGTGTCATCAAGTTTAATTGGAGCAATTTGCCAAAATCCCTGAAGGATTCCAGTGCCAGCTGGGACCCTCCTCCTTCCTCCCAGCAGGTTGACAGTACAATTGCTCTTCAGTGACCGAGGTTCTGTCCCTTCTTAGTGTAAAATGCCCGGGTTTGAAGTGTTTGGTTTTGCTTTTGAAAGGGGCACTTAGCAGAGAGCATCCAGTGGTGGGTGCAGCTGTGGGTACATAGGTGCAATTGAATGGAATTCCTTGGATTCCTGGTTGGTTTAGGTAACTTAAGTCTTCTTACATACTGTATCAGGTAGAGGCAGTGCTGTTCATTGCAACTCAGCTGCTTCCCTTGACGTTTTTAGTATTTTGACTGAGGTATTTCTGTAGAACCTGCTTTTTTCTCTCCTTTAGAGCAATTCTCCACTACCCACACTCCCCAATAAGCTTAAAGTTGCCCCTACTTCTGTATTGTGCCAGCCACTCGTGTGTTGACTGTGATTGTTGAATAGTTACAATCTGAAAATAATGTAAAAAATTAAATTATTTTTGAAATCAAGATGGAAATTCTTTTTTAAAGGAAATTATAAAATATTTGTCCTTATTTTCTGTCCTTACAACTGACCTTTTACCCCATTTCATCTCTTTAACTGTGAAGAAATGTGTTTGAAGTTAGCATTTATGTATTTCTTAAACCTGCTTATTAGCTCCAGCTGCAAAAAAAAAAGGCCACAAAGATGAGCATTTTACCTGTTTTCAGGTTAAAGGAAATTCTCTTTTCTTTTTTTTCATTAGGTATTATAGTATCTCATCATTTAGTATCTCCTATTAATCCTACAGATTCTAATACTGAAGTGTCAAGTGAAGAACTAAAGCAACAACTTCGGGAAGCTCTGGAGGTTGGTAAAGGTGCCAAGGGTGCTGCTCTCCAACTCTGCATTTCCTTCTAATGCAGCAAGGAGATCCTGGCATGTCCAGAGGCTTGGACAAATCCAGGGTCTTGAAATTAAGAGGGGTTGTTAGAAGCTTCCTTAAATTTCATGGCAGGAAATCACAGTGTGGAGTTTTGTTGTTTTGGTTTGGTTTGTTTTCTTTTTTTGAGGGGATGGGGAGAATATTTTTAAAGAAGCAGATTTTAGCAGGTGCTACTTTTTTATTGAGCTTTGGAGCCCGAAAACCTGCAGTGTAAACAACCTTTGGCTTTTCAGTCTGCATTTTTTAAAGGTAGTTAACACCTGTGTGTTGTTTTTACTGTGCTTAAATGTGTTGATGTGTTGGCATCGCAGCCAGCGGACCTCAACTCTAAAAACTCACAGTTCATCTGCACTGGGTCCTCTAACCTCAGGTGAGCCTCTGAAGAGAGATCACAGAGGTAAAACAAGAGAGAGCAAATTCACTTTGCTGTCACAGTCAAATCTTAACAGGATTACCTTGTCCTGTATTCAGTGTCCCTATTTTGTTTTGCTTCAGGAAGCTGAAATTTTGAAAGTTGAGCTGGAAGCATGTCAAAGGCAGCTGGAAGGGAAAGATGAAGCCCTAAGAATCCTGCAGAGCATGGTAGGAATTGTTCAGAAATCATTTCGTACTTAGGGGGAACGGAAGGAAAAGAGGAAAACCTTCCTGCTGCTCCTCACCAAAACCTCACAGACCTTGAGGTCTTCCCAGGGCTGCAGTTTAAGGCACTGAGTCTGAAGGTGTCAACAGACTTGGCTTCTACAATTTACTGCTTTTCCTCCATAGAACTCATGTGGTTATTAAGAACACTGTTGCTGTAGTGATTGTCATAGTCTCATCTTTGAGGATCCCTCAGGATTTATCTGTGAAACATGAAAACAAGGCCCTCCTCCCAGTCCCTTTGTATGACAGATTTGGCCAGTGCTTGAAACCCTCCTGCCAAGCACAGGTGTCTCCTGTGAGCCCTTCCAGCTGTTGTCTTGGAGGACAGTGTGGGTTCAATGTCAGGTCATCCTTTTGTTCACAGTTTCTGACAGTTTTATTCACTGTCCTAATAAACTCTGGTGAAATCAGTTCCTGTTTTTTTGCCTCCTTGGATAACCCATTTATTTTTGAGCAGTTTCTACTCTCAGGCATTCGTAGCAAGTTACACCTGGATCAAAGGCTTAGCTGTGTTGTAACCAAGTGCCCTCAGATGTGATTTTCTGCAGAAGCCCTGAAGAAGGACATGGTCTGGTGTTAAATGGTGCTACATTTTCCAGTAGAAAGAGATTCTGGGATTGGAACACAATTCTATTGTGCAATTTAGTGACTTGAAATAGGACCCCACTGGGGCTTGCAAGCAAGTTGTAACACTTGTAATGCTGCACACTGCTGTTTAATAGGGCGAACTTTATATGTGTAAGACTGAGAACGTGTCTCAAGCCTAATTAAGTGAATTTAATTACGTTATATGACAGAATTGCACCCGTTTTTTGTATCTTTTTTTTTCAGGCAGTATTTAATAAAGCCACTAGTCATACCAAAGCAATGCTTCAAAAAACTGAGGAAGAGAAGAGGACTTTAGAGAAGGTAAGTCCTTCACACGCATTTCCTTCACACGTGGAATCCCAGGGCTGTTAATAAGGCATTATCAGACTGTTCATTTAAATCAGGGCAAACCTGCCCTTAATTCCAGAGCTTCTGTGAAAGTGTTCTCATTCCCTTTTAGTAGAAAGGGAAAATGTTGGTGTGTCACTGTTTTGATCTAGACCTTTTCATGCCATGGTGTGTACAAAGCATACCTGACACCTGGCATAGTCCTCCCTGTGCTGGCAGGTGGTGTTTGCTGTGGGTGTCAGTGGCTCACAGGGAGTTGCCCAGCTCCTCAGGGGTTAGGCTGGCACTTCCCCAGGGGTCTGGGAAATGGGGAGGAGGAAGAAGATGGCATTGAGCTCCTGTGTGGAGGAGGAAGAAGATGGCATTGAGCTCCTGTGTGGGCTTCCCACAGGTCAGGAGGGTCACAGGGAGATGTGACAGCGTGGGTTTGTTTTTGTTACAGCCCACTGGAAGCATTAGCACAGTCCTCCTGTAGCAGTCTGGGGTCCACGAGTCAGTGGTGCAGAAACTTTGGTGTCTGGCAGCAGTTTTGGTATTAACAGTGTCACAGACTGTACTGTCAGTGGTCACTGAGAGCTGTCCTCTTCCATTCTTTGGGAAGCCTGTCGTGTGCTGCACGCTGCATGTTTGTTTCTTTCCACAGGAAATAAATATTTTGCAATGGGAGATTGAATTTGATCAGGGTAGATTTAAAACCATAGAAGACACGTGGACAGAAAAATATGACAGGTATTTGACTTGCACTTGTGTATTTTTGGGTCTTTTTTTTGTTTTTGGTTTTAATTGCATTGAATGCTCTGTGCCATCTTTTGTTTGTGTTCCTAACTTTCTTCATTGGGCTTTCTAGGGGTTTGTGTTTTCCTACTTCTCTTCCAATTTTTGGAAGATTTATTCTATTTTCGTGCTAGTCACATTTGTACTTTTCAGTTAAAACTACAGAAATGGTTGTCTTGATTCTTTGTTGTGTCTATAGGCTGGCTTTGCTAAGCTGATCTTTCATTTTCATCCTATTACATCATCCAGCTGGAGGCAGATTATCCCTATTTACCTTAAATGTAAATAAGCATAGAAAATAATGGTGTGAGCATGCATTTGGAGATATCGTTTCCTGGTTAATCATTGCTTTATATTCTTGCACTGTAGATCTGAGCATAAGCACAGGTAAAATGGAAGGATTTTGAGAGAGGCTGACCAACTGGTTCTTTGTTTAAATAAGAGTCACTCTGGGTGGACAGCAGGTGTGGTTGGGCAAGAATGTGCCAGAGGCACTAAACCAATAATATATAACAGACCTTGAAAAATGTGACAGGCAGACTCATGTATTTAAATGTAGAAGTCTCACCGTCACAGTTGTTATTGTCATTATTTTTTATCATTATTGCCAATGTTATTCAGCATATACTTTTATTAAAAATATTTCAAGTTTGAATCTGAAAATAGGCCACAAATTTAGAAACTTTTCCTTTGTTTACTTGGTTACACTTGCCAAGGGATGCCTCTTGGAAAGGCTTTTTGCTGACTGAGGAGGTTGGAATTGTAGCTGCACAGTTTGGAACAACAAAACTGGTGTTGAAAGAGACATAACTTCTGAAAACTGAAAGCCAGGGGCTCAGCCTGCTCTGCAAAATGGTTTCCTGATATCTGAGACAGCAGGATGAGAACAATGTGCGTTTCCCTTTGTTTTTTCAAGTGAAATAATTCAGACTGTTTAGATTTGAACAAAACCCGTGTTTATGGCAGGCTGGATTTACTGACAGCTGAGAAGATGCATCAAATAAATTGTATTGCTTTGACGTTCAGGTCTTCAGATTGCCACTGCTCTGTTCAGGAGAGCAATACTGAAATACTTCAAGGAAAAATGTGTAATGAGTGCACATTATCTCTTCTCAGGTTGCCCCCCTGGAGGCACAGCTGTTCTTGAATCAGGGTGCAGACTGCAGGAAGTTTACAGGGCAGAGCTGAGCTCTCACAGGTCCAGGGGCACTCTGGTTCCTTCAAGGAAGTAGGAGATTTCTAGCAAGTGATTCAGAGGCTCATAATTACCGATTTATTTGAGTGCCCAAGGGGAATAGGGCACCTAAACTCACCCCTTGTTAAACTCTGTAGCTGTTGGCACCATCTACTTACACATTAGTGATTTTTTTTTTTCCAGCATTCACTTGACTTGGATTAAATTGGCAGTGTGAGGGTGTGGTTTCATGAGCAAGCTGAGTCTGTTTGAACAGTGTGAGTGTGAATAATCCTGGTTTTGCCCCCTCACCCTCACCTGGGTAATGAGGGGTGTTACACAGACCCAGCCTGGTGTAACCTGCTGTATTACCCTGGCTCAGGAGGACTGTCAGCATGCTTTTTGGCCTCTGGCTACCAGATTTGCTTCTAACAACACCCTACAGGTTATTTGTACAGATATTCATATGGAAAAATGTTACCATTTTTCCATAAAAAGTACTGGAAGTGAGAAAACTGCCAGTACCATTCTCCATAGATAAACAAGTGTCAAACCAAATACTCAACTCCTTTCAATTTTGACTTTTTTCTTCCATCTTTTCAGTAATCCTAATTTTAATTTGCAGAAATATTAGATGCAATGTTTTAACAGACCAGCTTGTTTTAATTATTTGACTGCCCATGTTAAACCTTTTTTATTTTTCTCCTAACATCTGCAGGATATACTGTGAAAATGCAGCTTTTAAGGAAGCATTGAAGCTGAGGACAGAGGAAGTTAAAACACTTAAGGCTGAAAATGCAGGTAAGCCATTAACAGCTATGCCTCTTGATATACTGTTTCTCAAGACTAATTCAGATTTATCTATGGAGGAAGCTTCTGGTGGGGATAAGTGAGTTTTTAGTGGCAGGTGATGCCAGTGGATATTTAAACTGGAAGGAGACAGCAGCAGCCTCTGAGTCAGAGGGCTCCAGTCCCTCTCCCTTATTTTTGCATCCCAAAAAGCTTTAAAGTATCTAACTTATATCACTATTTCCCCAATGTTCTAAAAGAGCATAGACTTGCTGTGATTGTACAAAGAGGTGAGTGCTCAGACCTGAGGCACAGTAATACCTGAAATGGTGTCTAAGTGGGTCATTACTTCTGGGAAAACACAGAAGAAAACCAACTGGAGTATGGTTCTGTACATTGTCTCATTATGTTCCCAAACAGCTGCTTGAACTATAGAATGGGCTTCCTTTGGGTGCAGTTGAACTCAGAAATTAAGAAATCAGAGCAGCAGATTTTTGTAACCTCTTTCTTTGATTTATTTCATAGTCCTGAATCAGCAGTGCTTGGAATTCCTTGCAATGCTCGATGTGAAACAGCAGAAAGTTGTTAAGGAGAACATGTCATTCAATAAAAGTGACATTACTGATTTTACAGGTCTTGAAGTAAGTATGGCCTATGTGTTTTTCAAATTGGCTGGTTCAGAGATATGTTTGCATTCAGAACACATAGAGAAAATTTGTTTACTCATTATGTATCTCATTCTTTGGAGCCATTTTTAGCTAATTAGAACATGCTTTTGCATGTTTGCTCCTCAGTTTCCTACTGTGTTGTGTGCCTTGCCAAAAAAGAGGAGACAGAAGGAGCATCCAGCAATTTCCCACAAGCCACGATTCTCGTTTTTCTTCTTCATGAACTTAAACCCCAGTTCCTCGTGGTTTGCTTTACTGAGCACCAAAACCTCCCCGTGGGGCCAGCGGGGAGTAGCACACTCAGTGTTTGCCTGGAAAACACTGTGAGTCCAACGCAGAGACCCAGACCTCCTGGCCCGTGGAGCCCTGGCCGTGCCCCTCCCTGCGTGGCACTGTTGGGGGTGCTCTGGGGGTCTCACTGGGGTCTCGTTCTGTGTTTCCAGCTGGCAGTTCTGGGTGCCTGCACCTGCAGTCCCCCCGAGGGGCAGCCCTGCCCCTGTGCCAGGGTGGCAGCTCTCGCTCGGAAGCAGCTTCTTCACCTCAAGGAAGAGGTAACGGGGCTTGGCAGGGTGGGGGCACGGTGCTCGTGCTCAAACCTAATCAATCTACTCAGCTTTACTAGTAAAAAAATAATAATAATAATAATAAAAAAAAATCTTTTGTATTTTTTTTCTTCCTCCGATGTTTTCCGTACAAGGAAAACACACCCTGAGTGTATGCACTCTGTAAATGCTCATGCTGTGGGTGTGCACTCCCACTGGCCCTTTTCCTTCCTTCCTGGCTGTGCATTCCACCCTTCCTTGGGTTGGTGTCAGCACCCACAGCTGGGTCAGGAAGCTGATCTTGCTGGTAAATGCATACTTACCTCAGGCATAAATCCATAACATGACTTTCAAGGTCTTATTTTTTTCTCATATTTAGTGAAGTTCTGTGAATTTAGAACTTTTCTTCTGTTTTCTTCTATTCTTTTCTCATTTGTATTTGACTCTGGAATTGTGTGAACCATTCTTGTGGTCCTGCTGCAGGAGTTCCAGGTGACTTACTGGGTTTCAAAATAAGTACTGTCCAGTCCCTTTTGTACCAAAGTTATTTTCCCTGACAGGTTCCCCTGTTTTTGCTTCTTTTGCTCCTGGCGTGGGACATTATTGCCCCCCTCAATCTCCTCTGCATATGAAGAGATGAACAGAGATAAATACACAGAGGTGATTGTCTGTGTAGATGTCTGATGGTTTCTGCATATGTGGAGTAAGAACTTAATACACACATCAAAATATGTTTTCTAAACATGTCAGCAAACCTCTTTATTTGGTTCCTACTACTTCCTTGACTATATTGATTTACAAGCTGTCTGTGTCTTGATATACATTTTCAATCTTTGAAGCTTTTGCTTCCAAGTTGCTTAATATACTTTAAATTTTCCCTGAATTAAAACCAGACTGAAAACCTGAAGAAGAGCAGGGATGAAGCGTTTCTCATGGCAGATGCCTTCAGAATTGCCTTTGAGCAGCAGCTGATGCAGAGGAAGGACCAGGCCCTGAGGCTTGCAGAAGGGATAAGGATGAAGAAGGAGACGAAATTTGCAAACTGGAGGCGTCTGAGGGGCACAGGTGACTGTGAGGTTTGGCAGGACAGGGATGGGGGATGTGGCTCCTTCTCACTGTGTGAACTGTGTGACTCTGGCTCAGGAGGAGTCGAGAAGGAGGAGAGTGGTGTCCAAGCTGTGAGTACACAGTGCAACACTGAATAGTGTGTTTTGTGATTGAGGAATTTCTGGTTTTCCCACGTGTGAAATGCAGAGTGTGTGTGTGCAGGTGGAATATACAGAGCCTGTAGGACACTGCAGCCCCAGTCCAGGCCTTGACTGTACCCTCTTTAATTTACCTTACTGCCTGACTGGCATGAACAGTCTGTTACACAGGAGGGCAGTAACACTCTGGATGTTAACATGTTTGTTCTAACAGCAGCAGAGAACAGCCGAGATCTGGCCATTTTAAATGCCACCAGCAACTTATGTGCCGGGTTGTTTGGGTTTTTTTTTCCAAATGAGCTCTATATAAGAGTTAGGGAAGGAGGAGAAATGCAAAAATATGTAAAAATACATAAATACATATTGAGATTTTTTGGCCTGGATGGGGTATTGAGCAGTGTGGTGTAATGGAAGGTGTCCCTGCCCGTGACAGGGGATAGAACTTAAAGGTTTTTCTTTATTTTGGGTTTGTAAAAACATTTTTAGCTTTTCATTTTGCTTTTTATTACCCTTCTTAATGTGTTACAGAGGTAAGGGCATCTTTGTAGTAATAGTAGAGTAAGAATTTGCACCTGTAAAAATTAGAAAGCATTCTAATACTCTTTTTATTCTTTAAAAAGAAAAAAAGGGATAAAGAGAAATATTTAAGTTGTTCTGTCCTGCTCCAAACCATACCAGAATTTTGGAGTGGCACATCAGGATATATCTGTGTTGGTAATTGAGGATGGGAAGTCTGGTGGGTCCCCCAGATTCCTGGAGCACTCTTGGGTCATCGTCCTACAGCAGCAAACATCCTGACTTCCCCTGTGTGGATGTCATTGCTTTCAAGCTCTGTAACCTGGTGCATATGTCCCATAATTTGAATGTATTTTAATACTTTTAGAGACCTTACAAATGGCCTGCATCAGAGAATATTTGGGGTTTTTTTTCCAGGCTTCCTACTGCTTTAATGACCGTGAGCTCCACATCTGAAGTGCTTTTGTTCTCCGCAGAGCGTGCCAAGGTGCAGGGCAGCAGGAGCTCTCTGGGGCAGGAGCTGTCCAGCCTGCTCTCCTCGGGTGGGGACTGCAGGCGGGTGGAGGAGCTGGACAGTCCCCACGACATCCTGAGGGTGCTGGTCGACCTGGTCAGTATTTTGTTGAGCTGTGTCCGAGCCCTCTGGGGCAGCGTGTGCCGCTGGTCTCGTGCCCTGGTCTGTGCTGGTGAGCATCTCTGCCCTCCCTGCCCTCCACACCCAGGTGAACGACAAGGAGGAGGCCCTGGCCCACCAGAGGAAGGTCAGCTACATGCTGGCCCGTGCCATGGAGCCGAAGGAGCGCGTGTGGGGACGGGACGAGGGGCGGCGGCCGTGGGGCACCGCTCACACCTGCTGCCCCCAGCGCGGCGTCCCCTCCGCCCCGGCCACGGGCACCCCTGCACACCCGCGGCGGACCCCCAGAAGGTCGCTGTCCTGGCCCCCGGCCTGCGCAGGGAAGGGCCCTCTGTAGCCACTCGGGACAGGCTGGTTTCGGACGGAGGGAACCTGTTGTGGCAGCGCCAGGAGCCGCCCTGTGACTGTCACTGCGGGCGGGGGCACCGTGGGCAGTGCCAGCGCCCGCCGCGGCGGGGTGGGACAGGGTGGGCACCGTGCTGGGCATCCGACACGCCGTGGGGCATCTGTGGGAGGCCCGGCCCTGCCCTGCCCTGCCCAGCCCTGCCATACCATACCCTGCCCAGCCCTGCCCTGCCCGGCCCTGCCCGGCCCTGCCCTGCCCAGCCCTGCCCTGCCATACCCTGCCCAGCCCTGCCCAGCCCTGCCCAGCCCTGCCCAGCCCTGCCCTGCCCTGCCCGGCCCTGCCTGGCCCTGCCCTGCCCTGCCCTGCCCTGCCATACCATACCCTGCCCAGCCCTGCCC
>JAWWMO010000096.1:7798782-7809355 GCA_035047845.1 Dendrocincla fuliginosa
TCTTCTTCATAGGCTGCAAACCCAGAGGAAGATGGCACATTAACTGATGCAAATCAAAAACCAAAGGAAGAAATTAATATCATTACAAGAAGGGAGGAATCACATCCCTCTGTTCCTTCAGACGATGCACAGCAGGGTGCCCCAGGCCAGAGTGAGCTGGTACCTGATTACAGATCCATAACTGCAGGAGCTGAAGAGTGTTCTCCTACTGCAGAGGCTGTGCAGTCCAGTTCCAGTGCAGTGGATCGAGCTGCACTTGATGTGCCTGTTAGTCCTTCAAGCCACAGAGCACTGTGTGGGGTTGAAAAGTGTGTGCGAAGAGACACCAGCCTTCTTCCTGACGGGGATAAGCTGCCACCACTGCTGCTGGCAGTGGGTGAAAAAGGGAAAGGTAAAACCTGGGAGAATTGTTCATATTTAGACACAGAATCACAGGGTGGTTTGGGTTGGAAGGGGCATTAAAGCTCATCTTGTTCCACCCCCTGCCATGGGCAGGGACACCTTCCCGTATCCCAGATTGCTCCAAGAGAATCCACCCTGGCCTTGGACACTCCAGGGATGGAGCAGCCACAGCTTCTCTGGGCACCCTGTACCAGGGCATCACCACCCTCACAGGGAAGAGTTTAAATCACCTGGTGAAAGATTTCTAAATATGAACTCCTGTGCATGTAATTTGTATTCTAATACAATTCTAAAGTCATTTATTTGTTGCATACTAGATTGTTGGATAACTGGACACACATTATTAACAGTACCAATGTGTTATGAGAAGAATGGTGTGTTATTTGTGTACGTTCTAGTGGTGTCTGTGCTCATCAGTGGTCTCTGACAGTATCAGTGTAGGGATGAGGAGCCAGCACACGCAGTTAGCCAGGATTTCCAAAGCAATGGTAGCCCTAGTTTGCACCTTTGTTAGAAGCTGCTACTTCAGTGTTATGTGTTATTTGAATCTTGGGGTAAACTGTTCATTGGCTGATCTGTAGCTGTTCTAAGTCTGGAAGAACTACCACCCTCTTAAGGGAGGAGTATGGGACAACATGTCATGTGCTGTGAACTAATGCTTGCTTTGGGTTGTGGGCTGGTGTGTTGAACTAAACTGTGTGTTCATTTACTCAGATCCAGTGGTGGAGGAACATCCATCTCACCAAAAGGTCACCTTGCTGCTTGGGGAAGGGGGTCCTACTCCATTAACTTTTATTCTGAATGCAAACTTGCTTGTCAATGTCAAGCTAATTACGTGTAAGTAGTGCACCTTTTCTTTTCCATTAAATCCAGCTTTGTTTTCCTGACTGTAAAACAGCATTATTACTGTGGTGTCTTATCTTCTTAAAGGTTCCTCAGAAAGGTGCTGGTGCTTCTCAACAAATGGGCTGCATGGTTTGGGTCAGGCAGAAATTGTCATTCTGTTGCAGTGTTTGCCAGATGAAGATGTTTTCCCCAGTGAAATATTCAAATTATTTCTTGACATCTATAAGGATGCAATGAAAGGTATGTAATTTTTAATGCCTGTCATTTTATTTTATAGTATCTTCCTGCAGATCTTTAAAGCTGAAAGTTGATGTGTTACTTTTCTTGAAGTATTTGTAAGTGTCTAATGATTCTGATAAAAAACTTTGCAGTGTTACGCTTGGGTTCTAAATAACAGAAATAAAAGAATTTAAGTTTCTTTGTTTCCAATACTTCTGTAAACATCCTGTTTGCAGGTTTGTTTTGTTGCTGTTTAGTTACATTGTGTTGGAGATCCTGTGTAGGAGCCCTGGAGTCTGTGGTTTAGAATATGTCACTTTATTTGTAGAAGTGCAGTGCTCATATGTGTAAATATTTAGGTCTGTTGATGAAAGTTCACCAGTCGTTGTGTGCCAGAACATTGAACACTTTAGGATTTTCGGAATTTGTTTGAAAAAAACCCTAGTTTCATGTTCAAGTTCATCTAGTTATGAAATACAGACACTCTACTCTTGGGTTTAGATGTCTGACAGACTTCAGGCTGGCAAGTCTGTCAGAGGTCACTGGTTAGAGCAGTTCTCTTGGCACTAATGTTTGACTGACCCTGATCTGCAAACTCTCTGTCCCTCCTTCTACAGGAAGGTTCATAAGAAACATGGAGAACATTACTTTTACTGAAAACTTTCTCAGCAACAAAGAACATGGAGGATTCCTGTTTGTTTCACCCACTTTTCAGAAACTTGATGATCAGATTCTACCAGATAACCCTTTCCTTTGTGGCATTCTCATCCATAAGCTGGAAATACCCTGGGCTAAAGTGTTCCCAATCCGTTTAATGTTGAGATTGGGAGCAGAATATGGGGGTAAGTTTTAACAATTTCAATAGCTGTATAAATGTCAAGTTTCCTTTGAAAAATACAAGGTTTTTTTAGACAAGTAAAATATTTAAAATCATCTTTGCAGTATTTTATATTACACTTGTGTAAGACTGACATGGGAAGCCACCGATTGAGACACCTGGGGGTGTTCATTGTCCTGCTGGGCTGACTCCCTTCATTTGATTGTTTTGTGTTTTTTTAGCTGATGAGAGTTCTACTAAACTAAAACTGATGTAAAAAAACCCCCAGATCTAAAAAAGACTGATACAAAAATGCCTGACTTTTTTCATCACAGGAAAAAAGGTTTGAAGGGACATTCACAAGCCCATTTTACAGTTCTGACAAAACAGGTTTTTTAAAATTAAATTACTGAAATTAAGTATATTGGCAAAATATTACTGCTCCATAAACTAAGTACAGGTATTGATTACCTCTAAGGATAATTTATTAATATATTGGAAACATCTAGGCCTGTAAAAAGGGAGGATCCCACCATTCTAGAAGCTGCAAATCTGTAAGTGTGTACCACTGGCTTGTTCAAGGATTTCTGGAGTCCACAAATGACTGCCAGCCAGGCCCATGTCTGTGTGGTGACAGAGGTGCTGGCTGCTTTGTTCTTCTTTCCCCTACCAAATGACTCGTTGTGTTTTGGTTTTTTGACCAGTTTTGTAGGATTTAACCCTGGGTGGGGAAATCATGCAGTGGCTGAAGGACAGCCTGTGACAGAGAATTAGAGAGAAGCTCTGCCTGCTTTGGCTGGTCAGATAATAAGATTAAGAAACACTTAGGTTATAGCTGAAAATAAACTATATAAATACTTGGATTAGCAAGTTTTAGAGTTGTTGATAGGTAAACATGCCCTTCTTCTTTCCTTGTTCCCAGCCTATCCAAGTCCTGTCGTGAGTTATAGGCACAGGAAGCCCCTTTTTGGAGAGATCGGGCACACGATTATGAATCTGCTTGTCGTGAGTACATGTTTTATTATCTTCCTGTTGTAACTTAAATTATATAAAATATCCTCAAAAATCTGAACCTTGAAAGTGGTGGTTTTTCATAAATACGAAAAGCAAATGCTTTTGTTCTTCATACTTGACTGGAAACTTTCTTACCCAGAGGGTGTGTGGGTTAGGAAAGCTGTTTGTTTCACCTGGCATTGTTATGCATTAGTTCTGGTAGTGAGGAGTGGCTTTAAATGACTGAGAGAAATGTTGACATTTGTATCGAAGCTGGTAGTAATCAGTGTTCAAGTGCATTTTTCTCTTCCAAGTGTCAGTGTGGTGCAGGAATTCTGGTCTTAGGTTGGATAATATTAAATGTGAAGAAAGACTTGACAGGCAGATGTGGACTAATTGGAGGAGCAATTACTTTGTCAGTCAAAGATAACTGTACCACAGTTAATCAGCCTGACTGTCCTTTTGAAGGAGGTTTTGGCAAAATTATAAGGCTAAGTCAAGTCCCGAATTCATGCTGTTCCCTGTGGAAGCTTTTCCTCTGTTACCCAAACAATTTGATTTAAACTTTCAGTAAGCCTGTGTTCCTGGCCAGAAACCTTCCTCTTCTAATACTTTTATAGAACTTACAGCATTTTTCATCACAGCATTAAGGGTAAGGCTGTGGAAAGAATTGCACATCTTATTTAGGCAATCCCTACATCCTCTCTTCTATGTCTGGAGGCCATCACAGTTGAAATGGAACTGCAGCCCTGTTTTACCATTGGTGTCATTGTGTGAGGAACCAGTCAGAGGAGATGCACCATCTGAAAAACAGTGTTCCTTGTTAATGTAGGAATTTTACACTGTAATTCCATGAGCCAGCTCCCAGCCTCACTGGTGACTTGACAGTACCAATGTAACTGCATCCTGACACTCTGAGGAATCTTATTGTGCTGCTGCTGCTGCTGAGGGGGGTTTCTATGCAATTTCTCTTCAACTGGATTAGTTACTGGGGTTCTCTGTCATAGCTGTGTTAGCTTGAAGCAGGCAGTGGGAATATGTTCTCCTTGGCAAGAGTTTTAATCACTAGATAACTGCAAAATATTCCCGTGGTGGTGCCTTGGCACCTGTGATGCAAATCCTCCCTTAAAGATCATACAAAACCTCTCACCGCACAAATGACTGAGGCTGTGGTAACTATGGAGGCAGAGGGCACCTGTGATTTACATCCTTACTGTTGCTCAAACCATGCCTCCATGGAAACCTGTAGTGCACTGAGATGTGTTTGTAAATACCCTTCTTGTGCTGATGGAGGAAGGTGCTGATTGCCTGGCTCGGCTGGTGTAAAGAGCCTTTTTATACCTTTTTGTCAGCTGAGATAGTAAAGGCAAGCAAGATCATTTCATACCTAATGTTGTTTTTATGGGAAAAACCCCAGAATGTTGCAGAAGTGGGTGAGATGATGGGTGATGCCAGAGAAAGGTATAAGAAATGGTGCAGTATATTCAGTCTGTAAAACAACGAGTTTGAGCTGTAGAGGACAGGGTGTCAGCTTGCAAACAAACTCATCTGCATGATGGCTTCCATGCCTCATTTTTCTGTCAGAGAAGGGAGGCTGTTGAAGGTTTCTTCTTCCCTAAAACACTAAAATCCTAATGTGTGTGAAGTAGCTGTAGTCTAAATAGTTCACTGGTAAATTGTCATGCTATGAATTTGTGAGTACATTCACTAGGGTACTGTCACGTACATCCCAGTAGGAAAATAGGGATCACTAAGTCGTTAGCCAGGCTTACTGTCATTATTTTTTAGAAATTCTAGAGATGCATGTAAAGTACTTTTATCTACATTATTTTTGTTATAAAAGATAAAAAATAATTAATTGTCTGCTAATGCAAATACTTTGTCTGTTATAGGACCTTAGAAATTATCAGTATACTTTGCATACCATAGACAACCTGTTTGTTCATGTGGAAATGGGTAGAAGCTGTATTAAAATACCCCTAAAGAAGTATAATGAGGTGAGTTAACCCATTTTGATTAGCCTTCTAGTCCAAGCTGCTTTAGTCTTTGTTTTTCATATAATACCTTACCTCACACCTTTACTGTGAGCTCTCCTTTGAAAAAAACCCTCTCTGAACTTTATACTGACCTAAATGTGTAAGGGGGGGAGCATGAAATTCTTTGAGTTCACACTTCCTTCCTGGATATGCTGGAAGGGGGATAATGGTGAGTGAGATTTAGGACAATTGGTAAGTGTTGAAAAACCAGCAGTTTCTTCAAAATCTTTTCATGTGCATTTTCAAGGATTCCCTCTTACAAATTTCCTGATGGTGTTTTGCTTAAGACTTAAAAAAAAACCCCAAAACAAACAAAACAAACCAGAAAACCCGATGAGCAGTTAAGTGTGATTTGTCAGCATAATGACAATTTTGTATTGACAGGTGATGAAGGTGATAAATTCTTCTAATGAACACGTAATTAGCGTTGGGGCAAGTTTTAATACTGAAGCAGATTCTCACCTGGTGTGTGTGCAGAACAAGCACGGCCTCTACCACACACAGGCAATCAGTGCCACGGGACACCCCAGGAAAGGTAAGTGCTCTGGTGGAGGAAAAACTGCATTCCTAGAGCAGCAGTGTAAGGTCACTGTTAGGCTGCAGGGAGAGTGCAACTGGTGTCACACTGGGATGTGTTTATAAAGGAGTGCAAGTGGAATGTGGATGAGTGATATGAAGTGGTGCTCACTGTGTTCCTACTTTTTCTAGTTACAGGTGCAAGTTTTGTGGTGTTTAATGGAGCCTTAAAAACATCTTCAGGATTTTTAGCTAAATCCAGTATAGTTGAAGGTAAGAAGAAAAAAGAATAGCAGCAGTTTTGTGTAAGGTCTTTATGCCTCGGTAAGCTAAACCTCTTCATTTTTTTTAGCTTTGTAGTAAACCTGTTGCAAACAAAATGCTGTATAAAAAGTACGTGCTAGTTCACCTATAAAACATAAAGTTTTATCTCTGTTTAGTCAGGGCAAGTGTTTCCTTTTTGGAGCTATTTGCATTATCATATTGCTGAAATACATATAGTGGCATATAAGTAAAAAAACCAGTTCTAAGGTTAGTCCAGGAATGATGTTTTAGTCTTTGTTCTATTGACAAAAAGGTTTTCTTCCTATTTTATGTAACATTTAATGCTGTAGTTGGGGGATGGAATCCTTTAGAGCTTTTATTAATGAACTGTAGGGGAGGGTTGGTGCCATTAGAATTTAAGCCAAGATTCTACTAAAAAGCTGTGCTGCACTTTCTGTAGATAATTTTGAATTTTAACTGGATTTCTTCTAGATGGACTAATGGTACAAATAACACGAGAAACGATGGAAAGCCTACGTCAGGCATTAAGAGACAAGAAGGACTTCAAAATTACTTGTGGAAAAGCAGATAGTGGGGATGTAAAAGAATACGTGGATATTTGCTGGGTAGAAAGTGAAGAGAAAACAAACAAAGGGTAAATGTACTGCCAGAGCATCTGACATCAGAGAATTCTTGTTTCCAATGCTCAGATTCTTGCCTTTAGGTTCCTGAGATTAACCTAAAGTATTTTTATTGAAGTGCTCCATACCTTAAATGGTGTTTAGCTTCTTAAACCTGCTATATTTGGTTTATAGTACGTGCTATAGTTCCCTATTTAGGATATTTATTTCTGTAGCATCTGTATTTTCATGATGCAAGACCTGTATTGTCTTCTGTTGTAAGGCTGTTTAAATAGCCTTTAAGGATGGGTTATTTCATACAAGTGACTCAATCTAAACCATAAAATGTTGTTTTAATTATTAATCATACTATTGTCTTCCATAGAATTTTAAGCCCAGTTGATGGAAAATCAATGGAAGGAACTCAAAGTGAAAAAGCACCACAAGGCAGAGACTTCGAAAGAGAGGGAAAAGTTATGAAGTGCACTGAAGTTAGTGAATTACATTGTTCTTAACCCCTTTTTGCTACTTTTTGAATAGTTAGGTGGTAAAGTGATCATACTAAGTGATACTGGTAAAAATCATGGCTAATTTGATGTGTAGCCATACTGACAGAATGTGCTCTGTGGCTCTTTGGTGAATTTACATACTTTTGGATTTTTCTCCCCTGAAAAAGACTGTAAATCTGCTGGCATTGACAGCTCTGTAAATGCATAGCCCAGGCATTTCCATGGGCCCTGAGGTATTGTGATTGAATAGATGAAATCCTTGGATGCTGTGCCAGCCTGTAGCACTTCCTAAAGCTTGCTCTGCTGTGTTATGTGTGTACTGAATTACTCTTTTTTCCTTTCTTTGGGATGTAGCCCTGCTGCTGATGGTCCTTACCCTTCCTGTGATTTCAGGTTTACTATTTTGTAAAGGACCATGAACCCTGCAGTGCTGTTCCTCACCAGTTTGCTAAAGAGATTGCCACTGCCTGCAGCACTGCTCTCTGCCCTCACCTCAGAACCCTGAAAAGCAACGGGATGAATAAGATAGGCCTGAGAGTCTCCATTGACTCAGATATGGTAATCTTCCACCTTTTCTTGCAGACCCCTCATTTCCACCCCCTCAATGTTTTTTAAGTGTTTTGCCCCTCCGCAGATCCAGACTGAGGATGTCATTTGGTAAAGCAGCTGCCTTAGTGACTATTTTCTCACTTCATGCCAGCTGAAACACTTTTAATGAGATCCTATGCTTTTAGTGTTGTCTTGTTAATACGAATAGAGTTAATTAATATCAATATCAATGTGTTCTCCTCCTAGGTTGAATATTTAGCTGGATCTGGAGGTCACCTCCTTCCGCAAAACTATCTGAATGACTTGGACAGTGCTCTGATTCCTGTGATTCATGGTGGAATGTCAGATCCTGCAACTCTACCACTGAAAATGGAACTAATATTTTTCATTACAGAACACCTGTTTTGATGAGGCCAATGACAGGCAATATAATGATTCGCTAGATCTGAACACCAAAGTTATAATGCTACAAACACTAAAAATGTTAATGTTTCTAAACCTGTTATGTTTTAATAGCTTTTCAAACTGTATTTTTAACCCCCTGAGATCCTCTCTGGTTACTCTTCTACAAAAGAATTGTAGTTTGTAATGTATCCTAAAGTTCTGAAAGTTTACACTTAATGCAGGCTCAGAAGAGGGCAGGTTTTGTTACTCTTTACACAGCTGTAGCATTTACTAAGAGTAGTGTAACTCCAAGCCATACTGCCTTGCCTTGTAACCTCAGAGCAGCGTGTTACTACAAGGTGCTGCTGCTAAATGTTATCTCTGCAGCAGATGTTTCCCACCCGCAGAGGAGCTGAACAAACAAAGCTGGCCCGGAACGGTTTCCCTGCCCTTTTGCGGTTCAGACGTGAGACCCCTCTGCAGCTGACTGTGAGCCCCGTGTGTCAGGGCAGGCAGAACTCTGCAGTGTGTTCATGAAGACTCTGTGGGTGAGGTCCTTAACATGGGGATGTGACGCTGCTTCAGGAACGTATGCTCTGAATTAATGTTTCATGGAGTAACTGATTGCTTTCTTGTGTTTATAAGGTTTTATCTAACTTAAAACGGATGCTATTTTTATAAAAAGTGCTTTTTCTCCCCTCTACTTTGGTTTAGAAGTCCTAATACAATTTGACCCTTCAAGGATTATAAAAAACCAGATTATCCATGATGTAATCTACATGTAGCAGTAAGTCAGATAAAAATTCTGCAATATTTTTTCTGCTCCTGTCTGCTGCTTTTGCCACCTCTTAGTAGCCACCTTTACTTTCAGGGACAGTAGATGTATTAAGTGTGAATTTTCATGACCAGATCGATTCTAGTGGAAGGTGTCCCTGCCCACTGGCAGGGGTGTTGGAACTCCTTAAGGTTCCTTCCAAACCCAACCATTCTGGGATTTTTAGTATACTTGAGGTTCTTGCATAGTATGTATTTTTGATACTGGGTCATTTAGATCTATTTATGTATTTGTGATGCATGTGATTTGTACTGAGGTTCATGGAACCACAGGGGTGTTTGGTAACTGCCACAAAACTGTGTATTGGGAACAGAACCAAAAGTAAATATATACAAGATCTATATTGTTTTCAGTAGAAATGCTGGTACAATTTTATAATGAAAGTATTAAAACTTTGATGCCTTCTTGATGCTAATAGGGGATATTCTATGTTTTTGTATCAAAAACAATTTGTAATTTAACCTTACCTGCTCTTCTGTTACCTGTGCTTTAACACATCGGTTCCAGAAGGGTTCAGGCTTCAAGATCTTACCCTGGAGGAAACTGAGCTGCATTTCAACTTCTTTGTGCTGAGTTCTTCAGAGACACTGCCCTTCTGGAGGAGGGCTGGACCCACACCACGCACAGGATGAACAAAACATGCCCTGGTTGAAAACAAGCTGCACGTGGGCCCTCGAGGCTGAGCAGCGTTTCGGGGCTGTGTCGGTGACCCCGAACCCCACAGGTGTCTGCAGGCGCGCCCAAAGCAACAGCTCCTCTTGGCGCTTACCCTCTACTAACTCCTTTTCAGTAATGATCAATAAAGTTAACTACCGTGCTTGCAATCGTCTGTCTCTTATTTATGATAAAAAACCTGTCCCGTCTTTGCAGCTTTCTGCACACTCCTGCTGTCCACAAAATCCTGTTTGTTATCTGCTGTGCGACCAGCCAGTAATGACACCCTCCAGAGACAGTGACTATTTATTTATTTCAGCAGTGCACAGGCCCTGGGTGCTCCGTGTGTGCCACAAATACAGCACAACAACCAGCCTTTCCGTGCCATTGCCCATAGAGACCCAGATCCACTGACTCCCCAGGCACAGCCTGTCTCTCAGGATTGATCACTCCTTTCCCCACAGCTCTCACAGCCCCAGCCAACACCTGCACCCGCTCAGGGGCAGGGTCTGCACCCGGGCAGGGGCTTTTTTGGCCTCTACGTGTGGTTTTAGTGTTACAGTGAACAGAGTTCAGCTGGGGGATGCACGGACCTTGAGTACTTTGCCAATCAGCAGTGTATACACAGGCACACACCGACTGCTTGATTTCACACACAATCCCAGGGTCCCTGAGGCTGGAAAAGACCCCCAGGATCGAGCCCACCCTGTGCCCCATGCCCACCTTGTCCCCAGCCCAGAGCTCTGAGTGCCACGGCCAGTCCTGCCCTGGGCACCCCCAGGGCTGGGCACTCCAACCCTCCCTGGGCAGCCCCTGCCAGGGCCTGACCACCCTTGCCAGGCACAAATCCCTCCTGCTGTGCCCCCTGCCCTGCCCCGGCCCCTCCAGGCCTTCTCCCCTCGTTCTGACAACACCCTGCCCCGCATTCC
>JAWWMO010000096.1:7886591-7906403 GCA_035047845.1 Dendrocincla fuliginosa
ACAATGCCTTTTATAATAAAAAATATTGGTTATTATCATCTTTAAGGTAGATATGTTTATAATTTAACAGTTCAGTGCTCCTTCATGCGGAGGACTGTTCCAGAGGCTCAAGTACAGGAAACTTTAACAATTTTCCATTAAAATGTGGCTGTGGCTGGTGACACTGACCCTTCAGGATATCAGTGTCGCTGCTTGCTGCCTTCAGAGCTGTGCACCCAGGGTGTTTTATTACTGTGTCACTGGTATCGACACTTCTCCATCTCCTCTCTGCTATCCAGCTGTTGCTGAGAGTGTCTCACTAACTGATGTACAAAGCTCTAATCCCTGCTGCCTGGAATGCACTGAGAGGATGCCAAGACCTTGCTGTGTGGTTATTTGGTTGCATAACCCCACACTCTGTCAGTGCAGACCAGATCTGTGGTCGTGGCTCTGGCAGGTCGGATCTAAGGCTCGCCTGTGTCCTGTGCTGGAGCAGCCCCAGTGGTTCTGGGCAGTGCTGTCTGCTGCTGCTTCCAGGTGTCCTGGAGCAGGAGAAATGTTTCTGTGCATGTGGCTCTGCTGGAGGAGTGGAGTGGGTGTTCTGGTGACCTGCAGCAGGGCTGCCAGCCACAGCCGGCCAAGTCCCACCCTTCTGTTTTCCTGGGGATTGGGGTCAAAAAGCAGTCTTTTAGGGTGGTGGGATGTTTTGGGTGCTCTGGTGCTATCAGGGGTTCTGCTGCGCCGTTCAGAGGTAACAGAGTGAGTTCCCAAGGTGCCCAGGGTCCAGGCACCAGGGACTGTCCCCAGTTCATACAGGGACACTGGGAGGTGCATCTCCCTGTGCTGCAGGTGGGTGGTGGGGCAGAGCACACCCTGGTGTTGCACAGCAGGGCTGCTCTGGGGGTGAAGCTGTGTTGTTTGTGGCAGGGGAAGGGATGATTTGGCTGCTTTGGTGTAAAGCAGTATGTCACTGAAAAAATCTCAGCATTCAAGTGCTGTTAGATTTATGTATATTTTAGTGCACACTCAGCCCCAGTGTTCACCCTTTCACGTGGAGGGTACCAAAATTTCAGGTATCTTAGATTTAGCTGTCTTCAGGACCCGGGGCCTCTGTCTGCCAGGCTGCTATAAGGTCTGCAGTGTTTGGAGGAGCTGCCTGGTTTCACTGATTTCCTCATGGGCTGCATTTCATGGCACAGACTGTGGCAAGTGGCACAGCAGTTCTGCAGTGAAAGCCACGGGCCAAACAGGCAATCTCCCCAAAATCTTACATCCTGATTGCATGCCTACTTTCCATCCCCTTGTGCTGGCTGAGCTCAGAGCATCTCACTGGTCCAGGAGAACAGGAGTGGGCTGTTTCTGCACACACTTGGCTGGTGTATGAAGTGTTGGTATCACAGAGCTGATGATTTCTTCTTGTGCTGCACGAGTGGATGGACATAGATGTTTTGGATACACCCATTTACCCCTACTCTCAGTCTTTTTCCAGAAAGCACCAACAAGGCACTTTGGTTGCACAAAAAGAAGAAATGGAGTCTGCTCTAACTCTGCAGCCTACAGCCAGTCCATGGATATGTTGGAGATGCACAGTGTAGATTCAGGGTGAAACTTTACAGTAGTTTTGCGTTTTTACAGCTCTTTTTTTACAGTGGCTTTAAGAATATGATTGTTAGGAAGGTGCAAAGAGCTATAGAATGTTTTTTTTTCACAGTAAAAAATGTTTTCTCATTGCCTGACTTCAGTCCTGAAATATAGAGGTTGATGTTACAGGTTTTAACAATAAGAAAAAAAAGTAGTAAAAAACCCAGTGTGGTTCTGATCCATGTAATTACTAATCAGTGGTGGGGATCAAATGTAGAGGGATGAAATGGGAAGTCTTATCTACAGACTGTTGGAATGAAGTATACTGTGCAGAGTTCAAATGCAAACTCTCTCTGCCCATCCTCAGGTACTTTTCTGTAAATTTAGGGTTGGATATTCAGGACTCAGTGTTAGCTCTCTTATTTACCACCAGAAGTACATGTAAAATTGGGCACTGAAATGTATATTCAGGTGTTTTGAGCACAAAGGGAAGAGAGTGGATCTTGATTGCATTTTAAATGAAATCCCAAGATTATTTGCATTTCTTAATTCTTCCACTTACCCACTCCTGAGGATGTGGCATTAGTCAAAGGTAAAAAAACCTAAAACAAACCAAGGGAAGAGTTTCACTAGATGTATGCCTTCTGCCCAGAGAAACACAAGTTTTAATCACCATCTTATTCTTTTACAGTGAAATAAATGCCCGGCTTGATGCTGTGTCTGAAATTCTGCTGTCAGAATCCAGCGTGTTTGGTCAGATCCGAAATCTTCTCTCTAAGCTGCCAGATTTAGAGAGAGGCCTCTGCAGTGTTTTTCACAAAAAGGTATAACCATAAATACAATGGTTTATTGTTTTCTAAACAGCATCATTCTGTCATAGTGTACTTCCTCCGGGTTTGCATGTTTGTCTAAAAGGATTTTCTTCTTAGCAAGACTGAAGCTGACTTAGTAAAGGATGCAAGTTTATAGAGCTTAGGTTGGGTAGAATCTTGCTTTGTTATCAGTGATATGCTGATAGAAGAGAGCGTGAGTAGGGTTCTAGAATACATACACTGGATTGCTAATGCTAATGGGAAAACCATCTGTGGTACTCCTGATTTAGTGGCTGGACTTGGTGGGATGGGATGGTGCAACAGGCCTTTGTGCCATCAATTATTGTTTCCCTTTAAAACAAAGCATTGCATTCTGTATGCTTATCTACAATCAAACTTGCAAATGAAACCACTTGGCTGTAGTTAGCTGTTTTCAAATGAATATTAATCTGTTTATAAATTCTGTAATTTGGATCTCACTTCCACATTTTAATAAGAAACACTTGTAATGAGACACTGACAATTCTTAGTTGAAGCAAATTAATGTGCTAATAGCACCTGTGCAGTACTTCATGTTCTTTTATTTCACTGTTCTATTTAGAGGTTTTGCCAGTTTGTTTTAGATAAAGGAATAGGTGGGTAGAACGAGAGTGAAGTTGTAATTTTTTTGGATGGTACAGCACGACGTTTTCCTCTCTCTGAAAGTCTGAAACCCAGTTATTGTACAATTTTTAAAGCCCTGTTGTGTTGCAGTGTTTGGCACATGGAAAGGCTTGTGTATGTCAATGAATGAATGCAGAGGTCCAGCCAGAAGGAAGGTTGTGAAAAGAGGACGTGTACACCAATTTGCCCATTCTCTAAAATGTACCACATTCACATGATAAAATTGTTTTGTTTCCCCAAACAACTGCTGAAGAATTAGATAATTAATTTTTAATGATTTAACTAATTTCAGGTTCCATACATAATACCATTTCTAGGGATGTGTCTGCATTTCGCAACATCCTGAGCATCCATTACTACTCTGTGGGGGTGGTTTTGTTTGGTTTGTTTTTTCAGGTTTTTTTTTTTGTTTTAATTTTTTATGTACTTGTTTCTTCAGATGCCCCTTCCCACTGTAGAACTGCTTACCTTTAGAACTGGTATTTAGGTGGATCTGTTCAGAGCCCCTGGACTTTCATGTGGTTTTTGAAATGAGGTGGCAGTGTAGCTTGTCTTAACAACAGCCACTGTAGCACGAAGATATGAGTTTAGTGAGTCAGATGTTGGAAAGAAGCTGCAGCAGAATCGTTGAAAAGGATAAATGAGGGGGAAAAGCTCCAAGCAAATACTTTTCATTGGATGAATTTTCTTCCCTTGGTAAAATCTTATCTTGTCATCCACTACAGAGCACTGTGGAGAGAACCTGGATCTCCAAGTAATCCCTTTAGATCCTTGGGACGTTGAGGAGATGGCAGTGTCTATGAGAGAGAGGGTCTGTTTTGAAAAAAGATCAAAAGCAGAGTCTTGGAAACTGATTTTGGAGTCTAGACAGTGAATATGGAGCCTGAAGAAAGGTCCCTGAATCAGACACATATTCTAGAAGGTGGAATAACTGATTTTCATGGGTTTCTTGTGTTTTTCTCCCCAGTGAATGCTGCTATTTTGGTTCCCACTACAGGAGCCTTCTCCTGTTAATTCCAAATGTCCATCTCCCACATGCTCAAATGCCCTGCAATTTCTTCCCCTTTACAGGATCCAAACTCCCAGTGCACCTCCCTGGGGGCTTCACTGAAGGAATGTAGTTATTAATTCACTGTCAGCTGCAGGAAAAAGAGGTGAATGTGACAAGAGTTTCATCCTCCAGGCCCTTTAGGCTTCACTGCCATCAGTATGTGAAGAGGTGTGTTTTACAAGGGGACTCTGGAGTGTACTGAGATGGCTGGGTTGTCTCAGTCATTCCAAGCATTTTTTGGAATGTTTTTTACATTCAGATCAGTCACAGGAGGGCTTTTACTGTGGAATGCACTCTGTGCAGTGACCTCTAGAGAAGACAGAAAAAAAGTAAGGGAAGACAATGGTCTGTAAGGGGAAGCATCCTTATGGGAACTCCTCTTGTAAATAACATCATTGTCTGTTTTGCTGGTTGGACTAATTTTTTTTTAGTAAGTCTGCTAATAAGTGTTACCTGGTACCATAATTCAAGCTGGCAGTTGTTCATCTGGCCCTTCACAGATCCCAGTTACTCCAAACCACCAGCACCTATGGCCGATCTATCCCAGCTATAAACAATCTAGAATTAGGGCAGTGTTTTTGTAGTGGTAATTAGGTATTGCGTTGGGGGTCACAGTTCCAGCTGTAAGTTTGCCTGAGCCTGAAAAAGGACTGTGGGAAGGGTTGAGGAGGCAAGAGCAGTGTTGGTGTTGCTATAGAGAGAGGAGATAGTTTCCAAGGGCTCATGGTTCTTAGTCTGTGCAGCTCCAGCACTTGACACCTTGCCAGGCAGAGTGGCCTTGGTGCTCTCTGTGGAGAAGAGATGTTTGAAGACTTCAGGGTAGCACTCAGAAGTGGATTTCAAAAGGACCCCGAGAGACATGCACTTCTCAAGAGCTTTGTCTAAGTAGTGCCTGGAGCTGATGCTGAATTAGATCCTGCTGGCAGAGATGTTGTTTTCCATAACCAGTTCAGCTGTACCCCCCAGAGCCTGAATAGAACCACCAAAATTTACACAACATGCATTTCCTTCGGTGATCAGAGGGAAATATGACTGGCAGGACCTCTTTTTTTTTATCTCAGTTGAGGGATGACTGTTCAGCCTTGCCTTGGAGGTGCAGAATGGCAGAAGAGGGTCAGTGGACAATGTTTGAATAGGGTTTAAAGCTAGTACAGAGTAAACAAGCCATTAGTACTTTCAGAAATGTGTCCTACAGGGCCAACCTGATGTTTCTTGCTGGCTTCATGCAGTGTGTTTCAGAAGGTAAATATTTATACAGGCTCAACCCATAAGTGTTTATCTTATTTGTACCCTTTGCTCAATAAACATTATTTTTTGTCTAAAGCACAGTCACCAAAGTGGACAGAAATCATGATGACAAGTGATCATTAAATTTATAGAACAGATGAAAGTGAAGCTGTTGCAGTGAAGGAGTGAGATCAGTCATCAAACCTCACCACCACGTGCAGTGAAACATCATTCCAGCTCATTCTCCTTCTGGCTTGAGCCACAGGCTCTCCCTCACTGGGAGTTCCTCACAAGCTGCTGCAGTTGGGAAAACCTGTTCAGTTCTGCATGAGTCACCAAAGCTTGGCTGCCCGTGTGCCAGGCACCTCTGCAGAACAAGCAGGCAGGTGCTGCATGAGGGGTTTGTGCTTGGCTGCCCACAGCCTCCTCCAGGCTCAGCTTTTCCTCCCAGTTCTTCAGTGAATGCTGCAGTATTTCACTGCCACACTCAGACGGCTCAAAGGACAAGGGTGTTGCTCAGCTGGGTGCCAGGTGTTCAAATCTTTCACATAACCTTGTCCAGCAGGAATGATGCTGAAAGCCTTCCCTGGAAGGAACATTTCATATTTCATTGAAGAGTGTGTGATTTTCAGATGATTCAGAGAAAAATGTTGTGTTTCTGATTTTTCTTTTATCTTATTTAAATTAATACCTGTTACATATGCCTAAGAAATTAGTTACTATTTGTATAGAATTCTTTAAATCAATTCTCCTCATTGCATAATCTTTTGTTGACATTGGCTAATACATACCTTGTATTTTTTGCCTTTCTTCTGTAGTAATTGCATGCACATCTTGCATAGACTGCACTTAATCTTCTAAAGAATCTGCATCAGATATATTTTTAGATTTGCAATACTAAAAGTGAGCAAATTTGAACAATTTGAGCAAATTGTTCCCTGTTAACCTGACTAATATGAAGTCATAAAAAGGGGACTTAAAAGCCTTAAAATTAAATACCTCATTTTTCCCAAACCAAAGCATGTTGCCTGTACTAAAAACATAAAAGTGGCTATTACAGCTTGAAAGGAGTGATAAATGTGTGCTGCATCAACTCCCATATATATTTTTTTTTTTTTTAAAGCTTTTAACTTGTAGTGAGTGGTCCATGGCTGTGAGCCGTGGGTCTCTCTTGGAAACACTTCCACTAATGCAAACACAGCTGAGATGCTCTCTGCGTTGTTGAGAGGGTGTTGGATCTCTGTGATCTTTCCTGCACCCTCAGAGGCTGCCAAGCCATTTTCAGTAAGTAAATTCCTGGTTGAAACTATTGTTTGGCATCCCTGTCAGCTCTGAGGTTGTTTCTCTAGTGCCAGAGGAGCTGTAGCTATCACTGGTGGCATCTCAAAATTACACTTCAAAAATAGCATTGAATAAGCTGGTGAGAATCTTCTGTGAATACAAGACTGTTAATCCTCCTTTATGTAAACCGTTTTAATGTATTTTAAAAGCTTCTAATTTGTAATACAGTTGTATGTCTTTTGTAAGGTTACTTGGGACTTACATGGAATAAGTCCCACTGTAATGGAGCCCGGCTTTTCAGAGTTATTTTTATGTATCTGTTTGCTCACTAAATTATTTCTGCAGTGGAGACATTAAATTTTAGTTGCAAAGTCCTGCAGCATTACTAAAATGGAGCCAGGGGAAACGGGAACACTCTGAATAAGCACAAAAGTGGTATGTCCACCCCCTTTCTTGGGAATGCTCTGTTCAACAAGGTTGTTTTCAGTAAAGCTGATTTTCCCTTTCTCCAAAGGTGCTGTTGACTGTAGTCACAGAATCAAATAGTTTTAACTCATTAGGTGACTGTTATAGTGTGTGGGCCATGAGAGTTGCTGTCACAAACTCCAGCATGTTCTTTAAGCATCTTTTGGCAAATCTCATGGTGAGTCTCAGCGTTGTTTCAGGTGATGCTGAATTGAAATCCAGGTTTCTCCTCCAACTGAAGCCTCACGTTCACCAGCCTCAGCACCCTTGTTGTCAGACTGTTGTTCTCATGTATTCTCAAACACTTTTCCCTTTGCCACACTGATACAGATCGTGTACTAATTAGGGCCTGTTTAATTCCTTTAAAAAAAAAACATACAAAACCCAAAATCTGAAAAACCCCACCCAAACAAACACCACCTGTCCGACTGCTGTGTTTCTTACTGTCCTTATTTCCTCATTCTGCTTCTCTGGGCATTATTCTCCTAGGAATCAGCCTTTGCCTCCCTGAGTACATTTTGTAGTCAAGGGAAGTCTGGTACAATTTTATCCCTTGTTTGCATCAGTGTTCAGGATGATGATGATGATGCCACCAGTCATACTCTATTTCACTTTGACTTTCAATCCAAGCCTGAATTTAGCATTTATTTAGTCTCTCAGGCCTTTCCTCTGGGTTTTGAGTTCAAATGCCATTGACAGATTTACTGCTTTATAATTCTGTTCCACTTTGTTGTCAGAGGTTTTGCAAGGTAGGAGAAGTAAATGCCAGATTATCAGAAAGACACTGATAAATTGCAGCAAGTGCAGAGGAACCCCAAAGTTTTAATGAGGCTGAATAATAGATTGCTTATAAAGAAAGACTGAAAGACCATTTTTTTTTGTTAATTTGATGATTAAGGGAGAACAGAAGGCTTAGAGGTGTTTGAAGGGTGTGAACAGCAAAGAAGTAGTTGAGTTACTGTAATACAAAAACATAAAACTAGAGATATTTGGATTAATTTAATGGAAGGGAAATTTAGGCTATGTGATAAAAGTTTTACATGATGATAGTTGTTTCTTTATGGATTAGTGGTAACCACATGATATCTTGGAATGTAAGAGCAGACAGAAAAAACAGGAAAATTGGAGTGGTTTCACAGGAAACACCTGAAGGGTCTCTTCTGTCACTAATTAAAGTGGTTCTGTAAAATAGGTGAGCTCAGGTTTTCCAGAAGCATTCAGATTATAATCTCTGTGGCTTTCCTGAATGTCATGAAATACTATGGTTGAATTGCATTTCTGTTAATACCTGCTTCTGTGTTTGGGTACAGAAATTCTTTGGGAGAAATAACTACAGGGTAATGGATGGGAGGATTGTCTTCGTTGTTGCATATGGGTGTGGGAAGGAAAGAGTAAGAAAAAATTACTTCTGTGGAGAAACTGAAATGATGACAAAATCAAAATGTAGATATGTTCTGTGAAATAGTGATTCACTGAAGCCTACATGTTCTGTCATCAGTGTTGTATTGATCAGAGGTTTCAACAGAGACTGCTGGCTCTCTCTTTCTCTGGGTTTTACTCTTCCCCTTTCTTTTCCCAAGACTCTCCCTGTGTGCATCCCACTGTGTCTTCCCAAATCTTCTCTTGCCAGAACAGCCCCTTGGGGGTGCAGGTAACACAGATCCACAATATGGGCCAGGTGTGCTCCTCCTGAAGTTACTCAGCCTGCTCTTTTTGCTGCTTGCACATTATTGCCCCTTCTCCCTGCTTTTGTGTGCACATCTGCCTCCAGCAGCAGGAGTACTGGAGAGCAGCACTCCACTAGTTCCTCATGACGATTGTTGAGACAATTGGTGTCTTAATTATTCTTAATTAACCTCATGAGTGGGGTAAGATGGTGCCGCTGTGTTACTGTCCATACATGTTAATTGTATTTTGCCACGTTTTCAAAAAGCAAAAGAACCTGTAGGAATTAATGTAAACATAGTACCTTGGAATGATTTAATTGTTGCTTCCCTTCTCAGTGCTCAACCCAAGAGTTCTTCCTGATAGTCAGCACCCTGTCTCGCCTGGATGTGGAAATTCAAGCTCTTGTCCCAGTCCTGCATTCCCATGTGAGATCTCCTCTATTAAAAAATGCACTGTTGGAAGTTCCAGAGCTTCTCTGCTCAGTAAAACATTATTTAAAGATCCTTAACGAAGAAGCAGCCAAGTAAGTAGAGGAAATAGATGAATCTTCTATGTCTCATAAGCTTTCTGACTAAATGTATTCAGTTATACAAATTATGCATATTGTTTTAATACACCTTAGTTTTATACTTTTTATTTTATATTTATGTATGTACAATTGCTTTTAGTTAAAGCAAAGGTTGTTGTTATCTATGGCTTATATTCTTTTTTTAAAGTAGTTTGCCTAGTGGGTGTTTGCCTCAGGCTGAATAATTTTTTGAAAGTTTTTCATCTATTTTGGGCAATGATTTTCATCAAAATATGTTTTGCGTTAGGATAATTTGTTTAACATCTTTTTAGTTTTCTATTTAATAGAGAAGAGAGACTTGAAGAGAGACTTGGCCTTTAGCAGAGTGGCTGCTCTGCTCTCAGGAATAAGCCTTTTACTATTTTTGTGACAATTCACTAAAGCTGCCTGCCTTTTTTGTCTTAATTATGTCCTTTGTTGGTCCAAGGAAAACAAACATCGAGGGAGAAGATGGACTTAATATGCATTATATTGGAGAGTGTCTTTGAATAATTTGTGTACTCTTCCTTTAATGAAAGATAGGGTATGTAGTTTAATGTGGCATAGTCTTGAATTTTATATTCAAAACAGACTGAAAACGAACACCCACTTTATTTATGAAACACTTTTTTCTTTTCCAAGCTGGGATTTAAAATTACATTTAAGCATAGAACTTTATTTGCTTCTGAATTAGAGCTGGACCCAAAGTGCATAAATTAAGATGTTGAGAAGGGCAGAAGGATTTGCTCTGCCCGTTGCAGAGGTGGGATTATGAGACTACTGCTGATGTGTGGTGTCCAGCTGTGGAAGTTTATGGCAAAACTGACTGTATCTGTAAATTATACCACATTTACTGTAGGTAGGTTTGTCACTGCATTGATAATGGGTAGAAGAGTATACAACAATGGTATAAGTAGAAAGATACCATCATTGATCTGCAGAATACATACATTGTATTTGCATTCATTCAAGATAACTAAAATAACATATCTTTCAGCTTTTATTATTTCAACTTTATGTGTCAGTATTATTTTTACTCCAAAACATTTCTTCCTTGAAGACCATGATGACTACTCAGATCCACCCATGACCACACACACTGCACACCCTGCATCACGTGCTAATTTTGTTATGAGGTGTGGATAAAATCCTGAACTGGTTTTCAAAAGTATCCCTCTGCCCCAGGGCTTTTTTTTATGGGGAGTTGGAGATTTTGGGTTTGTGTTTTTTCCTTTTTTAAACTGTCAACTTTAAAATTTTTCGTAGGCATCACATAACACTGACAGTTCACAATCAGCTGCTGGCTACTGCTGATCTTTTTTTCCCCCTTGCATTCCCATGGAAACGGGTCTAATTAGCACAAAATCGTTTCTAAAAATTAGTATTGTATTTTAAAATGGCATCTTTACTGTCACTTACATAATGCCAACCAAGTGTAATGCAAAGCCAAAGCACAGCTTTGTGTTACCTGCCTGGTCACTGGCTCCAGTTGTAGTTTCATTCCCTGGCAAAGGGGAAGCAGAGTAAGTACAATATTAGATTTTTTTTATTACTTTCAGTTTGCTAATTACTTACTCTCCACATATTAGTTTTCAGGGTAGTTATGAAATTAATTGGTAGAGTTTTGTATTTGCTCTAAAATACAGAATTCTATTCCAATTAACTTGGGGCTGATTGCACTGCTTTTTATTGTTTGCCTGATACTTACTAGGGTGAGTTAAATTTTTGTTGTTTTTGTTGACAACCATGTTTTTAATAGCTAGTTCATCTTCCAAATTTTAACCATTTGAATGGCATGGCTTGTTTCAGGTTTCAATCCTGAGCTGAGGTAGTGCAATCAAAATAATTGTGTCATTTTTTTGCCATTGAAACTAGAAAAGAGCACTGTTTTGCATGTGTTTAAAAGTGTTAATCTTTTCTGGAGAGTACAAGGAAGCTGCTCTGAGAAAGCCCTGACAGCACTGTGCTTTGATGAGGGCTTTGGGGGGAGGAAGAGGGGATGGTTTTCATTGCAGTCCTCATGAAAATCTGACCAAATTTGGCCAAATTCTAACTAAGGAAAAAATTTGTGTTCATGTTATGCAGAAATTGTCTAAAGCCTCACATGTAATCATAATAAAGATGTTGTCAGCACTTGGGATGCTCTGTATGCAAAGTGCCTTTCTGCTTATGCCACGAGTATGGCAGCTTTTGGTAAATGTGCTGTACCATGACCAAACACCTGAAAAACTGTATTTAGAAGGGAGTAAAGCTAGTGTTAAAACAAATGAGAATAACGAATTAAAATAAGGATGCAGCCTGCAGAATCAGACTGTATCTCTGTTTTTACCATTGTTTTATCTTATGCTTGTTATGAGTAGGACTGGAGACAAAACTGAATTGTTCAAGGACCTTACAGACTTCCCTGTCATCAGAAAGAAAAAGGAAGAGATCCAGGATGTACTTTGTAAAATCCAATTGCATCTGCCAGACATTCGTAAACAGATTAAGAATCCTTCTGCTGAGTATATTACAGTTTCAGGTCAAGAGGTAATATGGTATTTACTAAAATATTATTGTACCCATTCTTGTGTAGAAAACAGCTTAAAAGTCAGACCTAACTAGAACTCTGTTCACTTAGTATGATGCTTGATGTGGTCATATGACTCTGATCTTTTATCCAGCTTTAAAGAACAGCTTTCTTACAGTATGACCTTTTTCATTTGTTAAGTCAATTACTTTAGTGATTGAAATAATAGAAGCACATTAGTGCAGTTGAATTTGTTTCAGTGATGCTTCGTTTTATTGTGTATGTGAAAACACTCACATACTTCCTAGGTTAATTTTGTGGCTATTCAGTGCTGAAGTACTCTCAGAGGACCAGAAAGCACAGCATGTATTTAACTTGGAGAATGGTGAAAGGGTTTGTAAGTAGTGACTAACACTGTAATTTGAAAGATGGGAGAGAAGAGGAATAGTATTAAAGAATGACAAAGGTTGTTTTAATTCTTAAAAATGGTGCTTTGGGCTACAGCTTTTGTTTGTAAGGGCAAGTGTAGGCAGGACATGCTCCAGTTAGCCAAGAAGGTCAGTGGTGAAAAAAGAGATGTCAGATCCTACCACATTCGTGGGGGAACTGAGAGGAGCAGTGAGGGAGCACAGCTGAGCACTGTCCTTTGGGAACTGAGGGCAGGAGTGCTGGGAAAAACTCCACAGAAAACTGGAAGAAGAGTTAGGAAAGTAGAGAGAGTTGAGTGTAGGAGAGAGGAATGGATGAGGACAGGGAGGAAAGGAACTGGAAGTGTCCCATGGAGCACTTAGGAAAGTGAGGAGGACCCAAGAGACACAGAAGTGAGCAAACAGGCACTGCTAAAATGAGTGAGAATGTGGGAAGGGATGAATTAGAATCAGCAGCCTTTGATAAAGACCTCAGGTGAATATTCCTATTGATGGTGGAGCAAGGGGAAGGTGGGAAGGTGTGCTGGAGTATTGACTGAGGGAGGGAAGAGCTGGGATTTGGAAGGTTTCTCTCAGGGAGGCTGGATTAAAAGATGTGATGACAGCTGTCTGAAGGAAAGGAAAAGAGAAGAATTGATCAAACAGAGGAAAGCACCTGAGGAAATACCAAAGCGTGGAGTTGGTGGAAGGGTTTAGAACCACTACTCACTGCAGACATATCAGAGAGGAGGCCTTTGTAACAGGGCACAGCTCAGAAAAGAGTGCAGACAGAGGTTGGTGTACTGATAAAAGAGGCTGTTACTTCATGACATCTGGTGAGGGTGTCTCACAGACACCTGAAGAGTCAGCAGGGGAAGGGTCAGAGAAGATGGTCAGTGACAAAAGGAAAGACACCAAAGGAACAGAAGTAATGGAAAGAGAATTGTAAGGGAGCAGAAGAACACAGGAGTAGAAGAGGAGTCTGTTTGATTTGAGCTCATTCTTCCTCAGATCTGTGTAGTCTATTCTGCTGTGTTCTTCATCTGATAGATGTAGAGTTCGAATGCTTCCTCACAGGAGGAGAGAAATAAGAGATATTTCAATAGAAGTATCTCGAAAGTGTTTTGGGCGAATGAAGAACTTGTGCATCATGTCCTTCCTGGTTCTTCTGTGCCCATGTCAGGACTGTTATTTTTGTTTGTACTTGAGGGTGATGGCTGGCTATTCCAGTGAGCTGTGGAGGGTTTTATCGAAATTATATTAACTATAATGGAAAAGTTTTGTCAGACAAGGGTCTTGTGGCTTTCTGTAAATGTGGGCAGAGTCTGTGTTAACCTAATCTCTGCAGGAAATTTGTTTTTCAGCTGAATTCTGTGATTGAGAATGCCTCAATTCTGTGACATCCAGGACCTCGGGCTGGTGTTAGAGAGATAATAGTATGAATCATACAAAATACTGCAATAAACACATCACCCAAATTTCAGTGCACTGAGCATCCTGCCATTATTGCTGGTTTTCCCTGTGCCTCCCTCTCTGCCCCTGAGTTGATTCAAACCTGAAGCAAGGTTCCGTAGATACAGAGGGGTTATGTTTGTCAAAGCCCTTGCTTTTTTTTCTTTTTGGAAAAGAACATTAAATTCTGGTCTGCTCAGTCTCTTCAGGTTGAGTGTTGTTTTCCTCTGACGCATGCAGATTTCTTGATGTAAAAGGATTATGGTTCTCTAGCCTTCCTGACTTCCCATAATGTGTAATACTTCATTTCTGTTATTTTAGTTTCTGATAGAAGTCAAGAATTCCCATAAATCATCTGTGCCATCTGACTGGGTTATGATTAGTAGGTATGTAAAATATCTTTGCAGTTTGTTCTATTTTTATATAGAAATAAAAACAACGGGTATTTTGGTATTACAATTAATTACATACACATTGTCTCATGTATTTATGTTTGGGTTTTGTTTTTTCTTTTCTGTAACCAACCATCAAAATTTTAAATTTATTGCTTAACAGCGAACAAAACCAAACAGAAAACAATTGGGTTCTTAAAGCATTTGTTTTTACACAGCAGATCCTTAGAGCATTGTATTATTTACCCAGCCTCTCAAAGTACATGTACTGGTGTCAAAACTGTGATCATGATTCAGTTGTGCCTGTAGCTTCCATCTGCAAATACTTCATAAAATTTTGATTGTTCTCATTTTATTCAGAAAGGTTAAAGTAGCTGTGCAAACATCTGTTTGTACATCTCAATAAATTTAGTGCATTTAAAATGGTATTTTACTTACACAGACAAGTTTTTCTTGCTGTGGTACTTGGGGCTATGTAAGAATGATTTTAGATAGCTGTGGGTACCTTTTCCAGCAGGTGAAACAGAGATGGACTGAATTATGTAGATGGTCTTTTTTCCCCCAGTAATTTGTTTTATTATTTACATGGATTGAATACCTTGAAGTTATAATGTACATGTCAATGCTGAATTCCATGCAAGGCCCAGTGTGTAATGTGTGAGCACAGTCATCACAGGTGAACTCTGAAGTGGTGTTCTATTCACTTATCCTAGAATTCAGTACTAGAAGTGCAGAGATCAGACAGAATTAACATGGTGAACAAATTACAGCTGCTCTGGCTTTTGTAAAACAATGCCTGGGTATGCCAAAATGAGTCCTTAATGGGAATACATGAATAAAAATCAAGTGTCCCAAGTAAAAACTAGGAAGACAGTCTGTATTTACAAGGTTGATTTCAGGCTTCTCATGAAGTTTTCCTGTTTTCAAGCGATTTTTCTTTCAATGTAATTCATTGTATATGCAACCATTCACGGAAAAGTCATCCCTTTGGGCAGTGTTTTGTGAAACAAGTGAACTTTGATGATACAGGACACAGCGAGCAAAACATTTCAAAAGCCTTCTGAATGGGCAGTGGTGCAGTGACTTACTTTATTCTCAGTAAATACCCCTGGAATCAATAGGGTTTGATAACACAACAAAAGTACTTTTTTTTTTTTTTTTTTGTTAGTCATCCATTTTCAAGGCTCACAATGAGTAAGAAAACTATTCCAATGCTGCATGTAGATGGTGTAGCTGACTGCTTGGTAACCTTGATTTCCTGTTCGGCTTCTCTCTGCCTTCCAGCACAAAAGCTGTGAGCCGCTTCCACTCCCCTTTTATCACTGAAAATTACAGGCATCTGAGTCAGCTCCGGGAGCAGCTCGTCCTTGACTGCAGCGCCGAGTGGCTGAACTTCTTAGAGTGAGTTTACAAAACACAGCCTGTCCTCATCATTGTGTCTGAGTTGGGTTTTGCCACGGGAGCAGGAGAAGAAAAATGTTTATCTTAAAAAGAAGTTGGTAATTACGTTGTCCACAACAACCTTACAGGTAGTGAATTAAAATGTTGTTTAAAGCATTTGAAGGCAGGGTCTTTGCAGTCAGAGTCCTGAGACCAGCAGTGCCATCTCTGCATTTCAAAATTCTAGTTAAAATACATCGTCAAGTATCTAAGGTGTCTCTAAGAGTTTGAAAACTGGTATCACAGAAGATACTAGTTTTATTAGTAACAAATTAATAATATAAATAATACAAATATAAATATATATTATTAAATCAGTATTAATTCTTTTAGTAAGAATTAATATTAAGAATTTGGAAGTAAAACTGAGTGGAACTGAATCTAGTACTTCAGTTATTGAAGTTGTAGTACAGCATTTTTTATTATACTATTTATTAGTATTAAATAGCAGTTCTATTATTTACTATGTTTTGTATGCTGCCCTGAGAGTGACTGTGAGTATTTGCTAGAAAGTAGTGTGAGTTTTATTATCCCTCACATCTGGCACATCTGTTTGTTTGAGGTCAGAGTTTTCAATGGAGTTATTTGACTATTAGCCAAAGAATCTTTCAGATGGAAGTTTAATAAATATTTCTTGGACTTCTGAGTACCTTTAATTTTTCAGCTGTCCAGTTATCTGTTATTTTTCCAGTTCCATGAGTTACAGAGCTGGTGGAATTGTTCCTCTTATCATGCAATGATAGTTTGAAAAGCTTAACAAGTCCCTTCCTAAGTTGTCTCACTGGATTTGCTGCATAGTAGGAACCCAGTAATTCTGTAAATTTGGTTGGAACTGGAAAAACATTCCAATTCACACTTCTCCAGGTGTGTTTCCTGTGCAGTGCTATGAACACAGTTCCCCTGGCTGTTTTCAGTGTAGTGTAACAGCACACAGCAGGAAAAGAGCTGGGTATAGGACAGTGCTCTTCTGCCTCATTCCTCCTTTCATTTATGTCTTTGTTTATTAAACTTTGCTCCCCTTCTGATTTTATATTCTGTATTGTATCTTTGAGACCAGGAGAGGGGAAAAAGCAAATTCTTGAGTATGAAGAGAGTGAACTTTGCTGAAAACTCTGCTCTCCTGGTAATGTTGTTATTGTGCTGGGGAAGCAATATGTAAATTGAAAATTAATTCTTCAGTTTTCTGTTGTAGATACCATATATTATTGAAACTGTACTCAACTCCTGTGTCAGACACTCCTAGTTTGGTTCTTTTCTGACTGTAACTTACAGCTGAAGTTGAAAATCAGCAGTTGGGATTCAGTTGCCACTGTGATAAATAGTGGCATTTTCAGAGGCCTCATTGAGGCAGCAGAGATCAACTGTGGATCCTTTGTGTGCTACCTAGTGACTTTAATTTTTGCCAGATTTTTTTGTACTTAGAAATATTTCGCTGTTAGAATGGGGCCATGAAGTCCATCCTGATTAAGATTGTGTCCTTGTGTTGCAGCCTGAATTGCTGCAGGGACATTTGAATTCAGAGCAATTCAGTGGCCACAGGAGCCCTGTGAGGAACTTGCATGGGATGCATTTTGACAATCCTTCTGTATCTGTGTGGAATTATTTTTTCCCCTTTTCTCTGTTACTTTTCCCTGTTTTGGTACAGCCATTTCAGTGAACATTATCACCCTGTGTCTAAAGCCATTGGTCACCTAGCAACTGTCGACTGCCTGTTCTCTCTGGCCCAGGTGGCTAAACAAGGAGACTACTGCAGGTAATCAATTTTTAATTTTTATTTGGGATTTTATAGGAAATTGTAAGAGAGTATTTAAAATAAATTAGATTTTAATGTGTGTACTGTGATAAAATGCATTATTAAAATTGTTTGCAGTAGTTTCAACTTAATCTAACTTTGCAAAGCAACACTTCTGGGCTAAACACAAATCTATAAACATTGCGGTTCAAATTTGATGTTATGTTACGTCAGATCAACAAATCAACCAACAGATGATGTTTGTTGTTCAACCTGAGTCTAGTGGATGATATCTCACATATATAAATAAATGTTGGTCTTTGCAGGGACTTTTTTTTCCTCCTTTTTTTAATCTCAACAAGGTGAGAGTTTATAGTGTCTTTCTAACACGTGACTTTCTCAGGTATTTGAGGTATGTTTCTGAGATGTATGTCAGGTAAATAATGGGTCAATGTTAGTTCCAGCTTGCAGAGCAGAGGTGATGCCTCACCTGCAGTCATGTGTGATGAGTTGTGCCCCTGCCCCTGCCCAAGACAAGTGAAGAGAAATCAAATTACATACACTTCTGCTTTTATACATCTTAAAGATAATATTGATCCCCCCTGGACTCGTGGGATCTTGTGTGCCTCTGTCAAAATCTTTTTGAAAGTAATTGCTCACTTATATCTTAGATGAGAAAACAAACTGAAGTCTGATTAATTCACTGTGCAAGGGTTTAAATAATTCACTGAATTTTAGAGTGGCTTAGAGCTTATAAACTGGCTGGAAGGAGACTTCTCAGTGAGACTTCAGCTGCTGGGAAGGTGTCAGTAATTCATTTTAGAAGGCTGCTGAAGGAAAAATACGACTTTAATATTAAGCATTTTGGTGGAGTGTTTTTTGATTCAGTGAGGATTGTTTCCTGTGGCCTGACCTGAGGTGGGTGAATGAGGCAGGTCAGGAGGACAGGTGCTCTACACAGTTGTGGGAGCAGGCTGAGCACCTCTTTCAGTCTGGGGACATCTCAGGACACCCTTCCTTTGCACAGTGGATTTGCAAAGGCAGCAATGTCAGATAAGTAAGGGTGATGGTGTGGGGCAGTCCAGAGATCTTCCCCTGATGTTTGGGTGTCCACTGTCCAGGCTGTGAGTTGTTTAATTGATGCTAGATGCTGTTGAAAAGCCCAATACTGTTTCTATATTGGTTTCATCTCAGCTATACAACTGCTGGGAAAAAAACCTCCATTGTCAGTTTGCACCTCTTTCCCCAGTGCTTTTGTGTTTAAAGCCACTTATTTTTATGCCATTTATTTGATCTCCATTTTCCTTCTAAATTGCATAATCCCACTCCCCACATCTTCCCTTTAAAGTCCATTCAAAGTATTAGTTCATTTCCAGAAATAAAATTCTGCTGTTTTATTGCAGTATTCTCTTTTTCTCAGCTGCTGCCCCTTTCCCAAGTTACTGCTCTTACTTCAGAGTGATTGTACTTCTGGTGTAGGAAAATGTTGCTGAGACATGGAACCACATTTGCCTCTCCATTGAGTCCTGCGATTCAGTTTACAATGGAAAAGAAAGAGTAGGTTGCAGAGAACAAAAGGAATTAATAGTCAGAATTCAATGGAACATGCTTCTTTTTCATTTTTTGTTCTGTAAGGAATGTGCAGTGTTTGGAGATGGAGCTTTTCAGACATGGAGATACGTAGTGCAGAATTAGACATGTTATATTAACAGACTTGTATAGAAATTGCAGTTAAGGTGGAATTTCTTTATGCAAACTGCTAATATATTCTTTTATAACTGAATGAAACCAAGGAAGTCTTTAGAAATGCTTAATGGCAGTTATTAATTTTTATCATTTGGGGGTTTGTATCACAAAAACCTGCATCATAGGTGACCCTTCTGCAGACTTTAGTTTCAGTAGTTCTAAATAATTATTTGCAGTAAAGATTGAAATTAATATCTTTACCTTTTTGCAGGCCAACAGTGCAAGATAATCGTCAAGAAATAATCATAAAAAACGGGAGGCACCCTGTGATTGATGTACTCCTGGGAGAACAGGATCAGTATGTTCCAAATACCACTAACCTTTCTGTAAGTACCACGATACTTTAGAATCATTCAAGGGAAGGAGTAAGGGATCAGCTACTTGGCCAGGAAGTTGAAACATGTTATTTAATCATACAAATGTCTGCTTGGTTGCATTTCAGAGAGATATTGCTAGATGTGACCACTTCTGTTTTGTCCCTTTTCTGATATCTGGCAGCCAGACACTCTTTACAACCTTGTCCAGCCTTAATGGCATAAGTAAAAGAAAGGTTATCTCACAATTAGGAGAATGCATGTTTTAAAGGGTTATTTTTGAAAAGCAAATTAATAATTACAGGTCTTTTAATGATGTCGTCAGAAGGAGTCTGCATTGTCAAAATTTCTTCTCACATTTGTGGAGTGTTTTATTATGCAAAATGGTTGTGGCAGGCTCAGTTTTCCACCTTGGTTCTAAAATTGCAGATATACTTTTTTTAGGTATTTCTTTAGTAAGTGTTTTCCTTTCTTTCTGAAAGTGTTAATGGGATGCAGCCTTTTTTGTCCTGATAAACTAAAGACTGTCAGATCGGAAGAGCGTCG
>JAWWMO010000096.1:7920506-7930563 GCA_035047845.1 Dendrocincla fuliginosa
CCGATCTAATTCAAAGCAACTGAATCTTGTATAACTTTGGTGGGATTTATTATGGCTGTTTTAAACTTGAAAAAAAGTTGTTTGAGCAATAGATTCAGGGAATTTATTGTATCAGGAATAATGTAACATAAAGGTAGTGAGCAATGCCTTGCTGCAAATTAACTGTTTATATTATAAATGCAGTGGTCCACATTGAACCATTTATTCTTGTTTCTGGGATAATATTGCTTAGCATGTATGTTTAAAGAACAAGGATAATTCTTCTAGTGTTAAGAAGAGAGGAGGAAAGAGCAATTTTATCCATTTTCAAAGGATGACATTTAAGAGGTTTTATGTCTTTTAAAAATACACTTTTTTTTAAAATCTGTAGATAAGCCCTGGTCGGATTTGAATGTTTTAAGATGCTGAAAAGAAAGGCTTCTTTTGCAGCTGTCTCTGCCAACAAGGGAAAAATAATTTTTGTAACTTGAACATTTAGTAAGGAAGTTCTGAAAATTACTTTTATGAATGCAGATTAGATACAGAACAACTTAATGATTTTGTGTGCTCTGTGGAAGTGATGCAGTCCAAGAGAGAAGTAGAACCAAGAGCTCTCAGTGTAATCAGCACAGGAGCACACAGGCAGCCTGTCAGATGCTGCCTCTGTGATGAAAAGCCAAATAAATCGTGAGGAAATAATAATACTGCTAATTCTAGTTTCAGAAACTAAGATTAAAGCTCCCCATTATGGAGAGAGATGGTTCAAACATAAAAAGTATTTGTAATTCTGATGAATGTATTTGCAGTTAATAGTGTTGCAAAATAGGCTCGAGGTACATTGTTCTCTGTGGATCTGTGCAAGAAGGGTGATTCTCTGACTTGCAGCAGGACCTGGTGGGTGAACCCAAGGGGGAGAGGGTGTTGGGGCCACTCTCAGAAATTCCCTAATATGTTCATCGTTCTTAGCCTGGCATTTAAAAGGATTACAGCAGTAAGTGGCTTAATAAAATGTTAATTTCACAGTGCCGCAATAACCTGAATTATATATTTAATTCAATAAAAAATCATGTACAGTTGAATTAGCTTATGGTCAAAATCGCCTGCATTTTGGAATATGTTGGAATGTAATTTCTGTGTGTGCATGTAGGCACACCCTCACTGAAACAGTCAGTTTGCTGAAGTTGTGGTGCAGTTGTGCATGCCACCATACCAGAATTTCAGGGCAGGAGCCAGGGAGTATAAACAAGTCGTGGTTGTAGGGAGTTCAACCCACTCAATTCTTTTGCAGTTACTCTTAATCATAACATTTCATTAAATTATTAGTACCTTGATGATGGTTCTGTAGGCAACAGAAGCAATTATTTTAGAGAGAGATCCAGCAAAAGGCTAAGAGGAAAAAAAGTTGGTTTGGGATCCTCTTTAAAGGTTTTGATTGGCTCTAAAGACTCTTGTGGCCAGCTGTTAAATTTGAAAATACACTGTACTAAGCCCCTGAGTCAGTTTTCTTTAAATCAAAGTGGCTTGTCTGTAACTATATTTTGGTTGATGAGAGTGAATAAATCCAGTTTTAGGTTCCTAACCAGTGCCTTGCTGGTGATAACCTGTCTCAGAAGGGATGCTGTAATGTGATTAATGTGATTAATGTAATTAATCAATTGCCTAATTCGATTAACTGAAAAACGTAAATGGAAGAAAGAAATGGTATGTCTTCCAGGTAGGAGGTGTATTAATGGAATAGGTAAGGAGGGCTGCTGGAAAGGAGAAGAACAGGGTGGATTAACAGTTTCATCACTATCAATTTCATCAAGTTTCTGAGATGAAAACAGCAAATTCACAATTTGAGGTTGAATTTGAGGACTGAGGGTTACATGAGGTGCTAAAAGAGTTGTGTGTAGGAATTTGTGTGTGTGCAGCTCACCTGCCTGGAGGCAGCTGAGTCCAAGGACAGCTGTGTTTGAAATGAACAAGGAGAAAAATCTTAAAATCTCTTAAAATCATATTTAGGTATGCTGGTTAAGATTGTGTACCTGTGTAATTAGGGGAAATAATTATTATTTTGTTACTACCTGAAGGAAATAACTGCTCTGAGTGGATGCACAAATACCTGGTCACATGAGTGTCCACTCCATGTCAAAATCCCAGTATCTTTTGAGTATTATTAACATTAAAACCCATACAAATTAGATGGTTGAACTAAACCTAAGCAGTAAAATTCATGTTTATAGCTGCCTTTGCAGGAATTCTTCCCATGAGCTGCCTGGCCTGAATTCCCAGGGTCCTTTTTGAACTGGAAGGTGAATGTTCTGACTGGGTCCTTCTGCTCTGCTTGGAGCAGCAACAGGAGACTCATGTCAAAAGGGTTTCATGATCTTAATTTTTTTCCCAGTATCACCTGGCATTTTTAATGAGTTGATGTGTTCTGTACCCCAATGCAGAATGGGTGCAGCAGACAACATTTACAAAGGCCGAAGCACCTTTATGGAGGAACTGACAGACACTGCTGAGATAATAAGAAAAGCCACCCCGAGATCCTTGGTGATTCTGGATGAACTGGGCAGAGGAACGAGCACACACGATGGAATTGCCATTGCTTATGCTACACTTGAACATTTCATTAGAGATGTAAGTGTCCCATCTGGCTGTGAACTCCTTGTCAGCCTGGCAGGCTGGTTTGGCATTTCCTTGCAGAAGTGTGGCATGTCTTAGTTCAGAGCAAAGGGATGTGGACGAAGGATACCAGTTCTGTGATGCTGTGTTTAAAAAGATATTAGAGCCAAACCTTGTTACGTGTCTGTTTTTTGTTGTAGGTGGAATCCCTGACGCTGTTTGTCACTCACTATCCCCCAGTTTGTGAGCTGGAGAAGCTGTATGCAGACAAAGTTGGTAATTACCACATGGCTTTCCTGGTGAATGAGGAGGAAACTGGTGAACAAAAAGGTACAGTGTAAACCTGAGTGAGGTTCTGGCACTACATGTAGAGACAGAAGTCAAAATTGTTGTGGTAATTTACACATCATGATGAACAGAGTGCATCCAAACTCCCTCGAGTGTCAGCCTCCCATGACATGTGTGTCATACACACATTTTGGGGGCTTGGGAACTGAGCATCCTTTTCTCTCCTGTTTTACATAAGGATACCTGAGCAAAGTGGAAGATTTGCCCAGCCCAGCATCCAACTTTTCACAACAGCCACACACAGAGGATTAGGGAGCAGGGATTAGAGATCAAACATATGGCAGGTCCTTCTCTGAAAGGTCTCACTCTTTGCAAACATTTGCTATTTATGGGGCTTCAAGAGTGAGGTGTGTTTCCTGCTGTTCTGTGTCTCCCATGGATTTCATTTCAGCGAGGTTGCCCAGTTTATCCTGGGGTACCTTTACTGTCTTCACTCTGCTGTGTCAAGGAGCTCCAGAATCTGGGGCTCTGTGGAGTGAAAAAACACATCTCCTGATTGTTTTGAAACTTTTGGAACATGTACCTTCACTTGATGGTACCAGATCTGGAATTATAGGAGACGTCATAAATAATTTTCAGAATTTTTAATGTTTTTTTTTATGAATTGCCATAGTATTTGCCATTGTATTATCTGCTTACATTGTGAGCTAATCAGGACAGGGAACTTCTGTATTTGCCACACAGAGGAGGTTTTGATTTTCCCTTCTTTTTTTTTTAGGATCTGAAATTGAAGAGAATCCTGAATTTATCACTTTTCTTTATCAAATAACTAAAGGAGTCTCTGCAAGAAGTTATGGGCTAAATGTTGCCAAACTGGCAGATATTCCTGAAGAAATCTTGAAGAAGGCAGCTCACAAGTCAAAGGAGTTGGAGAGAATAGTGAATATGAGAAGGTCAGAACAATTGTGGAGTTTATTTTTTATTATTTTCTTCTATAATGCCTACTTCTGTTCTCACTAGTGGTCTTAAAAAGGCTGAATTTAAATTAGAAAGTATCTTACTTTGGAACTTGAAACTGTATTTGCATATTGTAGTGTAGAAGGGAATGTGGGTATTCTTCTAGTTTAACTTGAAAATATTTATAATGTATTTTGATTGCTCCCCAAGTACTCCAAATTTTACTGGAAGTTTGGGGATTTTAATATATTTTTGATATCCAGTTTTCATTTAGGGTGTATGTACTATGTGTCTTAGAGTAGTTATGAATATTTCCATGTGTGTCAAATAGCATAATCCTTCTAAATCTTGTAACATTATGTACACAGTTTAGATATAAATATTTAGTATATCCATTTCCACTGGGGTTTTTTTTGTTGTTGCTATATTCAGTGGCAGCCCTATCAGCAAAATTCAAATAGCCCCTTCAGGAGCAAAATAAGTCAAGATCTTGGTTGTCTGTGACTGTAGCTAATCCTGTCAGAATAATTTCATATGAGAACATTGTGACTACTAATTATTTAGAGGTGCAAACAGTTATTTTGAAACTCAACAGTTTTTGGTGCTTAACAGTAGTTTTTATCTCCTTTTAATAAAGCAAAATAAGAATATTCTATTTGAAGGTACATGAGAGTTTATGGGGAAAATAATGTGTTAATCGGAAACAATAGTCCATAATTGACAAAAGTAACCCACCAAATTACTAGCAGTATAATAACTGTGCTATTACAGGCTGCACAGGACTCTAAAATCAAGAAAAAAATAGTTTGGAAAAGTGAGAGTGTGAGCTGAAAGGCCAGAGTTACAGGGTAATAAAGCTAAAATGTGAAATAATGTAATACATTCCTTCCATTTATCTTTTCCTGTAAAAATTCGGCCACCATATTACTTGGACAGGGTAGAATATAGTTATAGCATGTATCATTGCTGAAGAGGGAGTTGATTGCATACAAAACCCATGAGCAGTAAACCCAGTATGGGATGATGTAGTTGGGAGCCTGAGTGAGCAGTGTTAATGTGGGGCTGGGCTGTGCCCATTTATCAGGGTTTGGATATGAAAGCTGCCATCTGTGTTTTAGTTTAGGAAGGCAGTTTGTGTGTACTCTCAAAGTGAAAAAGGACAAATACTTACACAAATACTTACTATAAACTGTGATGAGCCCTTTGTCCCATCTCATCACTAAGTGCCCCTGTGAGGGGGCTTCTTCCCAAAAAAGATCTTAACAACTTTAAAAATGGGTATGGTACATGAAATAACTGTGATCTGGGTAGTCAGGCTCAGACCTGTTCATTGCAAGTGCACTTGTGCTGTCACAATACCCACGGGCCAGATGCCTTGTCTTATTTTTTTAAATCACTTTCATATTGTTTCAGAAAATCCACTGGGTAATTTCATCCAGTTTTGACATCTTTGTCGTCGGGGATGTGTGTTAACCCATTTTAAATGTCTTGTTATTTGTCACAGCTCTTATAAATCAAAAAATACTAAGACAAAAATAGGAAGGCTATGTGCACTCATTTATATTGAAAATTCCTTTTCTCTTTATGATTCTACAAGTGCAAAGTTGTAGGGACTAAGTGATGAAAATTAAACAGTGCCAGCTACAGTGCTGTTTATTTCCTTTAACAATTTCCTCTTGCTCAGTGTTTTGTAGTGTTTTGTCAATGCTTCTGGTACTGGAAGTTAGTTATAAAATTAATTTGTTGGCTGTCCTAGAGCAGGAACACATATCTTAGAAAATATTAACTGGTTGTTTGAAGAACACATAACATTTTGAGCTGTGCTATTTTTAACTGTGTATAAAATTTTGCAGATGACTGTAGGGATTTCAAGCTTTGGTGTGCTTCATTTCAAAATGTGCCTGTATTTTGATTAAATTTTTTTTCTCTTCCAGAAAAAACATGAGGTCTTTTGCTGAAGCATGGAAGATAAATGATTCTCAGGAACTACAGAAGTGGAAAAGCGTGTCTGAACCTGAAGATGAAAGAAAGGATAGTTTTTAATCCTTAGATCATGGTTAAAGATGGAAGATACTGGAGATGCATAATATAGGTCTAGAGACTAATAGATTCTGTCAGGGTGTAGTTCTAGGTGCATCAAGTTGGCTTTTTTGCCCTCTGAAAGATAAGAGATGCTGCATTGTGTGTAATTTTCTCTCTCCTTCCCTTTTCACTCTTTTTTCTTAATTGCAAGATGTCTACTGGCACTGGATCTAATACGTTTAGAAAACATGAAGCCAGTAAATTATTGCATAAATATTTTATAAATAAAATAATGTGTGTCAGTGTTATTGTAGTTCAATTTCTAAAGAAATATTTCCCTGTATGGGGAAAATGTCACTGAGTCTCAACTAGGTTGTACTGCTGTGCAATTGGTAAGAAGGGGAACTTAGAGACTTTTTTCTTGTTCTAGTGTTAATGCACTTGAAAAGAGCACCCTTTGCTCCTGATATTCTTCCTCTCTGGCATGGTCTGGACAAAGACTTAATGCCAAATGTAATGTCAGAGTATTGTAGGGTGAGAGAAAGGGGCAATTCAGACTGTGCAGCTGCTGTCCCCAGTGCTCTGTCAGGGGCAGAGCGAAGCTGAAAAATACAGAAGTGCTTTTTAATCTTTTTTACTTCCAGTTACTGAGGCCAAATTTAATATGGGGATATGATATCCAAGATGGCTTTCCCTTGTAAATAACCATGTTAAATATGTTGCTGTGAAGATGGACAGTGGTGTTGTCAGACCTGTTCCTGAGGGACTGACCCCTCGAAGGGGCCCCCTCTGGAGCAGCCTGTCTCTGAAGGACTGCAGGAAAGAGCAGAATTTTTTTCACTTGTCAACCAACTGCTGGCTTTAAACAAACACTTCTCTCCAGGTTCTTCAGGTGGCAAGACATCACTTAAACAAATAATTTGTCTGCCACTCAAATGGCAGTGATCAATGTAGGCTTCTCCTGCCAGACCCTGCAGTGCATTGACCTGAACTGCACGAGCTGAAGAGGAAAACTAGTCTTGAAGGTGTGATTACACACGTGTGCTTACCTAAGCCAGGCATTGTGGAGCATAATGAATGCAATACTCTGTCATTAATGTGCACAGATGCAGGCCTTTGGATCTGAAGGCCTCTGACCAGAGTCATCAAAGAGAATAAATGAGCCATTACTAAATTCCTGTATGTGCTAAATGTGCTGTTAGTCTTTTCCCTCAAGGGAGCATTCAGACTACGCTCTGACAGGACAAAAAAAGAGACCTGGATACAGCAAAAAGAGTGAAGAAATACCATTAAGTGGTGGACATGAGCTGTTTGCTCATACTGTTGAGAACAAAGCAGCCACAGCAGGGCTGTAATGTCTGAGCACACTGGAAGCTGCAGTTTCTAGCCCTGCTCAGTCCAGCAGTGGAGGTTATCATGCTATCCCAGTAAGGTTTCTTGTAGACATGCAAGCTAATTAACTAAAGCTGCTGTTTTATTCACTGTCCTCAGAGAGAGGTGAGAAGCTGCTCTTGTCTTTTTTTTTAATCATTATTTTTTATTTTCAGTTCCAGCACAGTAAGCTTCATCCTGAAAAGAATGTGCAGTACAGTTTTGGCTGTGGAATCATCCTGGAGAGGTGCTTTACCCTAAAATCAGAGGAATCAGGTTTTGTCTGGGTGCTGTGTCAACAGGTTTGATCGTGTAGGTTTGAGGTGTAAGGTTAAAGAAGAGTGACCTGTGCTTAGATGGGGTTTTGTCATAGTGGGAATTCACCCTAGTCTTGAGATTGCCTTCAAGAAAGGAATGTTTAAATCTTGTTGTCTGAATATTTTTGGAAACCTGCATAAGGTATTGGCTCATTCTGCCTGTGCCAGCACGGTATTGAATGGTTAAAATTTAATATTCATGTGAAAAGGACAGCTTTATGCTATATATAAAGGTACAGTCTGCTTGAAAGACTTTTGTACTTCGTGGCTTTTACCCCTTTTTTTAAAGGCAGAGTCTATACCTTTCTTGAGCTTTTTCATTGTTCTCTTAACAGAAAAGTTTTAATGCCTTTGTGCATTGTTTTAAGGTGTTGCCTTCAGAAATCGCAGTGCCACAGGTGAGCAGCAAAAACTGGCAGAGCATTTTGATGGGAGAGGAGAGGGGAGGGGGGGCTGGGTGCACTGTGGTTGCCTTTGTGTGTTTGGCTGTGTGAGAAAGTCACTGTGGAACACACAAAGTAAAATACATTACCAGGAGCAATTACCTCTATTGCTGGCAGACAACATCTTTCACTGAATTAATTCCCCAGAGGATCCCTCTTTGTGCTGCAAAGTTTTCCAGAAGTATTTCTAGAGATTACCTGAATTGTCTACAAGGCATATAAACCAATTTAAAGATCAGTGGCATGTCAGCTGGGTCAGGTATTGCAATATAGTGTGTTTACTACAGTGAAATTAATGTTTACTATTGAAATCTGCTTGAAAGTAAATTATCCAAGTATTTCTACTATATGTAAAATTAGCAAGAATTTAGTTCAATTATTTTAGTAGAGCTACCTTGCTAGTTCTGATATAAATGCAATGTTTCATGGGGAAATAAAAGTTTGGTGGATTGGGTTGCACTGAGAGAAGTGAGACTTCCTTAATTACAGGATAGATTTTTTTCTCATTGCCCAGACCTAGGGACAAGTAGAAAGCAGAGGATAGTTTTGGAATTTCTTAAAAATCTTAAGCAATTTCTGAAAGAATTGTCTTGATTTGTAAGATGTAAGGCCTTGCAGGCCATGGTGTTCACTGTCGTGTATTTGTCTGAGACTGGACTGATTTAAGCCATATAAGTGAGCTGGAGAGAGAGACATAAGACATTTACAGTTTTCAAATATTTATGTTCTTTTGAAGTTGCAAGGAATCTGTAATTTATTTTTTTACAGCCTTCCTTCCAAATGTTTCCTTGTAAGTAAAAGTGTTTTTTCAGGTGTTGTGAAATAAGGTCATTTTTATTTAAAATACTGGTAGGTGCCACTAGCAGTAATAATGAAAAATACTTCTTATGTTAATGGAAATTTTAACCATTTTTTAAGTATTTTTTAAGCAGTCGGTTTTTTATGACTTTACTATGCTACAAGAAAATGGGTGATTCTTGGGAAAGAAGGGATTGGAAAACACAACACACAACAAATTTCAAATGCCCAATCTTCAATAAGGAAGTGGAAATCAATGTTGATTTTTTCAAATCATAATAACACAAATATCTAGGGTGACTTAAAACTCAGTGTCCTGAATACTGGGAAGATTACTAGATATAATTATCTCAGTCTTATGTAACACTAAATAAAAGTTTCAGTCAAGTATTGAGCTTTCCCTTCTGCCTACATACTGAAATATTCCTCTTTGCATATTCCTCCTGCACGAGGCATCAGAAATTGACTCTTGTCTTGGGGCTTTCCAGAGCACTTATTGCCTTGTGTGAGCACATATTTATAGTTCTTGCTGAGAGGATGAGCTGACCCCGGGGCAGAGGAGCCCTGGGAGGGCTGGGATGTGTGTTCAGCTGGGATTCCCAGTGCTGGACGGGAGGGGAGAGGGCAGGGCTGGGTTTCCCAGGCTGATCCACCACAGGGGATGAAGCCACAGGTGGGACACACAGGGCAGGTGTTTGTTTTGCAGTGGGAAGGACAAGGATCCTTCCTGAGGTGTGTCCTGGGCTGTGACAGCTGTGGCAGTGCCTGGGACACTCAGTCTGCAAAAATAAGGACTTCAGGAGGAGAGGAACTTCAAAGACAGGAGTGGGGGATAGTTAAGGAAAAGGCCTAGAAACAGCATTTTTGTCCAGGTTTAATCCAGTCTACCCAAAAAGCGCATTGCTGGGGAGTGATGGGACTTGTAATTTGGATTTTATTTTATTTTTTTTCAAAACTGATCTCAAAGTCATTGACGTTTAATGATGCTAAGAACATCAAGGTACACTGAGCTGGCATTTCCAAGCACATTCCCAGCCCTTGGGCAGCCAGTGGGACCACCCTCCTGCCCCACAGCTGGTGTCCTTGGTTGTGTTGTGTGCACACCCTGAGTTCATCTCACTGCACGGTGAAGGATTTCTGCATAACGTGAAATTCTGCACTCTACTTGCAGTACTTCATCTAAGGAAGACTCTATTAATGCAATTAAGTAGCTCTGTTAAATGAGCTGGTCTTCTATGCAAGTTCCTATTCTTAATAGTTCAGATCGGAAGAGCG
>JAWWMO010000096.1:7963170-7973599 GCA_035047845.1 Dendrocincla fuliginosa
TTAACTTTTATAATTGATTTGCTTGGTGTTTTTTTCTTCATCATTTAAGCAGACTGGTAACCAGCTGAACATGTTTTAGTGCTAAACATGGCACTGCTGGGTTATCAGGTGCTCTTCTACAGCCCTGCTGGGGGGCAGAGGGGAGTGGGTGGGTTTTATCTGGCCTGAGAACAGTGTTGATGTTTGTCTGTTTGACTGTGGATTGGCCACACCACTTCAGAAGGAAGGGGCCATCAGCCTGCCCCTGTCCTTGAAGGAAAACAGGATTTTAGGTAGTTCCTCTGTCCATGTTTTCCTGTCTACCAGCATTGCTGATGCTGAGGATCAAGCCAGGGATGGGGTTTTTTCTAACACTGTGCCTCTGCTCTAAGTGTTTGGGAACATATGCTTGCAATCAAGCTTCCAGTGTTCCTTTTTTTTTTTTTTTTTTACTTACCACTCCCATAAGGTTTTCTGTTTGAGGTACAGAATCAGTATATATAGAAGCAGAGGCTTCCCCAAGTCAATCCAGCATTTTCAGTATCTTCTGGTGTTTGCCATGGGCTCAGAACTGAGTTTTTTTTAGGAAGTGTTTGTAAACTGCCAGTTCTGAACTGAGCTATATTATCATTTTTCATTTTGCTTCTGGAACCACTTTTTTTGTGGCAGATCTGAACAGCTCCACCACTTCTTTTTTTTAAAAAAAGGCTTGTGTTTTAAGAGTTAAATGCTGTAACTGTTGGAAAGAATCTGAGATTATATTCCCCTTTCTTCTCCTGGGCACTGTGGAAGAGTGACTTTTGTCCATCTTTTGCCTTTTGAGGCTTTTGGCTGTGATATAATGGCTGAGTAGCAGAAATCATCTGTTGCTTAATAATTCTGCAGGCTTGGTATTGGTGTGGTTCAAGTTCCTGAATTCTGCAAGATTTCCAGCTCAGTACAGTGACCCTTTGCAATCTTTTGAACTCAGCAAGCTCATTAAGTTGCTTTAATTGATTTTATTTAGTGCATTAAATTGCATTTTGAAAGTGCTGTGCCTCTAGTTATCATTCCTTGAGTAAATTATGAGTTCTGTGTAGGTGTCTCTATCTGTGCAGCAGTGGAATGTAGGACAGGGTGCTGCTCCTGTGCCTCCAGGTGCCACCTGAGCTGGGTCCCCTGGCAGACAGTGAAGTCTGGCCAGCAGAGTCAGCACTGGAGAACGGGTCACCCCGTCCTAAATTAGATGTTTGCATCTGCTCTGCCATTTCCCACACACTGCTGATGTTTTCTGTTGGGTGTTTTGGGTGTTTGCTGGGTCCTCACCTGCTGGAAGTTTAGGAAGACTCAGCTGACTGCTGCTTCTTTTTCATTCTGGTTTCTTTTCACTTCTTCTGCCTTGCTGAAGTTGTTTGTCCTGTTCCGGCAAATCTGCTCTGGAATTGTGGAGATCATGTTCAACCCATTTCAGAGAGTGTTTCTGGTGTCCTCCAGACTGAAATCAGAGTTTATTTTTAACCCCATGCATTCATGCAGGCTCAGGCATGACAAGAAAATTGCAACCTTCTTTTGCACTGCCATGTTCTCTGCAATTTGGCACTCACAGAACAATTTTAATGGACTATTAGAAATGCTTCTTCCTAATAAATCTGCTGGGGAGAATTAAAAATGTATGGGCCAACTGCAGAGCTCTCTTGAGAGAAAGATGGATTGTAGAACTGACAGAAGAGTGGAGGGATCTAACAGAGATACCTGTGCAACAGGTGTCTGTGTGTCCAGGTGAAGGAGGAGCAGTAATAGATGCCACTGACATCATACCAAGGCAATAAGTGATGTATTGCATTTGATATCTGAAGTATTTTTAATTGTTCCTAGGGCTTGATCAGGAACAGTGTGAAGTGAGGGCTCCTGGGGTGGGTACTGAGCCCCACATGAGTGAATTTGCCATGTTTAAATGTTGGGATTGTGTCACTGAGGTCATTTGGTTGTAGCTTTCTTGGCCCAAGGAATACATGATGGCTGAGGGAAGTGCCAGGGACGTCCTTCTTGTAAAGTATTCAGAAAAAGAACTGTGGTTAATACCCTGAGCAGGGTCATTTTCCACAGGACTTTTCTGTTTCCCCCTGCTCCTTCTCTGAGCGTTTGCAGTGTGTGAGACATTAGAAGATTTCATGGTAAAGAGGAAGAGATGATTTCATGGTAAAATCAGAACACTTTCATGTGGGGACTAGATTCTGCCTGTTGCCTGGGATGTCTGTGGAAAATTGCACAAATGACATCCACGAGGTGTTTTGCAGTAGCTAATTATTCCTTGCTTTGGGGACCCACCTTGGTGCAGGAGATGCAGAGGTAGAACCAATCTCTGTGAATGTAGTGGTTGCAAAATAAAATTGCCACTTAAACACCAAAGGTTAATGTTTTTTCTCATTTTTCTTCGAAGTTGAGTTGTGTCAGAACTGCTGGGTTTTGTGCAGACTGTATGAGCAGTAATTCCTTCTTTCCTGACTGCCTGTTTTGAAAATAAGTGTTAATTCTAAGGAAACCTCTGAATTACATCATAAGAGAGGTTTCTGCAGTCTGCTGATTAGTGTGCAGGGAGGTGAGCATCCAAGAATCATGGCAAAGCAAACTGAAATCATGTCTCTCTTATGCGTGGAGAATGAACTGGGGTCTCCTGAGAGAAGGATTGTTTCATACAATGAGGCTACACCTCATTTGCACACATGGACTGAGATAACAATGCCCCAGGCAGCCTGAAACGTGGTGCTTCTTCCTCACCTCTCTGTACAGGGATTTGTAACCTAATGCCAAAACCAAAAAAACCCAAAAACCAACCAACCAACCAACCAAAAAGAAACAATCAGAAAACCGAACACCAGAAAAAAACAAACTTAAAAACGTGAAACTGGCGTACACATGGCTGTGAAAAATGAAGCTTTTTGACAGGCAGGATTTGCAGTGTGGATACAACCAGAGGGAGACAACTTCCCTTGGTGCAGGTCTGCTGTAGAGATAGGTGTGAGCTGGCAGGCCCTGGGCAGGGGTTTTTTCTCATGTTTTTGCTTCCTGCTGCAGATGGGAGTTTCGTAAGTGCATTACCAGCTGGCCTGAGGGAAGCCAGGGGATCTGGTGTCCAGCATTGCACAGCCCAGGGTGGGCAGTGACCCGAGAGAGCCCTGCCCTGCTCTTCCCAAATGCTGCTCTGCATCCCTGGGGCTCAGCAGGTGACAGTCTGGCCAGGGCACCACCACGGGGGGGACGTGCTGCACCCCTACACTCCACAGTCTACAGGAATTCCACGTGGTTCTGCGAGAAATAAATAAATGTTTTTACCTTTCACAGAGAGGGGGCAGAAAAATTATCTTCCCAAGCTCTGATTTTAAACAGGTGTTCCTAAGGATCACTGACTTTCTGCAAATATGTCTTTGATTTTTTATTTTACCTTTTTCCAAAGACATTTGAATGATTGCCTTACATGTCTGTAACCTGCGTGGTACAGGCTAGGGGGATTGCTCTCTCTAGTCCTGTTGAGCTCAGTTATACAACTTATTATTTCAGGGAGTTGGGTTTTGGTCCACTTAGCTGAAATGGGAAAGAGTTTTTATTTGTCATATTTCTTTTGTGAATAAGTTTATTTGTAATTGTAGCAGGTCCTCTTCATACTATTTATGCTAGAGGAGTGAATTTATGAATTTTTTTAATCACTAAAATTAATTGCTAGGCTAATATTATGTGTTTGTTCCCATATTTGGTTCATCTTTCTGGAGTCCCCCTCTTTGAGCATCTCCCTTCAGTGTTTGCTTTGCCTCGTGTAAATTTCAAACTGCTTTTGTTTTCCCTTCCTGGCCTGGTTTCTGTCCCACAAATATTAATGTGGTGGTTCCAGGCTGCCTCATGTGCAGTGCTGGGAGGGCTGGATGAGTTTTCTACGTCTCTGCTCCTTCCATTTGGACCATAATAGAAAATTACTCCTTGTACGAGCAAGAGGGGAGGTGCAAACAGAACCTGGAGCCTGAGTAGGACTTAGTTCATCATTTGTGTCCTCTCTCATGGCTTCTACAATGTCCTGTCCTACTTGTGCAGCTGGTTCAGTGGCTCCCAGGGCAGGCAGCCACGTCTTATTTCTTGGTGTGGAAGCTGATTCCTGGCTGACAGATAAGGACTCCCTTTGTTTTCAGGGTGGGCGTCCAAGTCCAGTTACTCTGGCAGTGGTGCAGAGCAGAGGAGGTCACTCCTGAGCCCCTTTCTTTAACACCTGTCTCAGCTGCTGAATCTTGATATGGTTAGATTTCCACACCTTTTAATTTTTAGGGTGAAGGGAACACGTAAGACTTCAGGTGGAGACCTAGTGAATTTGCTCTATGGCAAGTGCAACAGGAAATGTTGGGCCACTTTAGGTGGCTTGTAGAATAATCTCAATGTCCAGAAGGAGCTCAGGTGATATGCTTTGCAAAGGAAACACACCAGTTCCAAGTATTTTTGAAGCAGTTCTGATTTCTGTCTCTGATATTGCTGTTTGACCTCTTGTGATGGAGTGTGAGATCTGTTAAGTAAGAATAGCAAAAACATGCACTGTCCAAGGAATTTGATCTTTTTGAATTGTGGGTTTGGGTTTTTTTCTATTATGTTTTCTGCCTTACAATAATGCCAGCATTTGACAGTTATATGCAGTAAAAATAGACTTTTTTTCCTCTATAAATTACTCTGCTTTAATGTAAAAGTCCTCAGTTTTCTAAATTCTTGAGTGGCTCAGGAACACAAACCTCTTTACCTTGGAATTCATCCGTAGTCTTTAATGATTTCTTCATGCAGTCCAGTGGTATCCAGACTGTTTGCTTGAAGGATGTAGGGTGGTCATAGTCACTGGGAGAAGTTCCTAAGGGTGGGATGAGAGCAGATACATCCCCCATAGCTTCAAGGATGGCAAAAAGGCAGAGCCAGGGCAGTACAGGGCAGTCAGTCTCACCTGGGGAAGTGTTGGTGACAATCCTGCTGGAAAGCATTCCCACACTTGAGAGGGAAAAAGGTGATTGAGAGTGGTCAGTGGGCTTTTACAAAGGGGAACCAGTGGTGCTTGACCAGCCTGATACCCTTCAGCAGTGGAGTGGATTGAAAACTCCTGTGAATTACAGGCCTCAAGGACCAGCAAAAGATGATGTCGAGCCTTCACCCAGGACATTCAGTCCTAAGGACTGTTGGCCCAAATAATAGGAATTTTCTTTGCAAGGAAAACCAGCAAGCCTTCCCATTCTGCTTTCTTAAATTTTCCTCTCTGCTTGTTGTCAGGAAGTAACATCACATGTGAGAATAAATATATATGCCAGGACATTGTTTCAAATTGCTGTACAGTGATCAGCCTTGCTTGTCTTTCTCTGGAATGAATTTACCATTGGCTTGGCGTCTCAGCTGATGTGTTACTGAGAACCCTTATAAAAATTCAAAATTCATTACAGTTTTCTGAAAAGTAAAAAGATAAAAACTATTTTATCTTTTTTTTGTGCTTGTAATGTGTTTTTTTTCCTTTCTGCATGCATTAGTGCAGCACGTATGTAGCATGTATTTTCTACTTCAGTTCCTTTTTGCTGGGGGAGTGAGAGGAGTTGTTTTCTTTTTAATCATTTCCCATCTGATTTAAATTTGAAGTAGTCATTCTGGCTTGGCTCACGTTTAAATTGTAGCAGGAAAAAATTGTGCAACTAGAGTAAACTCAACTTTAAAACTTTTTTTTGGGCTAATGAACAGAATGTGATACAACCCTTGCTAGCTGAAACTGAAGCCTTATTTTTCCCTGTCTTGAGTTACTTGGAATATATCAGTAATTCAGTGGTTTTCTGCCTTTGTATTCTCCTTGCACTGAGCAGTAATAATATTTACAAAATACTTAGTTTTTCTGTCCTGGGGAATGTAAAATAACTTGGGGTCTTCTTCAGACCTTCATTGTTTATTATAGAGGTGGAGGCAAGGAGGGGAAGGTGGTTGTTGAGCTTTAGTATATTCAAGAATCTGTCAGAAGGACTCATGCTGGCTCTGGCATATGTCCCTTTTTTACCCATTTTCTTCCTGATTTTCCCTTTACCCTTTACTTGTCACTACTGTGTACTCAGGTGGCTTTTTCTTTTGTTTAATCTTCACTCCCTGGGGTATATTTGGGGCATACCTATCCAGTACTGAAGGTGCCTCATGTATGAAACTGGAACACCTCCAAGCTCAGCTCAGCATTGTGAAGGTTCTTCTACTCCTACTCCACTTACTTTTATAAAAATACATGAATGGTGTTTCTTACATCAAACACATAGAATAAATGTCTGTCCTGTACTATGTGTGTACCTGATGTAATTTCACTGGAGTGGATTATTTAATCTGAGTGACTTCAGAGTTTAGACTCTTCTAAATATATCAAGTGTGACCAGGTGCCTGATCTGCTTTAATACCATGTACCTTTTATTAAGGGTTGATCAGCTGCCATTTCCATTTATATTTCCTGGTGTTCTTTCTTGATTCAAGTTTATTTTTAAGTCTCCCAGGTCAGGAAGGATATGAGTGGGGTGGAGTGCTGAGGGAAGCATGGATAATTAATGGAAAACATATTTGGAAGAGAGCTTTGGGAGCTTCCAAACAAGAGTATTCAAATGTAATTGACTCATTTGATTAAAAACACTGATCAGAATCAGGCTGGCCCCTTTATCCTTTTAAAACCCCTTGAATTATGAATCCATCCAATTAGTTATCAAAGACTAACACTTCTATCAATAACACTATCCAGTTCTGAGTGTATTGTATATGCAAGCTGCAGCTTTTATTGTGGATTACTCATGTCATAAGAATGTCAGTGTATACTAATTTTTGGTTGTTATTTGGGAAACCGGAGTGTGTCAAATCAGCTTAAAACACCAGAAGTTTTCCATTGACTATTTGAGAAAAGCACAAGGCTACTAAGGTGAAATTATGGAAAGTTTCAGCCTGCAGTTGTTGGCACCCTCTCTTGTTTTCAGCTTTGTGATTACAGTGTGGCATGTGGCACAACAGAATATGTCATAACATTGTTTCTTTGTTCTGTGTGTTTTGGTTTTGGTGGGTTTTTTCTTTGTTTTGTTTAATTAAGGACTTAAAGGGGAACAAGTACTTTAGTGAGATACTTAAAACCCATTTTGCAAGTGGGAGTGGACTTAGCTGCTTACAGTGTTTGTATTGAACAAAAGCAGTCTCAGATAGAAGAAATTGTTATGGCTATGGCTGCCAGTGGACTAAAACACCACTTTCTACCAGCAAATCAAGACTGGTATTAGAAAGTCTCAATTCCCTCTCTATTTTCTGTCTGCCCCTTCCCTGTCAGGTAGCTGTGCTGAAAATCTTTGATCTCTCCCTGCCTTAATAAAGTTCTCTTTGACAGGCAGAAGTAGCTGCAGGTTTTAATTATGCAGATGACATTATCTGTTGCAGAAGCTCTGTCCCCCGAGGAACAGAGGAGATAAAAGAGTGGTGGTGTGCAGTGTCACTGTGCAGTGAGCAGGTCCAGGTGTGGCCAGGGCTTGGCCAGCCTCATGTGCCCTGATGTCCTCCTGCTGTTGCCTCTGGGCAGCCTGTGAGTTCATCCCTGCCCCTGAGCAAGGAGGGCACGGGAACAGCATTGTTTGTATTTATGTCATTGACAACACCCGAGGACCCCAAGCAAATGAGCTCTTCCAGTTAAATAGCAATAGCAGGTTTATTCAGCAGGCTGGGTGCGTTTGGACCCATAGCAGCCATGTGGGTGCACAGAAAGGCTCAACCAATTTCAGTGCCCCCTGCTAATTACCCTGGAAAGCTAAATTAGAAGGTGCTGCCTGTGTGTGGAGGAGCCAAAGCTGTGTTGCTGTGGGTGTCTGAGAGCTGGGCATGCTGAGCTTACCATACATAGGCACAGGGAGGCACAGCAGACATCCCAGATTGGATTAAATGGAAGTGTTGGCACCTGTTAGCATAATAAACACAGAGTAGACAGCAAAAGCCCTTGTGATCAGTAACACAGAATGTGCAATATGGACTTAGAGGCAAGGAGAGATGCACTTTTTCTGCTGTTGGTGCTGATGCTGAAAACTGCTCTGAGGATGTCGTAAAAGCAGCTGAAATATCTGTTTTAAAAACTTACCCTGAATTGCTTGTCCTTATGCACTGACCAAACAACATTGGCTTAGTTTTTGTCAATGTTTGCCAAATACTCGCTTTTAAGCTGTTTCTGGAGCTGGCACATACTGGGATCTGGAGGTGAATTCAAGTGTTTTAAAAATCTTATTTTTGTGTGTTATAAAATATTGCATAAAACTTAAGACACTTTGGGTTATCAAATATTAAATATATTAATTTTTAGAGCATGGCAGAATACCCCAAAGTTTGCAAAAATTCCCAAGTTATGTTTTCAAAGTAGACTTTCTTAACCCTCTCTCATCACTAGGAAAAGCTCCTCCTTTCAATCCTGAAGTGTACTTCCTAAATGTACTTAATTAAATGTATTTTATGAAGTTTGCCCACATAACTCCTGTCATTAAAGTCTTCAAAATGTGGTGGTAAAAATTCCTATTTACTGTCCTTGGTACCCATCACACACAGTACACTTGAAGTCACACAGGGATTTTTAAAATAATATGTAACTTTCATATCCCTAACACAGGTTTTGTTTTAAAAATAATGCTTGCACATCTGCTTTAGGGTTAACCACATTACCAGCAAGCCAGGTTGGTTTTCCAGAACCAGTTGACAACCAGCAGGAATGAATGTTTTAAGTATGTATTGTGGTCTAATGTATTAAAAAAAGGGAAAAGAAAGTATTGTAAACGCACATTAAATTGGTTTCCTAGTCAGACACCCACACTCAGGTCTGGAAACTGTTTGAGTTTCCTTTGAATATGCCTTGTTTGAGTTGCTCTGATGGTGCAGAACATGGGATAGCTGACAATTACGGCTCTGTTACCCAGCAAAACACAATAAATAATAAATCTCTGAGGTAGTCCTGATTTCCTGTATTCTGGTGATGTACCCTTGTCTTTACATGGAGAACTCTGCTGCATTGTCTTGGTTCAGTGGGAGCCCGTGCTGTTTCATTGAGGCAATGGTGACATCCAGGACTTTAAGGTATGTGCCCACACTTTGTCTGAGAGCCTTGACATTCTGGGGCTTGCACATGGCTGGAGAGCTTTCACTTCAGGGTATTTTTAGTTGAATACACGAAAGGGGTGGCCACGTTTCTGTAGTGACATCATGCACTACGATTTTTTGTTATCAGGCAATGTTTGCCTCTGGACTTCCTTCCCTGGAAGATGAAGGAGGCCAAACACATGGACAGAGCTGTGTTTACAGAGCTGCAGGCAAAACACTGTGTGCTTGGGTGAGTCTGTGGACAAGGGGGTTTGTTGTGGTGCACAGAGGACCTTTGTAAACATGTCCAGGAACAGAGGGCACTGGATGAAGTCCGAAGGGGTGGGTGGCACAAGCAGTGCAGGTCTCAGCCCTGAGTACATCAGGATTCATCCGTTGTGGTTATGTGATTCACATTAGGGAATGCCACCCTGGTTCTTCCAACAGGAGCAAGAGATGAGTCTGGATTATGGCAAAGTCAGCTTGACCATCGCAGACCGAAAGTTCAGTCTCCCCTCTCTCTTGGCCTCGACAACTCAAGGGTGGATAAATGTGTTGTTTCAGGGCATGTGTGATGCTTTCCACTAATTCTGCCTCAGGTCCAGCAGCTCACAGCCCTCCTACCCTGAGCTGAACTTTAGGCCTTTGCATGAACTTGAAGAAAATAGTAGGTTTTTTTGGTGTTCTCTTATCCTTTCAACCCCCATTGCTCCAAATCCCCCCAGTTCTGCACTATTCCCCTCAAAAAAGGGCTTTGCTGCCCATGTATTCCCATGCACATGACAAACAACCTGAGGTGTTGGGCTCGTGTTGCTCAAATGGTGTTGCATCCTTTGTCAGACCACAGATGATCAGTGCTCATTAGCACTGCAGCTAATGAACTGCTTGTGGCACGGGATCACCACCTCTCCAGTGTTTGCACACAGGGGGCTGTTATTCAGACACACAAAAGACTTTCCCAGTGAATTATGTGAATTGAATTCCTAGCATTCAACAGAAATATTTCAATTTCCCAAACAGTTATTTTCCCAACAACGTGACTTAAACATACATGGCACTTTCACAACAGAAGAGGGAACATTAATTTTTCTGTGTGTGCATAAGATGCATTTAACCTTTCTTTTACTTAAAAAGAACTTAAAAAGAAGACTACATGGTGGCAGCTTTCCCATTTAGCAGTGAGATTTTTCTTTTGTGGCTCAAGAAAATTTCATAGTGGACTTCTGCCAAATTTTGTGATATACTTTGAAAAAATAAGAAATACTTAGAATAGCCATCTATAGTAAAAGTATATATTGACAATGAATGACTGCCCAGGCACTTGATCACACAGAATACAGTAATTTTTCAACTAGATTGC
>JAWWMO010000096.1:7974561-7985569 GCA_035047845.1 Dendrocincla fuliginosa
AATACAGTAATTTTTCAACTAGATTGCTACCTGAACTATAATTAGGAGGCGGATTCAGGGAAGGGCTTCTCCTGGAGGCTGAGGATGTTGCCCATGGGAACAGGGAAGAGCATTTTGGGACAGGAGGAGCCAAAGGCAAGGAAAGGGATGAATACACATATGGAAAAATAAAGGAATCAGCTAATTAAAGCGGGCTGTGTGGCCAACACATCTGCCTGTCCATGCCCTGTACTTGATCACCACAGTGTAACCTGGTTTTACCTTGAACTCCAAACTGCAGGAAATTAATCAGCACAATGCTGAGGTGTTGATTAAAAATCAAAAGGTATCTCTTTGTAGTGAGCCCTCAGACAGCCACTGGAGACTTCAGAAGTAAATACGCAGGGATTCAAAACAGCATTTGGCAAAGTCTGAGAAGAAGAATGGCTATTTTCATGGAGAGCTCTTTTAAAGCTATGCATCCAATTAATTCACATAATTCATTGGGAAAGTCCTTCGTGTGTCACTGCAGCTCTGAATAACAGCCCCGAGTCTGCCTGGTACATAGCTTATAATATTTATTTTCTTTAATATCTAAGGGTGGAGTATATTGGAATAGCAGGTGTAAGATATGAGATTTCTATTCTCTAAGGTGCATGCATCATAATTATAACTCATCTATTGATCTGTGTTTGCACACGTTTTATGTTTTGTGGTTTCTTTTTTTCAGAGGTAGTAGATAAAAACTTTAGTATGTTGGTATAGTGGGTTTTCTCTTCTTTATAATAAATAATGTCTGATAAGTTTTGCCTGTATCTTTTGAGTTTTTGCATTTGAACATGCACTGCGAGCTGCTGCTTCTCAAATCTGCATACAGGTAATTTTAAACCCTTTTTGATGAGGAGGGGGAAGAGTGGAGGTGAAACTTAGGCTGAGGAAAAAGAACAGGACCTTCAGCATGTGGTGCATTTACAGGGCCTAGAAAATAGTTTGGGAGATAGTGCAGGGAGGAAAAGTGCTAAGAATAATGCGTGGTGCAAATTGGAATTGCATCAGTTTAATCTCAGAACTCAGGGTCAGACACAAACACCCCAGACTCCACTGCATTTAGTTGAGGTTTTGCCATTTATTTCAGTGGTGATAAAGTTTCAGCCTGGTGGTTATAATTCAGCCATAAGAGGACAAGGAAGAGGACAGATTGCTATGAATTAAACACCAATGTCCTTAATTATTCTAGTGGAGCCCATAGAGTGTTTTAGAGAAGCACACTGAAAACTCTCCATCTATCTGTGTAAATAGCTGTATTTGGATTACTGACCTTCTTAGCAGGACTTGGTGTCTTCCTGTACACAAGCCCCAAATTATACTGGGACATCTGTCACTTGGGTGTACTGTGAACTCTCCCACAGCTGGTTTTATTAGGACTCTGCTGTATAACTGCTTCAGCTTAATGACATTATGATTACATTGCTGTGTTCTTTAGGAGAAGGTGAATGAGTTGCTCTTCAGTTTAATGTCACAAATGTAAATGGCAGCCATTTAGGTGGAGTAATAGTATAGAAAAGTACTTGTGTTGTGGAAATGTAAACAATTATCTGATATAAATATTTACAGGAGATGGGTATCAGTGGTAACTTAAAATATCTAAAAAGTAAACTTCTCAGAGTGTAGAGAGCTGTGACACTCCTTTTAGTGTGAAGATTTGTTCAACTACTCAAGCTGCTGTTTTAATAGAAAAACATAATTTTTTTTAATGACTGAGAAGTAAATACAGTTAGTTGTGCTGCAGGAAAGAATTAGGTACATATCCCTTAAGAAAAGAATAACCTCCTTTCAGTACTGGTGGTGCAGATAAAGCATTTGCCCACTGTGTTTTATTATAGCACATGACTTTATTTTAGAATTATAGAAAGGGATTAACTCTTGCATCTTAATCACAGAGTAGGCACTGACAGCAACCACTAAGAGTTGTGTTTTGGTGATTTTATTGCCCATTTTGGGGAACAGTTTGCCCCTCACCCTTTCTCTGAATCATTTAAGGACTAGCAAAAGTGGCAGTGATCACAGATAGGATAAAAGATGGCTAGTTTGAGCCAGGCTGGTAAAACCCATGACCACAACATGTGACCACCTGCCCTGCCCAGGTCCTGTGCTCTGTTTATGGATGGATTATTTTATAACACTGCTATATATACATGTTTTTACTCAGCAGTTTTTGAGAAACAACTGTAGCTTGTGTTCATAGAGCCAACAATGTTTGTTTCTAAAGAAAATAAATGGAAAGAGAAGAAAAATTATCCTGTGGGTCTTGTCACTTGAGTTTAAAGTAGTTTTCATGCTTATTGACTGCATTTTAAGTTCCTTTGAAGTGGATGAGAAACAAGCTTATATGTGCCACAGGTCACCCTGGAGACGTTTGCTTACACCATCCTGTTCCCAGGATCTCACAAGACTTGGCTCACTCCATCTGCACTCAGACTGTGTGCTGAAGGTTGGATGGGATGATCCTGCAGGTTTTTTCCAACCCTGCTGATTCTGTGATTCTCTGTGCATCCCTCCTGCTTCGTCCACAGCTGAGGGCTGTGCACTGCAGCATCCTCTCAGCCCTGTGCAGCATTGAAGCAGTGAGGAATTAAGGAATAACTAAAGGTTTCATTCCTAAACTGGCAATATCACAGCAGCACCTTTGCTTTGGGTGGTGTTGTCCAGGTGAGTTCTCTGTGGCTGGATCCCACAGAACCCCATCACAAAGTCCTTGATGGAAATGTGTCTGTATGAGATGATAGTTTTGGGAATGTCACTTTGAAGGTACAATTTTGTTGAGCAATATTCTCCCTATCTTAATTTTTCTCCCTTACTGCAGCTGGCTACATCATTCCCATATCTGCAACATGATGTTTATGCCATTTCTTTTTTTTTTTTTTTGTTTTTTTTTTTTCTTTCTTTTTTTTTTTTTTTTTTTTTTTTTTTTTTTTTTTTAACATGGGAATGAAAACTGTAAAGCTACGGGGTGCTACCTCTCCCCAGTTGTGTTCCAAATGTGAACTTTGGAACTTCTTACTTCAGTTATCAAAAGCACTTTTGCATTGTTTTGTCTTTGGGAAAGATAGTTTTAAGGGCTTGACAGAGATTGCTTTGTGGGTTTTACATTGCTCTTTAAGAAACCTGAATGAGGTTATCTTTGTGACACCATGTCAGGCAGTAGGATGGCAATCTTCATAATTACTACAACTCCTGCAACAGAAGTACTAGCCCATTTTTATGCAGCTGATAAAACAAAGAAACTTACAAATTTTTTACATTACAAAAGTTAGAGAGCAGGTGTCAGGAATAGAAGTGTAAGAATGAAAGCAAGAAGTGTAGGAATCCACAGAGGTTTTCCTTGCTGCTAGTATTCAACTCTTTTAAAAAGTTATTTGACATGGAAAAAGTAGTTTCAAAAGACTGGAAAAAAGCCTCATTATTTACTAAATTATTCCCCCCATGAGACTGAGAAATTGGTTTTACTTAGTAAATCAAATTATCCACTGGCCCACAGTGAGATGTTTGGCTTTGCACTCAGTTGCATCAAGGTTTGGTGGTCTCTGGTGCTGTGGTAGCTCAAAGAAGGTGCTGCCTCTCACCTTTACTTGTATATCCTTGGGGCTTCTACCCATGGCAGAATTATACCTGGGTAAGGAGTACACCCCATTACAGTCCCTTTTAGGCATGTACAGGTTGATCTGGGACAGACTTCAAAACAAGGTGGGTTTTGGTCAGTCCATCGCAATTGGTTGAATCGACTCAAAGTGCTTTTATTTTGCTTTGATTTTATGTGTCTAAATAATTCTTGATATGATAAAGCATTAGAATTTCCTGTGGGATAGAAAGGTGTGAGTAGAAAGATTGTCCCTCTTACTACCACCCACCCCTCCCTTGCCCAGCTCTAGCATAGATCAGAGCAGAGGATGTAAGTGGCATTTTTTGTTTTATTAGAAATATTCCTCGAGTAAAGAAGACTTAAAGAATATTTTGTCTGTTTCTTCAGAAAAAATACATTTTCAGTAAGAATCTGGTTGAAGTTTTTAACTGACCTGAAAGCTGTAACTGATTTCCTCCTGTATTTTCACATTATCCTTTGTATGTCTGCCAGTGCAGAAAATGATGTTCTTTATGGTTTACTTAGTACAGGCAATGTCTCTTTTCTTGTTATCAGCAGCAGAACTGGATAGCTTTTCCATCTTTACACATGGCTGTAAATGTCTGTGCCTTTGAAAAGGGTAATATTCATGTGGGCTACAAAGCTCAAAAAAAAAAAAAATTGGATTTTGAAAAGAGAAATTGAATTTCTGACATAGTCTTCCCACAGTACATTCCAGTGAGTTCAGAACAAAAACCAACAGAAACTGTATTTAAATGCAGCTCTTGGTGATAAACTGCTTCTGAGATGTTTTAATGCAAACTGATAGCTTAAAGATGGGGTGGGGTTTTGTGTGTAAATTAAAAAAAAATAAAAGAAAAAACTATATTTTGGTTAAAATTAAAAGAAAAAAGAGGCAATATACCTTGTGTGACAGGAAAAGGAATTTCAGTTAAAAACAAGACTTTTATGTGCAAATGGAAAAGAGAAATGTGAAGCAAATTGAATTTTGACATTTGCCATGTGAATACTTCTTTGATCATTCAGGCTTTACTATTACATTACAAAAACCCCATGAATCTTTAATATAGTTTAGTGAAGCTCTAGTAGAAAGGCAGAGATCCTGATATTGGCAGCACCAAAAGAAAGTGCAATACCATCCCCCCAAATAATTCTGCTTGTGTCCAGGCTGGTGCTGGTTTAGTCACTCTGCTTTACTTGCTGTTCTGGATTTTTCTGCAGTTTGTTTGTTAATGAGAAGAGCTTTGAAACAAACATAGTGGAAAGCAGAGCTTCAGCTGAAAGTTTCTTTGATTGTATGACAAGTTCAAGCCCTGATGAACAGCACATCGCTGTTGAACTGGCAAGAAATCAGTAAATTTGCCCATTTTTCTGCTGCAAAAGGAAGATGAGGGTGCTGTTCTGCACCTCTCAAGCCAGGGCTTCATAGGATTTCTTGTGGAGTAACAACAATGGAAAGGCTTTCCTGCTCTAAGATGATGTCCCTCAGGAGCTCAAAATCTCTTTATTTATTTATTCAGGTTAGCTTGAGAAAGCTATTGCTGCTGGGGATGTGTATTGACACAGAAAGCAGAATTTGAGGTTGCATAAGAAGGAGGAACATAAAATATTCTCTTTGTGGAAAATGAACAGAAAATCCCATTGTTCTGCATACAATTTGCTCTCTTCTGGGAGAGTGAAAGTAGTGCCTGTGCTTTGCTGCCCCCACTTTCTCAACACTCCTGTAACTCTGTCTTCCCCAAAGTGGAGATGCCAGCTCAGAACTGCTCTTGATTCTCACCTGTGCCTTGCAGGGAGGTGACGTTTGACCAGTGTGGCCATGCTTTGAAATCCTCAAATCACATGTCAAATCACAGCAGGATTGGGCTTTGCTGCTGTGCACGACACTTGTGGGGAGGAGAGGTGACACGACCATGGTCACAGAGTCTGACAACACCCAAAAACTCCTGAAACACAGCCCTGCTTTGCCCTTGCCAGCTTTGTTATGGATCTGCACTGGTAGTATTTCAGAACATCTCTAAAAGAAAAGGGTGTCACGTAATAGCAGTTAAATGGTATTATTTAATGTATGTCATATGAAATGCCCTAATGAGGTGAGTCGCTTAGAGAATCAAACCATGCTGCACACACCTTACCCTGAGCATGATCTCACAGGAACCAGCAGTGAGAAATGCTGGTGTCACCCAGGAGTTGTGGAACATCTGGAAATCTCTCAGTTATCAGGAAGGTGCTTCCACAGGTCAGGAATAACTAACACAGTGCCAGAATGCACTCATCAGATGGAAAGGGAACTCATGCCTAGCGTGAATGAAGAGGCCCTTCAGCTTTTCTATCATTAGTCCTTCTGTAAAGACACTGTGCAAAAAAATAGCATGACAAAAATTGCTCGACACCCAGAATTGTCACAGCTCCAGGGGGAAAAGAGTTGATCAAAGTGCATTGTCAGTAAACAGGTGTTTGAAAGCAGTTCAGCAATGGGGCTGGGAAGGGGCTGGAGCAGCAGGAGGGGCTGAGGGAGCTGGGGGGGCTCAGCCTGGAGAAAAGGAGGCTCAGGGGGGACCTTCTGGCTCTGCAAGTCCCTGATGGATCCAGGGCAGGGTTGGGATCTTCTCCCAGGGAACAGGGACAGGAGCAGAGGGAATGGGCTCAGGCTGGGACAGGGCAGGGCCAGGGGTGATATTGGGGAAATTTCTTTACTGACAAGGTTGTCCATCCCTGGCACAGCTGCCCTGGGAGGTTTGGAGTCCCCACCCCTGGGGGGAGTTCAAAGCCCTGTGGATGTGGCACTGGGGATGTTCTCAGTGGCCTTGGCAGGGCTGGGCTAAGGCTTGGGCTCAGTGGTCTTTTCTGACCTGAATGATTCCGTGTTTCTATGACTCTGTGCTTCTGTGACTCCTTTTGGTGTATTTGCTTTAAGCCTCTTTCACCTCTCACACTCAGGTTCAGTCAAGGTGATCTTGGGGTTTCAATGGGTAGAACGTCCTGCCAGTGGATGTTAACAATGATCCAGTACAATCTTGGCCATGTGTGAATAGAAATGTGTTTAATGAGGATGGAATAGATTATGTTTTCTGCCTTAAGTAACCTCCTATTACTTTCTTGTACGAATTTTCCCTTTAATTAACAGTGGTGGAAAGACAAGTGTGATAAAACCAGAGCACTCACAACCAATTTGTAGGGAAACAAAAATCCAGCCATTCTCTAAAAGATGTGAAGTGCTGCTATCCTATTATTAGAGGTTGTGAGTAATTGTTGGATTTCTTGAAAAGGGAACTTCAACATGTCCTTTGCTATATGTGTGGCACTAATTTGGGTGAAAAATCAGGTATAATGGCTGCATGCTTAAAGGACTTCACACTGCATAAACTTCAAAGGGTGTGTTACTAACCTATTGAGAGTAGCACAGTTAATATAATTTGAAAAATATTAGCACAAAGCTGGAAAGAAAACATGGACTTTAGTTCCAGTTGGGTAAGTTATTGAAAACTAAATGTATGCTTAAGGGTTTTTTTACAGCAAATATTATAAAATGTGGGTTGCATCTGTAATTCTGTTGGTTTTATAGCCTGAAAATAATTTTTATTTTACACAAAGCATGAACACATTTCAGCAATCTCCAGCCATTTTGAAAACTAATTTTCAACTCACCATGAGTGTAGTACAATGCAGTTCATACCTTTCATAGCTGGAGGCTGTGACACTTGTCAGTGTGAGACTTTTGTTTACATATGCCATGTAGGTTAGTTGGTTGGAGTATTTCTGGTTTACTGGTACAGCATGTCCAAACAATATCAATAGTTAGGGAAATTTCAGTGAATTCTTGTGCAGAACCAGGGGCTGACAATGGACTGTCAGAAGTTGAAATAGTACACCTTAGGATTAGGGAAGGATTGTCATGAGGAAGGACTGAATCATCTTAACTGTTGCTTGGCCAAAGCAAGGTGGGTTTGTTTGCTTGTTTGTTTGTTTGCTTGTTTGTTGTGTTCTGTTAATTTTGGTTTGATTTTTCTTTTTTTTTTTTAATTGAAAACTTGGAAAATTTAAAGGATATCAGTTTCAAAAGTGTGAGCAGAATGTCACAAAAGTTTGATCCACACATTTTTTAGCAGGTGAGATGTGACAGGACTCAATCACTGGATCTTTCACACTCCAGATGTTATTTCTCTGTGTATCTCAGGGACCCCCACCTACTGAGGGGTTTGGTAGAGCAGCCCAAACCATCACCTGGTGGTCTTGAATGTCCAGGTGTTCTAACAGATGTAGGTCCCTAAGTGGGCGAGAACCACCTTTCCACTGACAGTCCTTAGGGACGAGGTTGGGAAATGTGTTTTTCATGCAGAACTAGTTTCTGTGTGAGTTACAGCTGGAGAGCACTGTGCTCAGCTCTGTGGAGTTTCAGGGACTCCTGGAATGTCCTTCCCTGTCCTCCTGAGTTTGGCCCAGACCAGCCAGCACTCATTTTGGTGGAGTGTTAGTAAGGCGAAGATGGAGGTCCCAGCTTCTGGTGCTGGAATAACCCTCTCCTGCTTGAAACCACATTCTGTCACTTTTCTTGCCAGTTTTTTTACAGGGTTATATCCAAGTTCCAACTCCTTAGGGTTATTTAACCACAGAGTATGGCTGTCAGAGAGCATGGTGGCAACAAAAAGGCATTTTTCCACAAAATCATCCAGGTTTCATGAAAACATTGTATGTGGCTCCTTGCAGTAGTCTTTACTTTCCATCAGAGTCCTGGCAGTCACTGGTGCTGGTGTGTGACTCTTCCTGTCTTGCCCCTCCTCTCATAGATTACTGGAGTTTCTTGAAATTTTGAGTGTTTGGTTTTGTTTTCGCTTTTTTTTTTCCTATAATGTTTATAGATAGAAATCATTATATATAACAGAGACGTAACAAGGTCTAGGATGTGCTGACTTCTTATTCTTGCTTCCCCATGGTGTGTTGGCTCACGTCAGGGAGAGAAGCTCTGTTTATAGCAGTCTGGAGTTGAACTCTTCTCAGCAGATCTATATTTGGGCATCTTTGCACATATCCTTGTGTCTAAAATGGGCACTGTAATTCTTACCTTGTAGAGGAGCCTGAAAGTTTGTCACTGTATGTAAAAAGCTTTAAAAATCTAAAATCCTGTGTTTGCATATATTGAGAATATGATGAGGGAGCCAGCCAATTAATCTGTTTCTTGTAAATTAATACTTCAAAATTTCTTGCTCTATAGAAATTGTTAGTGAGCATGATTTATGATAGTTATGCCTTTTTTATATTTTGTTGTTTGGTTTGTTTGGTTCTGTTGTTGTTGTTTTAATTTTGGGGCATATGTGGTGGTGTTTACTGAGGAACCCAGGCTCCACTCCTGCATTGCACACTGTATGGATGCAATCTTCAAAATTCAGCCTCCTTATATAATTTCATTATTTACCTGTTTATTTACTCTTTAAAATGCATGTTTTTAGCAGCAAGGGTAATTTATGACCTAGAACAACTGAACTCGGGCTCATGAGGGTTTTTTCATTACTTTTTATGTTGAGATTGGTGAAGGAGAGCCCGTGTCTCACCTTGGTCCTGTATGATGCAGGAGCTCTCCAGACAGGCTTTTCTCTTCCTTATTACATAAGGAATCAGAATAGAAGGTTATAAATGTTCCTTCTGGCCTTTGAAGTCTGATCTTTTAATTAAAACACAGGGATTTTGCAGGGCCAACTAAATGCTGAGATAGTTTATGGCTGGATTGATGTGGAGGGTCTCTGCATCACTGTCAGGTTTCAGAGGAGAAGGCTGGATAGCAGGTGCTCAGTTGTTTGGACAGGGAGAGAGGGGCTGTCAGTACATGGAAAAAGGTCAGGGTTGTGAAGGATGGTGAATGAATAAGACAGGGTGAAAAAAAAAAAAAAGGAAAAATAGCAAAACACAGAAACTTTAAGTCCTGGAAAATATAACACTGCCACTGATTACACTACTCCCTGTGGTCTCTTTCTGTCTGTTTTCACCATCTGTCCGTCCTTTGTCGCTTTGAGCATCACATTTTGTTTTACTAACCCAGCTGTAGTGTGCTTAGTGATGTGGCAGGGCTGCAGTCCTGATTCTCTGCAGCTGTGCCGTGCTTGAGGGGGGAACCTGGACTGACCTGGCTGTTCTTTCTCTCCCATTTGGCCCCAGTGGGAGCTACTGACACCCTGGAACAGGGACGAGGGACGTGCCCCCAGCCCGACGTGCTGGATTAGCTCATCAGGAGGGATAAAGGGATTTCTGTGCTCCTTTTCCATCATTTGCACTGCAAACCTCTCACCACAGGAGAGCAAGGTCCCAGCATGTACCTGCCCATTTGCTGAACTCTCCACATAGGGATCCGTGTCCTGAAAATGTCTCCAGTGATTTTCCTTTTGCTGGCATAGGGAATGTCTTACAAGGAAACTGAAGACTGGGAGGGTTCTGAGGCAAGAAGTGGCAGCTAAAATTTAGATGGTTTATTGATAAGTGTGAACTGCAGACTTGAGGACTGTGTCCTTTTCCCAGTGCTTGTGAAAATCAGAATGCTAGCAGTGGCACTGAGGGTGGTGAGAAGGATACCTGTGTACACCATTCAGTATTTGGAGAAATTTTGTCTGTCTCCTGGTTTGGGCAGGTTGGACTTGACTGTGATTTGTAGAAAACTCTTCTCACTTTTCAAGAATTCAGTCAGTAGAAGGTATGTTCAGGGCACAGCATCAGCCTCTTGAGGAAATCAGATGCAGAGATGGATCAGTGCCAGTCCCAGGAGACCTCAGTTCCTGTGGGAGGAGAGGCTGAGGATGTGCAGGGAGGCAGCAGTTCTGGGAACACTGTCAGTGTTTGCTGGTGAACATACTGGCATTGCCTTTCAGGTCCCTAAAAAGCAAGTGGCTCGTGGTTTCTGGCAGGAAATTCCCACTGGACCGTGTCAAGTGCAGTTTGAGATGATGGTACCTGTGTTCAGTATAATATCAAGGAATAATTTAGCTGCACTTACTATGCTGTATCTGTTCCTGTAGGCTTTACTTTGCAGAATCTCCTTTTCTGTGGCGGAATTTCCCCCTGCTGATAAACTGCTGCTGAAGTACAAATGGTCTGCATTGGAAACGGAGCAGATGGGGCTGCATTAGCCTGATTCTCTCATCCATGAAAACAAATGCTATCACCATTGCAATTTGGTGTAATTTCAATGCAAGTCAGCAGAGTTGCCCAAGAACTAAGCTCTTCAGTGGCCTTTATGTGTTCCTTGATTTCTGTTTTGCTACAGGTTGGGTGTGGTATTTTTTATTTGACCAAGAGTTTATAAAACAGGGTACATTTACCTATAAGCTCCCCAATTCAAAACCTGCTGATTGCATATTTAGTTATAATGACCGCAGAACGCTGTTGTTCTTGGCCCAGGCAATA
>JAWWMO010000096.1:7985659-7999930 GCA_035047845.1 Dendrocincla fuliginosa
TCAGGAGGGTGATTTACTGTCATATGTCAGAATAGATTTTATGGAGCAGGTTGTAACTTGATTAATCCAATATTGGTTAAAGAGAGAAGACATTAAGCCATCTCATCTGCCATCCAAAATAAGGTAGCAGGTATCTGTCCAGCTGGAAACCAACTAGAGCTCATCTCTGAATCTCCACAGTGTGAGAGATGGAGATCCAAATCAGTCTCTTCTCCTGTGTTCTTAGCATATAAACCCCCTATTCTCATTTATCTGTGTAATTTTTTTTCTGTAGTTCTGTTCTATACCAGATTTCTACGTACCAGGGGTGGCCAAGTAATATTAAGATGATAAAAAAGGCCCTTAATCCCAATGTGTCACTACAAAGGAACACAGAACCTGAAATACTCCAGTGGCTCTCCACCAGTGTTGCAAATTACCTTTTTTTTTTTAAAGAATGAAAATCAAGTCCAAAATAAGCAAGAAAAAACCTAGACGATTAGTAGGAACCAGCACTTCATGTGAGTATCTTGTTTACTATAAAGTGCAAAGCAATTTGAAGGATTTAGAAGAGTATCATACCATCAAGGGAAGTTTTAATTAGCTCCTGCAGGGCTATGAGAAAGGCTTGATTTGGGTGGGCCAAAGGTCTATCCACTCTAATAATCTGCCTCACAATGTGGACCACGAGGATGTGCTGGGGAAGGCATCAATTTAGGTGCATATTTTACTTTTCCTTTCCCTCTCCTCTGAGATGACTGAGTTTCCACTTGTTTGCAGCCTCAGGACTGTTTGAATTCTGTGTGTTCAGTAACCCAGCTTGCTGCTAGTTCCACGAAGAACGACTTTATGTGGTTTGTTTTGAAGCTGATTTCTGTGGCATTTGTTTAATAGAATTTTTTATTTTTTATTTTTTTAATTGTGAGAGAATTAGACCTGTGGAACCCTGTCCATCCATTCCATATCTCCTTCAATTTTGCAAATCTCTGTTGTATCCCTCAGGTTGTTCCTTTCATAAAACCATAGAACAGTGTGGTTGAAAGGGACATTTTAAAGGTAAGTCCAGCCCTCCCTGCAGTGAGCCAGGACATCTCCAAGCAGATCAGGTTGCTCAGAGCCCCATCCAACCTGACCTGGGATGCTCCCAGGGATGGGGCATCCTCTGCCTCTCTGGGCAGCCTTGCCCACCGTCTCACCCCCCTCATAGTGAAAAATTTCCTTCTGACAACTAGTCTAAACTGACCCTCCTCCAGTTTAAAACCATCATCCCTTGTCTTTGCTTTGTGCTGAAGAATCTCAGCTTAAGGTTCACTTATCCAGTCAGGACATTTAGAAGCCTTTCCATGCCACTTTTATCTTCTTTTGAACTTTTCCCAATTTGTGTTGCCCTTTCCATGAGGGGAGGTCCAAAGCTCCCAATATTCAAGATCTTTTGTAGCATAAAAGCCTTGTCCACTTTTTTCTGCTTCTTTCTTAGTCACTCCTTACCCTGAGTGGCCTTTCTTTGACATCTGCAGAGCACTGGGATGGTGTTTGCATGGAATTTATACCAGGATTCCTGAGTGGTAGTACCAAGCACAGAGCCCATCTTTTCACGTGTGAAGCTTGGAATGTTTTTCCTCACGTGTGTCACTTTACCTTTGTGCACAATTAATTCCATCTGCCATCTTGCTGTCCAAGGACTCAGGTGTGCCAAGTGCTCAGTTGCTCTTAATCGATTCTCATCATTAACATCCTGAATAATTCACAAACTTTTGTCATCCTTGATAATGCCTCTCCCAGTCCTCAACAAAATTCCCTGCAGAAGTCCTTTGATGACCTTGTGGCATTGTGAGAACTGACAGATGGTCCAATATTCCATCTCTGTTCCCTAGCTTGTGATCAGATTGGTTTCCTCTTTCCTTTTTTGTTTTTATGTGTCAAGGGGCATTTTTCTTGTAAGTCATAGATGCTTAATTGTTTCCCTAAATTTCTGTCAAAAGCATTTTGTAAACCTTGTAAACCTTATTGTCTTAATCCAAATGCTTGTTGACCCCTTCTGAAAACTCCTTTGGGTTTATGGGAGATGGCATCCTTTTACAAAAGCCGTTCTGACTGTTCCCAAGTACATCAAATTAATTCTGATGTCCACTAATCCTGTTCTCATTATTGCTTCTACTAATTGGTGTATTGGCTCAGTAGATCTCCCTGGAAACTTAAAAAAAAATTACTACTCCTGTCATTATTCCATTCTCATGCTAATTTAACAACAATGGGCTACCAGTTTCTTGTCAGTAGCAGTGGCACAGCAAGACTCAAGATGTGGGAAAATCCAGCCCTGGCATTTGTCTTCCCTTGGCTCAAGGCACAGCGCTCTCCTTCCCACTAACAAGCTGCTTATCCAGTGATCACTGAATCCCAGAATGGTTTGGGTTGGAAAGGACATTAAATCCCACCCGTCCCACCCCCTGCCATGGGCAGGGACACCTTCCATAGCCCAGGGTGCTCCAACCTGCCCTTGGACACTCCCAGGGATCCAGGGGCAGCCACAGCTGCTCTGCCCACCCTGTGCCAGGGCATCACCACCGTCCCAGCCACCAATTCCTTCCCAATATCCCACCCAGCCCTGCCCTCTGGCACTGGGAAGTCATTCCCTGTGTCCTGGCACTATCCCCTGTTGTAAACCTTCTCTCTCCATGAGGGATTGCTGACTTCTCCCCCAAACATTTCCCTCACCTGCACACCCTCATCCTTTTGCACTTGTTCCCTTCTAGAGGTTCTGCCTTCTTCCAGACATATTCCCTTCTTTTCCTTCCCTTTCCACAGGATGTATGAAATACAGAATACACATTGTGTTTTGTGTTTGAGAAGCTGGGCAAAATACCATCAGTAGAGCACGTCTGAAAGCTTGATGAGTGAATGTGTCCTTGAGTAGCATCAGTTGCTTTGATTTAGGCTGCAGTTTGCTGCTTTTCCTCCAGGGATTACTGAGGAGTGTTCAGTTGCTGCAGTGATTGTTCTCTTTTGCCCAGTAATTTACTCACACTTCAGATTGCATACAGGCTTCCAGATGCTGAAATGAAAATGTCTTTAGAAGTCAAGAGCAAGAAATATTCTTAGCATGTCATCCTAAGTTTTAGTGAATCGTCTCTGCCACCTTTTTCAGCGTATAAAGGTTTGTAACGTGCCCTTTTAACACCAGGTAGCAAATATGGCAAATGATTAAGATTCCTTATGCCTCACATTGAAGACAGGCTTTTGTTAAGGCTCCTAATTTTTTTTGTTATCAGCCTTGGTACACAGACAAAATTTGCACCATTCCTTTGCCTCTGTAGTTTCTGTTCTTACCAATTTTGACACCTGGAATTTTCTTTTTAAATTACTCTCAAAGTCCTGGCTTGAATGACTAAACCAAGAGTGTGCAAGAAATCACTGAAGAATCAGGAAATGGCATCTAATGAGGTTATGCCACAATTAAGTTTTAAAAATGGAAACTTTGTAGTATATTATTATAAATTTGTTTTATGTTTAGTGAGAAAAGCTTAGGGAAGAGCAGTTCACAGGCAGGTGGTTATTGCCACATTATAATCATTTGCAAGCCCACAGTACAACATAGTTTGGTCACCACCTTGGTTTCTTCTGAAGCATAACTTTACATGCTGATGGGAGGATAAGATCACAAACCCATTGTCAATAGAGGGGGTTGTTTGAAACCTCACCACTAATTTACAAATGGAAAAGGCACATCGGGTTTCTACAACTGCTCGAGGGTGAAAGGAGTGACCGAGGGGATGGACGTGGGAGGAAGGGGATGGGAGAGGTGTCCTTTGGGGTGCAGTGTGGGGTGGAGGGAGGACAGTGAGCTGTGGGGTTGTCCCTGTGCCTTGGAGAGAGTGATGCCCATGGCAGTGTGACCTTCACTCCATGAACAGCAAATGTTCTGGGCAGTCCAAGGAGAACACCATCCTGTGGCAGGAAATCCAGGTTTAGGGTTAGCTGTGTTGGGGGAAGCCCTTTCTCAGGAGTCTTAAAAGCATTGTTTTCATTGCAGGGCATGTATCGTTTGTGTTGGGTCTTTTGGGGGGTTGTTTGGGTGGTTTTTTGTTTGGTTTTGTTTGGTTTTTTTTGGGGGGGGGGGTGGTTGGGTACTTTTTTCAGTGTGTTTGTTGTAATTTTTGTTGGTGGGAGTTTGTTTGTTTGTTTGTTTAATTGGCTGATTTTTCTTTTTACCAGAACAATGCTTGTTTTCCCCCTTGGGAAGCACGTCCCCTCCAGAGCTTTTGCTGTTTTATTTTGAATACTGCCATTATTTGGGCACTTTTACAAGGGCAATTGTGGTGTGAGCTGCTGTCATGGGGAGCCCAGCATCACAGTCAGGGTGCTCTGGCACAGGGCTTCTTTCAGTCAGGGTCTTAATCTTGCTCCAGTCTTGTCTCTGGAGCAGAGGTGCCCATCAACTCACTCTTTAGTCTTTTCTTTTCTTCGTAGGAAGGAGTTGATTAGCCCTGGGTACAAGGATACACAACAATATTTTCTATAAACCCTAATCCCATTGTTCTTTCCTTGACTGTCAGTCAGCCTTCATTCCTGTGCAAGGTGTTTGAAACTTTTTTCCCCCCAAGGCTTTAGTTTGGAGAGCTCAGTCAAAGATGTTTTTATTCCAATAAAGGCAGCATTTTCCTTGTGCACACCTGCATACTGAAAACAGGCATTGCAATGAAGTTACTGAATTTGTTTTATGTCAAAATACAGAATGTTCATCTTATCCTCCATGACCCTGGGGATTTTCAGAATAAAGAATAATAACAAAATTGTCCAGCTGAACCACGGGCTTAACTTGAAACACAAGTGCCTGCTTGCTAATCCAGCAGGCATGATGAATGATGATGATGAGGGTAGTCGATGTAAATATGTGCTGTAATTCTTAAATATTTACTGTTACCACTTCAAGAAACCAATGTGTATGCAGAAGGGGGTTTCTTACCTACACTGTACTGCAGTGATATAGAAGCTGAGCTGTTTAGTATTGAATGGCAGTGCTAAAATTATATATGTCTCTATATAATTATATATAGGCCCACTCACATCCATCATTTACTGAAGCATGTAATAGTGCATCACAGATACCATCTTATTTTCTCTTGGTAAATTAGTTTTTTTTAATGAGCAACGTTTATTTTACAGAAAGAACTCAAAGATTACTTAGAGATTCTTTTCAGAGGCATGTTGTGATATTTTTCTTGCACTTGGCTTGTTCTAGAGTTGATTGCTTCTGGATAAATGATCATCAATACTGATGCTTGAGTGCAATATATGTGTTTGGGGGAGTGAAGTAGCTTCAGAAAACAACTGTCTTCTAAAATTTCCCTTTAGTTGTCATTGGGTCCAATCCTGCTGTAGTAGCCCTCTAAGTTTGTTTAAATTTATGCATTTTCTTGGGCTAAGTGTTTAGAGCCTGACTATCACCATAGTAACTGCAAACCTCTAAGTTTAAATTCTGCAACGATATCACTGCAAGTCTTGCTCAAAAGAGGTCTGAGTTATGGCACTTTAAAAGTAGGGAGAGCTGTAATATTGTCTCTCCCTTTAAACTGAATCCCCACACAATGGGATTAAATCCAGTGCTTGTCTGCACTTGTGTCTTTATTCTAATTTTATATGTAACAGCTTTATGAAACGCAAATAACTTCTTACATAATATGCAGTGCTGAGCAGTGTGATTTATCTTTAAATATACTTTTTTAAATAGACTATTCCACTCTATAAACAGAGCTCGTTTGTGTGTAATCTTGCTGCACTTTTCACTGTGCTCTAGGTTATTTCCAACTGCCCTGTATTGTTATAAAAGTTTTTGTCTTCCACTGCTATGGAGAATCACATGGACCTGATAAAATGGCATTCAGGCTTAAGTGACAGACACTGCAATTTCATAGTATTGTCCTTTTACTGTTTTATTAATCTTTCTCTGTCCCCTGAAGTTGTTTTATTTGTGAAATTTAGCTGATCTGAGCCTGAACTTCCTCTTTTAAAGCCTGTTAAATGTGAATGCTGCTCCTTACATGGCCTGGTCTCTGCTGTGTCAGTCTGCCATCCTGCAGTGCTGGTGGTCTTCTTTCTGCATGAAAAGGGTTTTGCATACGTGTGATGATGTTTAGCAAATGAATACAAGACACAATTGCATAGTTTTATCTTTATGAAATAACCTCTTCTATGCCCACGTTTTAGGAGTTCTAGACAGTAAGGAGAAGTGAGTGATCTGGAAAAGCTCCTGAATGACATCAGACCAAATGACAGATGTTTTTATGTGTGGGCAGGCCCCTCACTGGTCCTGCTGCCTGTGAAACATCTAGATTACTAATGTTGCATTTAGGATTTAATTTAGGGAACCTGTGGGAATTACAGGTGTGTGTTTAGGCAGACTATTTTCTCACCTATTTTCATCTGAGTTGGAGGAATTCTGTTTGCTACCCAGCTGTAAGTTGGTGTGCAAGTGTGCAAAACCAGGTAGTAAATAAGCAACCTCGTGAAATAGGACTTAAGGTAGATGAGTGGGGGTTCTCCCCTCCTCACTAGGTAATACTATTAATATTACTTTCTGAGAGAAGCAAGACCTTTTCTGAAGCCCAGTGTCCTGTGGAACACACCTTGGGCAGCACCCTTTATGCAAGAAATGACATCAAAGAACCTGACAGTTTTTGTGTGAATAGCTTTTTCTTGTGAAACCAAAAAGTTGTTGCAATGACAGCTGTGGGAGAGGTCTCTTGAACGTTTTGTGAGTGTGATGATTGGGGAAGGTCCTTGTTCTTCTGGAGAGGTGAGGAATAAGGCACAGACAAGTGCACAGCCTGCAGTCTCTGGGGGAGGTGGTGGTGGTTCCAGGTTTGGTGTCCCAGGCTGGCATCTTAGGAGAGTTTTATGTGAAGAAATGTGAGAAAGAGCTACAGACACCCCACTGTAGTTCTGTCACTGTGTTTGACTGTAGGAGCTGTTTGGGGAATTGTGTTCTGTTGTCCTGTATGTGAAAGCTTAAGAACAATAACTTAACAATAGCTATCTTGAAAGCTATTACCTTGATGCACAGGGGAATATTCTCAGGATAGTTTCAACTTCAATCCGTGTTTCAAGATGAAAACTTAAAACACATCTACCTTGGGCTGACAATGCTTTGGGCTCAGTATAAAAAGTCGTTTGGGTTTTTTTTCTAGGTTATTTGATTTGTGTTGGGTTTTTTTTCCCTAGTTTTATATATCTGTTTTATTTGAGTGTTTCTGAACTTTTTTTTTCCTTTTTATTATTTGCAGCATTACTTTACTGTTCTCTTTGGCCACGAAGGGCAGAAACCACTGGAGCTTCGTTGTGAGGATGAAGTTGATGGCGAGGAGTGGGTGGAAGCTATTCACCAAGCAAGGTATGAAACTCCATTTGTAATCCTCTGCTCCATTTTTTTGCAAATAAATTCATAATAGTTTGAATCTAAGTCCACTCTCCGAACAGAAATAAATGTTACAATTTATTAGTTTTGTGCTGTTTGCAATTCATGGGTATGTTATAGGAAAAAACACTTTTATCATTCATACTTATTTCATTATCTTTTATGAGTGATTGTGCTTCAGTTGATTCAAGTTGTGTTCCATTGGTTCCAGGAAGAAAACTATTTTCTTAGAAACAAGCTCTAGGATTAGTCCTCCACTGGAGACAAATGTGTCATATGAGTGAGGAAATTAATGATATTGCAAATGAATAAATGAGTGTTTCTCTAAAAACTCTGACATGGAAATAAATGTAAGAAAGAGGATGTCAAGCCATTATGATGCTAAAGGGCAAAACATGGAAGTTTGGTTTCAAAACTGAGGTCCTGAACCACCTGAATCACAGTCTTGTGAAAAGGGATGTGATAGGACTTCCAGCCTTGCAGTGATATTTGCCTGAGGGAAAGTCTGTGTGGCAAATGGTCAAAGTTTGCAGTATAATCTGAATGCAAATCATGTAAGTGAAGGTCTGTGGAATGGTGTGCAGAGGCACTTTCTCCATCCTCCCCCATCGACACTCACCTCAGCTCATCTGCAGTGCCATGGCAACACACAAGGAGCCAGGCAGCCTTGGAATTGCTCAGGACAAGAGCCATGTAAACAGAACTGATTTCGCTTCCTGTGCATTAAAATTGGACGTGAGCAGCTAGTGGGTTTTGATTTAGAGCTTGTTACTGGGGCTGCAGGTCCTTGTGCCAGCTGGGCATCCAGCCTTTGGATCTGCATCCTCCCCTTAGTGCTGGCACCTGGCTGAGTGGGGTCCCTCCTCCTCCAGGAGAGCCCCTGCTGGGTGTGGGAACAGGTGAGACACTTTTTGCGTGGTCTCTGTTTGGGTGAGCACATTATTTCATCATTGCAGGTCTGGAGCAGCGATGAGGAGTGGAACTCAGCCCATGCCAGGAGAGGGTGTGTGTGTACCTGAGGGTGGAGGAGAGGAGGGAGACACACCTTGTCTCTGGGTCTGGGTCAGTTCCTCCTGTTGAGTGCAGCTGACAGCAAGTGAAGGAAGGAGCATGGCTTTCTTGGGCTTTTTTGGGTTGGAGTGCCCATCCCTGGAGGTGCCCAAGGCAGGACTGGCTGTGGCACTCAGTGCTCTGGGCTGGGGGACAAGGTGGGGACAGGGTGGGCTCCCTGGGCTGCCAGGGCTTTGCAGCCTCAGTGGTTTGTAAGCCTGTGATTGCTGTCCATTGCCTGGTGCAAAAGATGTGTAAGCAAGAAGAGCTTTGCAACACTGGGCTGAGATTTTTCTCCAGGTCGTTCAGTCCATAAATGCTTCACACATCAATTTTTCGAGGCATAACCAGGCAGAAAATCAAGCCAATGTTAAACCAACACACAGGTCAAAACAGTGGAAACTTAATCTTGCTCAGAAGAACTGAGCTGTGATGTTCAAGGTCAAGGTGGCTGAATTTTGACTCCACCAGAGAGTTACAACTGCAGCCCTCAGAGGATATCTGGCTCTCTGAGGTAACTAAGATCAGTCTTTTTATCTCCATCCCTTTTGCTATTTGACTATTTCCCCTTTATTTGTCCCTGTCTGAAATGACCATCCTAATGACACCAACCTATGGACACACCAGTGAGGGACAATTCTCATGGCCCTGTGTCATTAGGGGGGCGTTTCTTAATCAACTTTTCTGCAGAGGTCTCTGATTTTCTTGGGGTGATTTTCCAGGGACATGGTGTTTTTTGTTGTAGTACTGTTTTCTTGAACAAAATATCAACAAATGATAAAAAAGCAATCTGAAATTTACTTGCAAACTATGAAGTGTCCTACTACTGTGTTTACCTCTTGGCTCTGGTGGTTTTCTGCTTCACTAGATTCTTATTTGCTTTACATTGTGTGTAGCAGAACAGTTTGGACTTGCACAATTAGTTACTAAACCACTGAGCCTTTTTTACATAAAAAAGAAGCTAAAATAATAGTTTTAGACTGCCATGTTAGATTTTTTTTTGGCCAGCTTAGTTAAATGAAACAGATTTTCTTCAGGCATTGAATTTTGCCTGCACCACAATGTAGACCTTTTTCCTTGAGCTTGTCTGTATTTTTGACAAATGGGCTAAGTTCTGGCAGCTTCTTTGGTGTCGCTGTCCATTTGAGCCTAACCTAAGACATTTCTCACCCTTCTCCCAGGTATTCCTTTTGAAATGCTGAATAACAATTCATGTAGCCCTTTCAAGGTACTTGCTTATGGTATCTCAGGTGTCTTAGTTAAACACTCGGGGAGGCATTGAGAAGATTCCCACTACCCTTACATTAAAAACAGGCCTGGGAACATCCTGCTCTGTGTGAGTGTGCTGGCATTTGAGAAAGGGAAATATTTAATAGCTTTCCAGAGGGTCTTGTCCTCGTGAATAGTTATGGAAATCTGTGTTTTGGCTGAGACGAAGTAGCTGAGGTATTTTCTTACTTTGACTTATAGCAAATCTAATTTTGTACTGCTTTTCATGATTTTTTTTTTTTGCTAAATGTGTGTCTCAAGCCATCAAAATTTACTCCACATTTTATTTATTTTGCAAGTTATAAAGAGACTGTTGAAAAAGGGATGCTACAATTGCAGTGCACCCCATGTCCCACTCTGAATAAAAAGGTGATTTATCTGCATGCAAATACATAATTAAAGGATTTTCTGCCATGATGTCCATTGTTTCTGTCCTTAGTGCCCTCTCCTTGTTTGGGAGACACTGTTGACTTCTGAGTTGGAAATGGGATATTCAAACCAGTATATTTTAATGGGACCCCATTATCAGTTCCACATCAGCACTTCATCTCTTTTAATTTTATATGAATTTTCAGTATTTTTGTTGTGCAGTAATATCCAGGTATTTGCTTCTTTTGAGTTACATTTCTGGGCTGGAGGATTTATTCCTGGCAAATTCCAATTCCTCTGTCAGTGACTGCATCTGGAAGACCTGATCTGGGCTTTGTTCCAGAACTTGTTCTCTTATAAAAAATTCTGTTTCACCCTCAATACACTGAGGTATACTTTTCACTGTCTCTTTTAAATTCTTCTATGTTTCTTGGGATTTTTATGCTTTCTTTTTTTCACAAGGAAGCAGAATTCATTAAATTTCTTGGCTTTTTCTACTTTATTCAAAAGTCTTTAAGTTTACCAGGTGTGGGAATGAGCACCCTTCTTTCATGCAGGCACAAGTGCAAACTTAATTGGGAAACTGACCTGAAAATGAATTATGCTTAGTTTTTTTTTTTTTTGCCTGCTTAGTTTTAATCCATTTAATCCTTCAGGTCTGTTCACTGCACATCCATGCAGCACACCCGTGTTCCCTGCACAGGTGATGTGCAGGGAGGAAATTGGAGTGCTTCCTTCTCCTGGGTCACTGTTTAAAGTGCATCAGGAGCTACTGCCCTCCAACTGAGAATGAGAAACAAACCAACAAACCAAACTTAAAAACAGGGGCTTGCTCTCAGGTTTGTAGGCACACTTGGCTTGCTCATACCATGTGTGTTCCACACACTATTTTGCAGGCAGTTTAAGCTCAGTATGGTAGCTCAGAGCTGATGCCTTGCTGCCAGAGAAGCTTTATTACCTGAGGCTCAGTGATTTAGTATCTACAGTTTTGCCGTTCCTGGTTGGCTGGGAGCAAGACAAAGAGGAATATGTACAGGACAAAGATGCAGTGTGGGTCTCCCCAGGGAATAACCATGCAGGCTGTCCAGGAGCTGGTCCTGGGTGCTCTGTCTCCCCAGCTGCTGGAAGTGCCTGCCCCCAGTGCCCCAGAGCCCCCCAGTGCCCCAGAGCCCCTCCAGCTGATGGTGCTCAGCCCCCATCACTCACACATCACACCAGCCCCTTCCCAGCACACTGTGGACCTCCAGTAACTGGTGTGAGACACTCTGGATGTCCCACGAGCTGTCCCTGGGTGATGAGCACTTTCAGTTCCCTCACAGCCTCCCCCTGCAGCACTGTGCATCCCCCCTTACCTGGGGCACAGGTGTCCCCCCAGGTGAGCACATGCAGAGACCCCCACGCTGCAGGGGTCTGCACAGCTGCCTTGCACACTGAGTCCAGCTGGTAACCACACCTGGGCTGTTCTGGTCCCCAGCTGACACAGGGACACACAGGGCTGAAAATTAACGCCCCAGGCAGCCACCCAAGCTCCTGGACTTGCCAGCAGCTGGGCTGAGTGCCCTGTGCCCTTCAGCAGCCAAATCACAGAGTCTCTGTTGATCCAACCTGGGCTCAGTGCATCCTCAGCACTTGGCTCCCCAGGCTCAGCAGTGCCTGGTGCTCACACCCCAGTTCACACACGGACAAGACACACACACTCCCACCTGTTCAGGGTGTTCCTGCCACTGCAGACACACAGGACCTGTGGCCTCTTGGTCCCAGCTCCAGGAACTGGCACTTGGAGCTCCATGGGTGCACATACAGAGACCCCTCTCCCAAGTAAAGTAGTTAGAAGTGAAGTTTGATAAGAAAACAGTATGAATATCAGTGGTGAGAAAACAGTATGAATATCAGTGGTGAGTGCACATCGTGGCCAGAAAAGTGTACTGATCAGCCTGGCTACCTGTGATCCTTTATCCCCTTTTAACCCCCTATCTCTTTTATTTTCCCAAGTTTCCTATTCCTCAGGCTCTTTGATCCCTCCCTTTCTCTGCCTTTGGTTTCTTCAGTTCCATAACAAGCCCTGTACAACCCCAAAATGCTCTTCCCTCTATCCCATGGGAAGTTTCACACCCCTGTGGTTGGTATCTCTTCTCAGCCTACAAGGAGAACCTTTCCAGTGACTCTGGGGAGACCTCATTGCTGCCTTTCATAAGCTTCCCTTAAAGGGGACTTAAAAAAGAGGGGGAGAGCAACTTTTTACATGGAGAGATAGCCACAGGACAAGGGGAAATGGTTTTAAACTAAAGGAGGGGAGTTTTAAATTGGATATTGGAAAGAAATCCTTCCCTGTGAGGGTGGGCAGGCCCTGGCACAGGGTGCCCAGAGAAGCTGTGGCTGCCCCTGGATCCCTGGGAGTGTCCCAGGCCAGGCTGGACGGGGCTTGGAGCACCCTGGGCTAGTGGGAGGTGTCCCTGCCCATGGCAGGGGATGATCTTTAAGGTCCTTCCAACCCAAATGTTCCACAATTCTATGATTTGCACCACCTCTAAATGCACTTTACACACCAACAAAACAGAACCCATAAGTTAATTGCTTTCTCTCCCTCTCTCCAGGCTTGGAAGCCTCAGGCACTCCTCCCACTTTACAAGGATAAATACAACCACGTGTACAAAAAGTTAATTTCTTTCAGAAAAGGACCATTTCCAGAGCAACTCCCTGCCCTCCCTGGAGACCCTTCCTCCATTCCAAGCCCCAGCCAGGTTTTGATGCCTGTATTTTAGTTCATGGGCTGCAGAAAAACCACAAGCAGCAGGACAGCCCAACCTGCCTGGAGAACACTGGCAATTGCTATTCCTACGAGCTGTCTTAGCTGATACTGAAAAACAAAGCAAGCCCTTCTTGCTGCAGAGGTGTCTCCTGCACATCTTGCTGTGCAGAGCCTGTTTGCAGATATCCCAAACGAACTCAGCTGCCCGATTCATCAACTCAGAAAGACACGATCTCTTTAGGAGCCCAAACTGAAGGTAACACAGACACAAGGAAGGGATGAGCACACCTGCATTCAAGTCTAGACAAGAACTTTGAGGTTTTACACTACAGAAACATTAACTCACATTTATTTATGTTGTTTCCCAACAGGCAGGCTGCACAGAGGAGCACTCACTGTCCATGACCTCATCCAGCACAGCAACAAGTTACTAAGCAACTAGGAATTAAATTCTCACTATGTAACGTGGCAGGGAGGAATCTCCTCTGCACAGCCTTTGATCTTCTGGGATCTCTTTGCTTCAACTCACTCACAGCAGATCAAGTTCTGATAAATCAAAGATGTCCACTTATGAAAACCCCAAACACCATAGAAAACTCACCACACACAGATACACCCCAGTCTGAAACACATGGGGGGTATCCAAAACGTGTCACCACTGCCAAAGGCAAAACCACCTGGGCACTATTCCAGATGTTCCTTCCCTTTCCAGCTGCTGATGTGGTAAGTGATAAAATCGAATCTCCAAATTCCTATTCCAGCCTGACCTGCATTTTTCCCAGTGGGATCAGCCTGAGGAACCAGAGCCATGCAGGCATTTGGCAGCCCCCAGGTTTACCCCAGCTCAGCCCCACTCCAGAGCTCTGCCTTCAGGCCTGAGCTGAAGGAATGGGTCAGCTTTCCCCCAAACAGCTTCAGGAAACTCTGCAGTCAGTCAGGTGCTCTCAAATCCCAGTATACAAATAAAGGCTCTGTTTTCCCCACTCCTGTGCTCGTTCCCTGGGGTTCACCTGTCACTGCTGACATGTTAGAGACAAATGTCACTGTGGTCGGGCCTAAGAACTGCCTCAGGGAGCCCAGCTAATTTCAAAAGTTATGTTTTTTTTTTTTTTTAAAAAGTGATAAATTGTTTGGTTCAATCTGACACAAGGAATTCCCCGATTCGCCCTCCCAGACCGGTGTGAGCGTGCAGGTCCCTGCACATAAAGCACCAGCCATCCCTCCCAGGTATCCTCCACTAACACAATGCTCTGACACCTCCCCATCCTCCCCGGGGATGCTTTGGGACGAACAGAGCGCGCCGGGGGTCACATACCTGCTGCACGCCCTTCGGGAGCGGCATCCCGGCCGCCGAGCCGCCGTCCCTGTCCGCAGCGGGCTCCTTCTCCCAGGGCAGCCTGCTCCTGCCTCTGCCGGAGCCCGGGGCCCTGCGGGGGCTCCCCCC
>JAWWMO010000096.1:8051904-8063988 GCA_035047845.1 Dendrocincla fuliginosa
GAAGGGAAGGGAAGCAATATATATAAATAATATATATATATATAATATATATAAATAATATATAAATATGGCTGTAAGCAACATATAAACTGCTTTGTCATTACATGCTAATAATAACTAATACTTCCTCTCAGAAGCTAAATGTACCAATGTCAAATCCATTGCCTTTTTCCCATGTAAAGGTTTAATTTTCATAGAGGTTAAGTTTGGTAGAGAATGAAGTCAGTAAGAGATGTGTAAGTGGGAAAATTGGTTGTGTTTGAAAAGCTGAACAGCCCAGAGGAGATTAATAAAACCTGTCTTGGTATCATGGGAGTGATTAAACCCTTTGAGTTACTGAGAACAGCCTATGTACACCAAGTTTTATTTGACTACCTGTTAAATTAAAATCAGAATCAAGCACACCTGGAGCTGTAGCAGGAGTGGCAGCAGTCTGTTATTACAGCATTGTTACTGTGCTGTGCTCGCTGTGTTCCTGCCACAGTTCACATGAAATAGCTGCTGTGAGATGAGATGACCCTCTATGCTAATTAAAAATGGTTAATATGTGATTGTGAGAATGTTAGGAGTCATCAGACTTTGATCTACATTAAGCAACATCTACAACCATTTTCACTGAAGTTTACATTTCAGGGCTGGTCCTGATTGAGTTGTGATGATTCTGTATCACAAGCACAGAGTAACTGTGAAGGGTGCAAGCATGCTCTGCCTTGTGGTAATTTACCAAAAATATACTTTCTCTCCTTAAAAATACAAGTGTTCTCTGTTTCTATTTCAAACGATATGCACAATATGCAAAACCACAACATTCTTCTGAATACTTTTGCATCTTTTGTGTAACATTTGCAGTTAGTATTCTTTTGGAAATATAAAGAGGACAAAGATAATGAGTAATATTTCAACACTGTCCATTTTCAAAGTGGAAGGTATTAGCTGGACTCCTTAGTCTCCCACTGCCTTTTGTTTTTTACATGGCAAGGGTGCCAGATTTTAATTATATCTCTCTCTCTTAGTCCACTATTCCAGTATAGCAAATATTTTAAAATGCAAGGGCTTTGGAATGGAAAATTAGAAAAGCTACAGCAACAGAGCACGTAATGAACGTGTTGTTTACTTGGGAGACTAGTGAGAGGGAAAGGACAGCAGACCCAAGCAAATCAGAAAAGACTGACCAGTTCCTGCCAAAAAGATAAGGGACAGCGCTGCTTTAAGGAAGACAAGTGAAGAATTGCTGTCTGGCCAAATAGTGTGAAAGTCTGGCAGTAAAGATGTATAGTCCTGAGAGAGCAGTAGCTCAGAGCTTATTTTACAGTAACACACAAAACTGCAAACCAGAGGACCCTGAGCCACCAGTGTCTGGTGGAAAAAAATGCTTACTCAATTTCCAAAGTGACAAAGCAGTATAAGGATTAAAATTCTTTAAGAACAACACACCTGCCAAAAACTTTTATACATTTTAAGGTATTTGCATCTTTCTCTGGCTACTCAGCAACTTGGTCTAGTGGAACCCCCCTGGCAGGGGATGGAACGAGATGAGCTTTAAGACCCATTTCAACCCAAACCATTCCACAAGTCTATGATTCCATGATTTGAGACATCCTTCATCTTCATGAGCAGCCAAGGGCAAGTTTTATTCTCAAAAAGAAGGCAGGTTACATTCATTAAAAAAAAATGAAAAAAGGTTATAAAATAAGTGGATGTTTGCAAAGTTAAGCATATAATTTTGATATTCTTTTTCCTCCACCTGGCTCTGAATTTGCTTTTGGTGCAAAAACTCCCAGCACCAAGTAGGCAATTTCTCTCAGTCTGGTGGACTGTTCTTCGTCTGACATCCCTAAATCCTTGTGGTCATTGCTGGCCTGCACCTCTATAGAAAGGGACCAACTTCACAAGCTTTTTCTGCCAAAATGCCACTTCCTCATCATGAGATGCAAAGAGAAGTAAAGACAACACACATGAAAACTGGGGCTCTCTATTTCTCCATTTTGGATGTGAGATGCTCCTACATACATGCTTGGTGCTGCAGCCTGTGAATAATCCTGCAGCATAACTGGCTCTGTCTTGGTGCTCTCTGATTCACCAGTGACAGGTTCAAGTCTGCCTAAATCATTGTCCTGATCTATTGGGTTCTGGTGCAATGTAAAGACACTCACATGCAATCATCTGCAGAAGGGCTCTTACATGTGTCATCCCACTTCATTATTCCCTGCCCTCCATCCCTCCCTCTGGAGCCCTTGGCTTGTGTCTGCTGCTGCTCTCAAGTGTGTAATGACATGGGTCAAGGTTAGTGCGTGAACCCAGGAATGGAGGAATTATCCAAACAAATGTTGAGACCCTTTGTGTTTACTCACTTTGCTCTAGAAAATATTTGGCCAGGGTTTGGAAGGTCTTTGCTGGGATATGGAATCAATTATCTTCCTACACTGTCCTGCATCTGAGTCAGAACATAGCTGTGGATAGTTTAGCTTTGTTTTTGTTTAAATTTATCTGAGCACAGGCAGCATTTAATATGTAAAATTGTCTGTGGCCGGAAAACAGAATCCTTAAAATTAACAAAAATTAACAAAATATTCCTTGAACTCATGCTAAGCAATGCTTAGGAAAAGGATTCATTACTTTTAAGACTTGGGTCGTACAATGTAGAAGCCTCATTTAAATTTCAAGTAAATGTACAGTGGTAGTGCCAGTTTTGCAGCCCTTTCTGGAGGGCAGGAGGGACTAATTAATGTCCCCAAGAGATCCTAAGGCAGGGATAAAAAATGGGGAAAAAAACATCCCCAGATGATGTGACACATACTTTTTCTTTTTACCACCCTGAGCAAGAGTAATCAAACCTGTGTTGCTCATCAGCCAAAACCAGAACACTATGAAAGGTGGCTTTAGGTATTCCAGATTGTTTTGTTTACATTTTTCTTCTTTTCATTCTGTATCCCTCCTCTTTTTTTTTTTTCTTTTAATTCAGCCACCTGCAAGTGAATAAACCTCTCTTTTGTCCAAAACAACAGGAGAATGTTCGTGTTTACATTTTGTTTTTGAAATGTAATTGAGAGGAACAGTGTAGGATCCTCCTCTTGTAAACAATGAAAACACAAGTGATGAGGCAGAGGATCATTGTGAAGACAGTGTTGATGGGGACAGAAAGGGCTCACGAGGATAAAACTCCCACTGGCTCCTGCAGAGGTGGAAAAATAGGAAGGCAAAAGGAGGCCAAGGGGAGAAAGTCTCAGTATGACTTTCATTATCTGGGTGAGGTCTCGCAGCCTCTTTTTCCTTAGAAATGCAGCTGGAATGAACTGGGAAATCTTAGCTCTGTCACAGACTATCCAGGTGCCAGGCAGTGTCAGTGGGCTGTGGAGTTACCACGAGACCTAGGGAGAAGACCATGGGTTGAATTTCGGGAGTACAGGTCATGATCTCGTGCCTGGTGCATGCCTGGCTCCAGCTGTGAAATCATGTACTGCAGGTCCTTCTTTTGGCCATGCCAGCGAAACTGTGGTGGGTTTTCAGCAGGAGGGTTTGCAGAGGTAGTTATTGATAGCACCCAGGGGGCAGGGAGAACACCTGCATACACACCTGGGTACAGAGAATTGTCCAAGCAAAGATGATTTTGGTTAGTTAGAATTAGTTCTAGTGCATGTCAATTGGCCAACTCCATTTTTGTTCCATTTCATTGAAATAATAATAAAAAAAAGGTAGAAGACCCTTTATATGAGCCCTACTTGGTTCATTTTTAAGGGTGTAAAGTAATGAATAAGATAATCTGTCAAACTTACAGTAAGTTTATTGTAGAAATGTGAACAAATTGCACTTACCCCACACTTAGCAAGATGTGCTGCATTTTAACTCCATTTCAAATTAACCCAGGCTGGGACCTGTGGGCCCTGCCTTGAAACAGCAGGGAAGTTTCTGGGATTCTTCCCGAAACAAACAGACATCGTGATACAAACCCTGAAGGGTCAGAGGGGTTGCCCCTGAGAGAGGGAGAGCAGGGAACCCAAGTGAGCCTTCCAGCTGTTGGCCAGGACATCAGTGTGCTGAGCTGGTGCAGTGAACAATAACACACTTAATTGCTGCTGTGCTGTCAGAACGCTGCAGGAGCACAAGGGTCTGCTGTGCCACGACCCTGCAGGGCACATGAGTCACCCCAGAACGGGAGCCAAGCCTGCAGTCAGTCAAACTAATTCAGAGTTCTCTGCACCCACTTCTGCTGGAGCCTGACAGGTCCTCCCCACTGAGGTCCCCCAGGAACGTGCTGCATCCCAGGACTCAGGCAGGGATGTCACATCCCCTCTCTGTCCTCAGTGCCCTAATCTGACCATACGTGGTGGCTGCCTTCATCTCACAAGGTTTCTTGAGCACCACAGCTTTACACAGTGCGTGGATGGGGAGGGCTCTGTGTGGTGTGTGCTGAGAGCCAGTCGTGCTGTCCATGTCCCTGGTACTTTGAGCCTGATTATATTCCATCAGGAGTGACAGGCAAACACTGGTTCTGTGGAATCAGGACTGACATTCTTCCCCAGACAATGAATCTCTGCACTTGAAACTAACTGGGAGACAATGCTGTTGTCCTTTGCTTGTTCCTTGAAGTAAGCCAGACTTATTTCAAGCTCAGGGATGAATTTCCCTGATAACCAGTTGTAATAACTCTTATCTCTGCCTTCCACCTGTGTAAATGTTTTCTTGCAGGTGAGTTTATGAAGATTTTCCTCAGCACAGTTGTGTGTGGTAGCTGAAGTGTGTTTTTATGCTGCAGAATTAAATAATGTTATAGAGGGCTGCAGCAGGAGAGTAACTTCACTTAATTCTGAGTTCCATTTACTGTGTGCAAGATTAGGAGTCACTCAGCTGGTGCCATTGAAATAATTATTTGGTTACTCTTTGGCATGAAAGGAGATATATGAAAATTATAAGGCAAACCCCATCTACCTAAAAATTTCACAAATTCCTTGTGAACCATCTTTCAGTAGATCTCTCTCCCCTCCTGCCTCTCCCTCCCTCCCTCTCATGTTTTCACAGTCATTATCATTCACATACTCAAATGTAAATCAGGTTCTCAGGTTTTAGCTCCATTTTATTTGTCTGGGTTATTCAGTGTTTCCCCACATTGTTTGGGTGCAGAAGGTTTCCTCTCACTTAGGAAAATTTAAAGAAAGAGGAGAGGAAAAGCTTTTGGGGTTTCACTGACTTCATGTTAAATCTTGAAAATATATTCTCTGGATAAACCACCAATAGTAAATCTGCTGTTTCTAGTTAAAAAGGACACCTTAGCATGGCCAAGTTTTCTTTTTTCCTGGCTTCTGCTGCAGTCTCTTTTCTTGTGGCCAGTGATGACAAATCCAGGTGTCCTCTCAAGAAGGACTAGACCCCTGTCCAGCTGAAATGTGCCTGCTGAACGACTCAGTGGTTCTTCCCTGACTCACTGTATTCCTTCTGTGCTGTGTAAATTGCAACTAAAAGTCACAAAATTTGTCTAAAAAATTATATATAGGTGGTGTGATAAACAGGGATACAATAGATCCAGACTTAAATATAGCTACCTGTAGATCTATGTGTCCTGTACTATAAACAGATATAATATATATGGAATGACATTGATTCATGTATAGCACCCGTAATGCAGGTAGATATAATCTGCATTTATTTAGAGTTATTTATTTGTAAGTTATACTTAGAATTGGTTGCTAAATATTTAGATTTTTGTATAATTCTACATACAGTTAAGTATGTGTACATGCCCAAGTGTGATGATTCCCCTAGATTTTTTTAGATATTGCTCATCACACTGGAATCTCTGTACTGTTTTGATAATGAGCATCAAGAGAAAAAGAGATTAGCTCTCCAATTTTCTTCTGAATCCCACCTTTTTCCATAATATTTTTCTGGTCACAATATAAGAAGCAGATGGCACATTACTTTTAAAAAAGAAACCAACAATGTGAGTTGCCCCAGCGATTCCAGGACGAATTTCTTGTGGTGATTACTCAGTAAAGCAAATTTTGCTGCTAATGAGCATTTTATTAATTGTCATTGTTATAAGAATTACCTTGTAAACATACAAAACCTGGAAATGCTGTGGTTTTGCTAAATCTGGTAATCATAGGTGAAGCTTTCCCGTCCTGTTTGCAAATGAAATAACTTCTAAAATTCTAGACTTTCTTGGTCACAAATTCGGTTGCAGCAAAGCAAGACATCTTGAGAGAAAATATCTTACAATGAAAACAATCAACCACTTGTGGCTGGAAATCAAATCCTAATCACATTGATATGATTTGCATGAGAATTTCACCCAGCAATGCTGAATTGGGGTGTTGGGTTTGTCAGCTCTCGGACATTTTTTCTGTTCATTTTAGGATATTTTTGTAGCATTACTAGCAGAGGTACCCAGCTTCTTTTACACAGTGCCTGGCATTGAGCTACAGGATGGACAACACTAGTATTAATTGCACTGATGGCTTAAGTTTGTGCAGGCCTAAGGTTTTTCCTTTATCCACATTTTTATAGTTTCATATTTGAAATGGTTTTCTTCTAGAAATCACTGGATTGGACAGGACTGTCATGTAGTTTATTTACATTCCTCATCTTTTCACTAATTAGTCCCATTTCCGTACCCTAAATATATGGGAAAATTCTCTTGCCTTCTCTTGCAAACTGGCTAGAGCAGCTCCTGAGGAAGTAATTTCAGACAGTGGCTATAGAAAATGTACTTTAGGAAATAAACACAGTTCAGTCAGTTCCCAGGAATAATTTTCACATGGCTTTGAGCTGTGTGTCTGATAGCCCATCCAAAGCCTAATGATTCAGGCTCCCAATTCTTTGACATCCTTGACTATGGACAAACATCACAAAAGAAAAAAAAGGACACAGATACTGGTTGGTTTCAGGATATTAATTAGTTGTGGCCCAGGTGAGGAGGCTTTTGAGGAGGGGAAGGGGGATGCTGTGACTGGAGTGAGGTGCCCAGGGCATCCTGTTTCTGAGCACTGACATTTGAACAGCATCCATTCCCCAAAAGTGCTGTAAGGGTGGCTGTGGCACCTCCTCCTGTGATGAACATGTGTTCTCCCTCTTGCCCTGAGTGTTTCATTGCTTTTCCAAAGCTGTAGTCTTTGTGACTTCAGGAGAGCTCTGATGCTCCCACGTTCCCCCAAGTGACACCCAGGGTGTGCCTTCACCAGGGGTGGGTCTGGTCCTCCCCAGAGGCAAACATCTCCAGAAATCCTGTTCATTTAGGACCCTCTCACAACAGCAGGGGCTGTGGTGTCACTCTGAAAATGACATACAATGCTCTTGCACAGAGTTGCCAAATATTTCCCATTTTCAGTAACTTTGTGCCTTCCGTTCCCATGGAAACAAGCAGGAGCTCGCCACAAACATGGTCCTGCTTGCAAGTAACCGAGTTATCCAGGAAGATCTGTGATGCACCAGGCAGCTGAAGGTCTTGGGCTTAGTTCCCTTAACAAGATGCTAGCTTTGAGCTAAAATACAGGAATTTTCAGAGTCTGCTCCAGTACTTGCCTGTGAGTCCCCACCTCCATGGCTGTACCTCCTGTTACTGCAGGACATCTCTGACTCTGCTCCCTGATTCTCCCCACGGTCAGAGGTCACCATAAGCAGTGGTTGGAGGTTGATGAGCTGCAGTCCTGTGCCAGGTGTGTGTGCCTTGGGGTCACGGGGATGCTGCAGCTCTCCAGGGCATGGCCAGAGCCTGGTTTCCTGAGCTTCTTGCTTTGAGCACCCCACTAAAGCCAGACTTTTCCAAAAGTGAGATAAGGAATACCAGAGTGGCAGGCAGATAAGCAGAGAAACTCAAGAAAACAGTGAGGAGGACCCCAGTGTCCTGCCTTGCTAAGCATTGGTCCCAGAACTGCAATTAAACTGCTTTTTGGCTTTTATCATCTTCACTGGAGAAGAGAGAGGATTTTGTGGGCATTGGTGAGGTGCGTTTCTTACTTCAGAAAATAAAGGTTAACTGATTTGTCCACTTCCACATGGAAGATAAAGATATTAAGGAAATAAATAGCAGCCTTTTGGAGTTCCTGATCTGTGGCCTGTTCACTACAACAGCTTTCCAGGTTTCTCTAAATATTCTCAAATCTAATACCCAAACAAACAAACACAATTAAAAGTAAAGAATTCAAACCTAATAGCAAAAAAAAAAAAAGCAAATATTATACAAGTATATCCTGTCAGCTGTTTCATCAACATTATTAGGACAAAAAGAAGTAAAATTGTTTTCCTTTTTAGGATTTTGAGCTGAACAATGAGCTGAAAATGAATGTGTTAAATCTGCTGGAGGAAGTGTTGAGAGACCCTGACCTTCTGCCACAAGAAAGGAAAGCTACTGCAAACATACTGAGGTAAATGGATATCTAATAATTTAGCATGTTAACTAGTACATGAAATAGGAGATTATGTGTCAAAGAATTCATGGGGTTTGGGTTTTCTCCAGAGTATTTAATTTTGAGGATTACTATTTTATGAGCCATGAAATGAAATGTGTTTGAAGCTTCATTCATAAAAATACCTGTATTAGAAAATTTTACTGCAGAACATCTGACAGCCACGAGTTCATTCTTCATGTATCAGTGACTATAACCCCGTCTACACAGTGGGAATATTTTACAGCCACTGATTTTCATGTAAATTACATTACTGAGCAGCAGGAAGCATTTCAAGACCAAGCAGTGAGTAAATGAGTAAATCACTTAAAACATTAAAGACTAAGGAGTGATTTAAAATAAAATATGACGAAAAACACCAAGATGTGCTTTGTTCACATTTCTGTGAGTATTCTGCAGGTAAGCCAATAGGGGTGCACTAAATGCAGTGTGTGTGAATGTCTTAAGACCATTTGACAAGTTGCCCCATCAGATGAATGAAAAATCAAAATGACTGGAAAGTTGTTTGACTGACGGGGGGTGGAAATGTCAAAAAAAGGTAAAAAAACACAGGTAAATTCTTATTCTAAACACCTTTATTTTTACATAAATATGAATAAACCTCCTTTTTAATGATGCTGCATGTGCTGCTATTCCAAATGAAAGCACTAAGTTTGTTTCATGTGTTTCTTTGCAAGCCAGAGGGGAAGAAGCATGGGTTAATGGGTTTTAATAATATGTGTGACAGCAAAGGTTCTGTCAGTTTGCTCACCTTGAGACTTTCATCTTCTTAAGAAAATGTTGGAAAATAAACCCGGATTGGGTGTTCCTGGCAGTAATGGGATGCATTTAGAGGCCTTTAACATGTGAGTTTGTCAGCAATTTCCTGTGTCTCACTTTAAATCAGCCAGTTTCCACTGGTTGTTGCATCAAAGAAATGGACCTTGGTATTTGTGTGTCAACTATGAGCTGTCTCCATTTGGATCCTTTTACGGCTGTTCTGTGAAATGGTAGGTGTTGTTTCTCCTCTACTCCCTTCTAGCACTTATTACTGTCTGTCTGAGCACACTGCATAATACACTAGTGAATACAGTGCATCAGATAGTTCTATTTTTCAGAATGAATTTTTGACCATTCAGTGAAATTTCACACTGTATTTCTCTGGGAAAAAAAAAAAGGTAAATGCTCTAAGAAGTGAGGATTCTGAAAAAGTTGGATTTTTAAAAGCTGAGAAATGGGGAAAAGAAAAAGCTTTTTTTCCTTTATCCTTGGCTAACATTCAATATCAAAACTCCTTTATTGCTTCTCAGGACTGGCAATGCTGCTAAACATATGTGGATGCTGGGCAATTTGATGACAAATATTTTAACCCTATTTCAATTTGAATTAAATTTCAGTGCATTTTCACACTCTCTCAGTGGAAGGAGGAGTTGTTTGGGTCACCTCAGGGGAATGGGTTTTCTGGTAATTAAGAGTGATTTCCAAAGTTTATCAAAGCACTGTGAATACTGCTGGAGAGCCAGGCCCTCAGCAAGGCTGTGTAGTTAACTGAGAGGAGGGAATTACAGGATGCAAGGGGTAATCTGGAGTTGTTTGTGTGTGGCTGTGTATCTGTGGTAGTGACACAGGTGTGCCTGTTCCTTTACTCCTCCACGATTCATTATTTTTTAAAAATAATCTTATTAGTAATATTTTATTACCTTTTATTATGAGTTATTAAGATAGGAATATTTATAAGCTTTAAAAAACCCTGAATTACTTGCTAGTTTTAGCAGTGACCTGGTGTCCCATGGAGCCTGAACACACAGTTCTGGAACCATCTCGGGTACTTGGGGCATCAGGGAGGTGTCTCTCTGGTCCTCCAGCTCCCCAGCTTCTCAGAGGAGTCAAACCCAACTGTTCTTTGAAAAGTTACCTTTGCAATAACCCAGAGTATAGAATGGAGGAATGGTTTTTGTCGGGGGTGTTTAGTTTTTCTGGCAGGTTGACCAGATCCTTGTACAATTCTGGAACTGATTTCATGAGGAACTGAGAAACCAACAGTGGCAGCAGAGACGACATCCACGTGCCTCCATCCTGTATGGCAGCACAGTTGTATGAACCAGGTTTCCAGTGCCTCAACAACACAGTTTCTCCTACACTTTCCCTAAAAACAGAAGTACTGCCCATGGTGCAAAAAGAGGAGCTGATGGCATGGGGGTTGTTCTTTCCACCACAGCTGGGGGTGTCCAAGCCAAATGCTGACCATGCTCTTCCCAAAACTGGGAGAGTTCACTCTGTTCATGTAGTAGGGACCACCAGAACAATGTTCCTCTTGACAAGGAGCTGCTCAGCCTCAAGCCAGAGCACTGAGGTGTCGTGAAGAGGCACCACGTTCTCTCAGTGTTCTTTTTTCTGCATCAGACTGGGGATTTTCTGCCACTTTGCCAGAGCCTGAAATGGAATACAATTATGGTTGAGTTCATTCAGATGTCCATAGGTTATAATGGCAGGATGACCCACTGTGAGCAGCTGAAGCACCAAACCACACCACGAGCTGCAGACAGGGAGGGAAGCACTCCTTCCACAGCCACTCCCTGTCGTGGGGGAGATTCCACCACAGTTGTATGAATTTAGGCATCCTGGCTGCCCCTCCAGAGAACCAGAGCTCCTTCCTTCCCCAGATAATTGCAGAATGCAGGCAGTGTCTTGTTGGGGATGTGAATCCCACCCTGGGTGCCCTGAAGGTACCCAGAGCCTGTGCCCTCGTGGAGGTGGAGAAATCCTCCTCACTGCCACACATCACCTGCTTGGGAAGATGTCAACCTGCTGGTTCTCTCCTAAATTGAGACCTTTCATCCTCTGCTGCTTAGAGGAGAAATATAAATTACCCACCTGGAACAGAAGGGCTGGTTTACTGCTGTTAGAAATCGATTTGCCTGAAGATTTTTGACAGCATCCCTTTCATATGAACGCACAGATCTGTCACAATGGGAAGTTTTGATGAAACTTTCATTCAAAAGGCTCTCTGGGACAGGATGAAAATGGGAAGAAGGAGTGAGCCAGCTGATGTGAAAACAGTCACTCACCCTTTTGCTAGATGAGTAATAAAATAGAGTTTTTTGTTGTTCTGAAGAGGTGCTCGCTGCAGGCATTTTATCTAAAAAGCCATGGCATATCAAAACATGTATTTTATGAGAATTCTGGGTTGCCTGTGAGCTGTCACTGTAGGGCTTGGTTTCTCCACATTTCAGTTTCTGTAGTGTACTCTCGACTCTGAAAAGTAGGGGAATCCAGTATGAGGTTAGGACAAGCATTTCTTATCATAAATTCAATGTTGTAACATTTGTGAAAGAAAGTTCATGCTTTCCAAGCCTAAATATTGGTATTTTCTGTGTCTCCTTGAAGTGTATTGGGTAAAAATATGTCGTTTTACAAGCTGCCCCAGCCTTTGAGTGAATGTACATATATGTGCATTAATACTTCTTGGAAAATTAGTCCCTTTGTTAGTGAGATTAGAGGAGGAGGAAAGGATGGTTTGTATCCCAAAGATATCATGGTCAGCTCTGGGAAAGGCTTTGTTGATAATGTGAATGACAAGGAAAATGCTGATGAGAGATACTGGGCTGCTTCATGCCTTGAGTCACCAAACAAGGCAGCTGGTATTTCTTGCATGATGGGATTTGTGTTGTGTGGACTGACAGGGTTTCTCTTCAGGGTAAAAAAG
>JAWWMO010000096.1:8124048-8137228 GCA_035047845.1 Dendrocincla fuliginosa
GGCAGCGGGACGAGGGGCAGAAGGGCCGGAGGAAGAGGAGGAAGAAGAAGGAGTACGTGAGCGAGGACGTGAATGGGTTCTCAGCACACCGGGAGCAGCAGGAGGAGGAGGAGGAGGTGCTGAGGAAGGACCGGCGGCGGGAGAGCAGGAGGGTGCGGAGGCAGGAGAGGAGGAGGAGTGCCATGGTGAGTCCTGACCGTGTGCCCTGGTGACACTGTGACACCTGCGGGGGTCCCGGGCACACACACAGGTGTGTTCAAAGCAGGACCCTAATTCAGAGAAATCCACGGGCTCGCAGCATCACACCCGCAGGCTGTGCTGGCTGGAGGGAGGGGGTCTGCACAGCTCCCACCCCGGGAGCAGGGGGAGGCTCAGCACCTCGGCGGCTCCCAGGACCTACACTGGGGTCTTCCCAAACCTCTGCCCGCTCTCAGCTCACTGTTGTGCCACTCCTTGGTGGTCGGGTGGCTGACCATGTGGTCCCAGCTGACTTCAGTCACACAGTGCAGTCAGTGAAGGGGGACTCGTGCCCTGGGGGTGGGTGTCTCAGCCCAGTACCTGAGATCACCTTGGGAGGGGGCACAGTCAGCCCAAGGACAGGGATTTCAGCACCACTGCTGGTTCAGCAGCAGGATGTGGTTCTGTATTGCCTTGGTTTTCAGCTGCCATCAAGTTTCCATCAGAGTCCCTCCTTTGCAGGGGCTCTGACAGACCCATGGGCTCTCCTCTGAGCTCCATCCCCCCTTTAGTCCCCCTTGGGTTGTGTTCTGTGTGTGGGGTCCCATCCAGGGAGTACAATTGTATTGTCCCCTATAACTCCCATGCTGTTACCTTTTTACCCCCCGTCACTGTCCCACGACCTTGTTGAACACCCAGCAGAGCCCCATGTGGGAGAGGCAGACCCCTCTCCCTGTGCTGGGGGGCTCAGTGAGAGCTCAGCCCTCACCTGGCAGAGGGGACACAGCGTGTCAGGTGGGCTTTCAGAGAAACCTCTGGAAGTGTCCAAGGCCAGGTTGGACGGGGCTTGGAGAAACCTGGTCGAGTGTAAGGTGTCCCTGCCCATGGCATGGAGTGGGACTGGGTGGGCTTTGAGGTCCCTTCCTACCCAAACCATTCCATGATCCCATGGTCCAGAGCAGGCAGTTGTCAGAGAGGGAATGCCCTAAACGGTGTATTTCTGAATTGTTCTCTTCACAGGTGTGTTTCCACTGCAGAGAACCTGGGCATGGCGTGGCTGACTGTCCTGCAGTCCTGGAGAGCCAGGACATGGGGACAGGGATCTGCTACCGGTGTGGATCCACGGAACACGACATCAGCAAGTGCAGGGCCAAGGTGGATCCAGCTGCTGGTGGGTCTCAGAAACTCCTGGTGGTTTTGTGGTGCTTTGGTCCCAGTTGTGTGTCTGCAGAAACAGCAGCTCTGTGTGTGTTAGTAATTTAACTTTTGCCATGTGAGGAGCCTGACAGGGTTTTGTACATGAAGTGAATGAGATATTGTCATTGCACTGTTTTCTGTGACTTCACCAAGGTTTTGATGGGTCATAAACCCTGTGGGATTTTGCAGGGCCATTTCCATACGCAAAGTGTTTCATCTGTGGTGAGATGGGGCACCTGTCCAGGTCCTGTCCAGATAATCCCAAGGGATTGTATGCTGAAGGTGAGTGTGCTGATTTACTGAATTCAGTAAAATCAAATTTTGTGTTGTTCTTACCTGATACAGCACCAAGTAACATTGCAAGTGAACAAAGTCGTGGCTAAAAGGAATTTCTGTGTCTTTTTTGGTCGAAGCAGAGCAATTCTGGGAAATTTATTCAGTTAATTACCTTGGGATTTCTGTTTTAATTGTAAGATTAGTGTTAAACAGGAGATGAGGTGCAAAGTCTGAGAGTTTGCTTGTGCTTCAATATGAAGAGATACACAAAGAAAATTGTATTGTAGTCATGAATGTAGCCTGTATTTACAGGTACAAGCATGTACTTGTAAATGCACAATTTTTACCACAATTATATGGTAAAAACATACTGTCTCACCCTCTTAGGACTGTGGGAGGTGGCAAATCCCAGGCTCTCCCTAAGAGGATGATCCCTTTAGTTTATGTGACTGCATGAGAAATGGGATCTAAGTTTGAAGGTTTCACTCAGATTCTGCTCTTCTTGACTTCCCCATTGACACCAGCAGCCAGTGACCTGCCTCCCAGTGTTCCCCAGTACAAACGTGGGCTCTGGCAAACTCCAGGGGGTGGTCTGGCAGCACAGTCAGCATGGGAGAAAAATCACTTTGCCTTCCAATGTTTGGATTAGGAGTAGAATTTGAGTTTCGTGTCTCAGTACCTGCAGTTGGATTACCTGCCCCTCAGGGGCTCCTGTCAATTGCAAAGGTTTCTTGGAGTATGAATTCTGGCACAACTCAGCTGGTTTATCAAAAAGAGCTTCCAGCAAACTGGGAATTCTCAGATAGTGGTGGCTGGGGTCTGTGGTGTGTGGTACAGAGCAGTGTGATCACAAGCAGCTCCAGCCCTCAGAGACACAGGGGGAGGTGTTTTGTTGGGTGTTTTGCTGTGTTTTTTCCCTCAGATGAATAAGAGCTTTCTCTGTGAACAGGTGGGGGCTGCAGGCTCTGTGGCTCTGTGGAGCACTTCAGCAAGGACTGCCCAGAGAAACAGAACTCAGGTGAGCTGCAGGGCTCTGCTCTGGAGACTGAGGCCAGCAGTGCCCAGTCACTGCTTGGCTGACTTTGGTCAGCAAAAAGGGTTTGGGGAGAGAACTTGGAAGCAGCAAAGGTGACCTTTTGGGAATTAGTGCTGATATTCGGGGGGGTGTGCAGAAGGCAGTAAACTGCACTGCAAAACTAAGTTCTTTTTTACCAGAAAGTTCATCTTTTGAAGGTGATATGAGATAATCTGTGGGGGTTTTGGCCAGTGTTTGTGCTACTGTTCACAGCTGGGCAGCCAAACAAACTGTTCACAGCCAAACTGGCTGCTGATTTTTAGTGATTTTGGTGTGAGGTGGTGGAAGTGAACACAGTGTTGGGTGCAGGGGTGTGGTGTGTGCAGGCGTGTGTGTCAGGGACAGGGGACACAGAGGGCACAGGGGACAAAGGGGGGACAGGAGCTGTGTCCAGCTGGATCCACAGCTGAGCTGCTTTCTTCAGTTTTCCATGTCTGTGGAAAAATTCCATTAAAAAACCCCAAAATACTACTGGGCTGAGGGAGGCAAAAGCAGCAAACAGGGGTTTGAAGAATGATCCTGTTACCACCTGAAGTGGTGGCACATCTGTGCATTTCTCTACTTTGTTTTGGTGTCACTTAGAACTTCAGGGTTAATAATAGGCCACTTTGGCAAGACTTATGTAAGGAATATTTATGGAGGCAGTAGAGGCATTTTCTGTATCTGATCCCATGTAGATGGTATTGTTGGGTCTGACAGAAACGTAGCATTCCAGGTGCATGCTTCTTACCCAGTTTAGAGTGGATGAGATTGTGTCTGAACTGGTAGGACAGAAGTTTCTGACACAGAAAGGCTCTGAAATTTCCCCAAGCTCATCAGCAGATAGTTGGGCAGTGCCCACTCAGGTGACTGCTGTGTTGAAAGCCTGTAACCCAATTTTTTCCTGCCTTTTTGTGGTAAGTTTTACATCGCCCATGATGACTGGCAAAAATTTAAAAATTTTAAATTCCCAAGGGTCATCTCGGTCTTTACACTGTTTCAAAACGAGTACTGCTGGTTAAAACCAGTGTAATTAATTGGAACTGTGGCTGTGTTGGTAAGAGCTGTGACATTCTTTGAAGTCAGTTTGCATCATGCAGAGTACTTTTAGACTGCAGGAAGAATCGCAGCTGGCGAGGAAGTTTAGGCACTACAGGCTCTGATTTGTTCAGGTGGATTTATCAGGCCTGCTTTGCTGTGACCCTGGGTTTGCCTGTGTGAAGGTGTTGGTATGCCCAGGTGTGAAGGGTTGGTGCTGCAGTGCTGAGCCCTTCCCTGCCCCTCTGTGCCCCTGCAGAACAGGTCACGGTCGGGCGATGGGTCGCCGGGATGAGCGCGGACCACGAGGAGTTCCCGGACTCGCCAAAGCTGCAGAAACCCAAACCCAAAGTGCCCAAAATTGTGACTTTTTGAAGGCCTCTGGGCTATTCCCTGCTGCCTCACTACAGAAGAGGGAATGCAGAGAGCTGGTTCCAGGAAATCAAGCAGCAAGTTTGCCTCCCTTCATTTCTGCGGGTTGCCTTCCAGACACCCCCACCGCCCTGAAAAGTTGGGAACAGCAGAAATACTGCAAGTGGGTGCTTTAACAAAGGGATTCCGGGTATTTTTTAAAGGTTCTTGTTGGGCTCTGGCTTGGTTTGGCCTTCTCCTGCTAGGAACAGCGATGTATTCCTTTATATGCCAGCTTGGGCAGTCTTGTGGTGAAGGTAAACCCTACAGCCTGTCGAGCTTGGGGTGCAATTCCTGCTACTGGTGGTTGTAATTAACAATCATTAACTTGATTGTTAGTGCACATTAGGTTGTTTATTTGTTCACTAACAGAATCATGCCCTCCATCTGATACCTGTGGTGAAACACTTGAAAAGAGTTGGAGAAAAGTGAGAAGTTTGCTTAGTTTCTTTTTTTCAAGGAAAATGCCCAAAAATCTCCAGTGTTTCTATCCCTTGGCAAGCTGGGAGTGTGTGCTACACTTCCTGCTTTGTGGCAGACTTACTAATTTTAAATGGAGACTGCAGTCTTGGGAAAACTGATGCATATTGAAAAAAAATGAGGAAATCAACTCCAAACAGCGTTCCTGCAGCAGCATCTTGTGCTTCTGGAGAACTGCACCCTGAGCTCCTCTCATGTGCTCTTCTTGCAACAAAAACAAACATGGGGAGATAAATTGTGGGGATATATTTTATATTTGTACATGTTAATTATTTTTATTAAAATGCTGCTAAAGAATACAGTGGTTAGAGCTCTTATTTTAGGTTTCCTGGCGCTGCTGTGGAGACAAAGGCACACTAAGTTGACTGAGATGGGTGTGTATTCAGTTTGTATTCATCAGAGCACACATTTAAATGAGGAAGAAGAGTGGATGTGAATGAAATCAAGGATTAACTGCAGAGTTTTAATTAACTATTGGATTAAAGCTCAAAGCAGTGTCATTTTGATGTGGACATTTTGCAGCAGACATCCCAGTGTTTCCCTTTGTATTCTGTGAATTAAATATATTGTTTAAGAAGCATCTTTTAACATAATTTCCCAACCCCTTGGCTTTATAACAAGTTCTTTTATCCATGGGAACTTGGAGCCATGAACCTGGACTTTAATTTTGGGGCCAGGACAGCCCAGCGAGGGCTGGGTGTAGGCAGTGGGGGTGTGAGCTGTGGGTCAGTCTTCAGCTCAACCAGAGCAACCCTCAGTACCTGCTCCACAAAACTACACCTTAAATGCACCCACTGATGATTTCACAGAGGTGGGTGTAGCTGAAGAAAGCTGTTTGAAGAGCAGCCCTAAGAGGTGCTGCATATATAGATGTAAGTAAATGCACAGTGCTTGGTGCTGGCAGCATCCAGGCTCTGTCCCCCGTGCTTGTGTTCAGAGCCAACATTAGGGGTCTCTCTTCACCCAGAATTGGGATCTCAGAGGCTTCCCTGCCCAGCCCAGGGCCTGTCTGCCACCAGCTGCACCCGGCAGGGTTTGTGAGCTGAGCTCCTGGTCCTGGGGGGCTCTGGGCTTTCCCAGGACCAGCTGAGCCAGGGGGTGACAAGCAGGGTGGCTCCCAGCCCGGGGGGGATTGTCCCTGCTCCCCAGAACGTGGTGCTGCACCTCACCCATGTGATGAAGATGCTGATCCAGAATCGGGATCTGAGTCTGAGGTTGCTCCTGCAGAGCCAGAGAGCAGGACCTGCCTCCCAGCCTTTACTCCTGGTGGGAGGAACACCAGTGTGTGGCACCGAGCAGGCAGCCCTGGCAGACAGAGCTGGTTCCTCTCAGGCTTACCCAGGCTAAGCCAGACCCTTGGAGAGCCCAGGGGACCTGGTGCTGGTGCTCCCCAGGGCTTCCCTTGCCTCTCAGCTGCACTCCCATGTGCAAGATGTGCTGCGTCCTGTGCACTCTGAGGAAAGCTCTGGTTTGGCTGTTAAAATGTGTTTGAGAGGGAACTGTGCCAGACCCTGAGAGCTCTCACTGCACCAGTTGTGGTTCGACAGTGAGATCAAGTGGCCCTGCTGCAGCTCGTGCTTTGATCCCCCTCGGAGCCCTGTCCCTGCCAGGACCTAGCTGCTGATGAGCACACTCATTCCCCTGAACCAGGCTCTTCTGAGCAAAAGTAAGGGGAGAAATGAAGCACACACACCGCAATTAAACCTCAGAAACCATCCCCCCTTTTCATCTGCGAGGGAGTGGATCCAAGAGTTCCTGTTCTGCATTTACTCCATAGCCTGGCAGAGATGGCCAGCAGTCCCCATCACCACTACAAAGCAGCCTTTCTGCACCCCAGGGATAGTGTAAAGAAGGTTGTGATGAGTTTGTAACCTCAGAAACAATAATTTATTGGAAGTCACACATAAACAAGCAAGTATTAAAAGTGCAGACACCAGCAAAGACTAATTTACATGGGATGTAATCAGTCTATAAATAATGGGGGTGCAAGGACCTGGATGGGCAGGTCAGAGCAGTGGGAAAGCTGCTTGGTAGCACTGGTTTCTGCAAATTGCAATGAGTCGTATTTATAGATTTAAAACTGCCTGGATGCCTTTTCATTCAGTATAATACTAAAACAGGGAAGTAGTCTCAGGAGCTACAGCTCCACTGAGCCAAGTGCTGCCTCTATTTGTATAAAATTCATTAATGCAATCGAAAGTAGAATCTGTCCCTTAATCTTTTTTAAATTAAAACTTGAATTTAGAGCCTAAGGCCTAAGCTTAATTTGATAGAATATGCTTGTACTAGGTATTCTCAGCTCAAGCCCAATATTGGCTACACGATCCAAGGTAAGCAACCTGTAGAAAACCAATCAACACACTTGCAGGAATTTAAACCAGAGTTGCTGGATAATCTTCAGATGTCCCTCCAGAAATCTGCTCTTGACATCAGCGCTTGCAGCCTCTCATCTCCAGGAACTTTATACATTCCAAAGCAGTGTCTTCAATGGATTTCGATGAGCCAGTGAGATTTGCAGCCAAGAAAGGCATCACTCCTGGTGTCGCCTGATTGAAGTAACACACCTGTTTGAACAAAAGTCACTGAGACAAAAAAGCCTGGGGATTGCAGGAGTTAGCCATTTTTTGCAGAGACTAGATGAGCATCCAAGTTTTTATGGATGTGAATAGAAACACACAGTACTTCTGAAACTGAAGGCAATAATTAGCAAAAAGCCTGTCTTTTTAACAGCACTTCAGTGATCTCAGTGTCCTCACTGCTCTCAGATCCTCAAGCATCTGCAGGTTAATGTACAGAGCAGTGCAGCAAGAAACATTATGTAAGACCTGTTAAATATGTGTGCTTTGTGAACAAAGCTGTTGCCTGAAAAAAACATCACTGCAGCCCCCCTGGGAGCTGCTGAGTGTTTTCAGATATGTATTTTCTTAAATGGAAAAATTTCAGCCTTCCCATGGAAAAGGAAAAAAAAAAGAACACTGTCCGTGGTCTAGAGATGGGATTCAGACTGTGTGATTTCTGGCATGTGAAAGTTAAAGTTAGGAATTTAATCTCAGCCAGTTCCTTGGACTTCCTCTGTAGTCAATGAAAAGAGATGGACACCCCTGGAGACCAGTGTAATGCACACCTGCTAAAGTGTGTTTTAGGGGTGGAGGAATGACTGGAGGTGCCCAGCAATCTCCAGTGCCTCTTTTAGATGTCATTCCTGACAGTCAGATTGGCCAAGGTTGGGCAGGGCAGATGCCACACAACCAGACTGAACTCTGGGGGAACCGACCCACTTTTTGGTTGTGTTTTGGTGTTGTCTTTGCCGACCATCAGTGGCATGCACAGGTGACGCCCCAGGAAAGGAGGCAGAGCTGAAGCCTCAGAGCTACTCACGGTACAGGAGCTGCTGGTCTTTCTGTGGATCCGGAACCCAGCGCAGAGGATTTCACTCCTGGAGAACCCCGGGGATGGGGGCACTGCCCTGAGGGTCACCGACCTCACAGCCACTGTGTAGGGCTCTCTGCGGGGCAGGGACAAGCATCAGACACTGCCTCTTGTTCAAAAGGTTACGTGGAAGTGTCTACACGTGCACAGCTGTGCCAGAGGTGCCACCTCCATAGGAAGGCAAACACGTTCCCATGTGTAAAACTCTGCTTGCTCAAAGTCTGGGCTCCCCTGGCTCCCCCTGAGGCTTCATCACAGACACCAGACAAGGAGACCTGTGTGGCAAGCCAAAGGACCATCACTCACATACAACACCTCCTTATTTTAATTTATCCTGCTCTCCACAACCCATGGTTGCAGAACCAGGGAACAGCCCTTGTTAAGAAGCCCCAGCAAAGGTATTGAAATTCATTCAATCCCTTTATGTGGGGGAAAAGCAAGCACAGTACAAAACACTTCCTTTTTCTGTTAACTTGAAGAATTACTGAATATAAGAAATTGTTACTCCAAATGGTCCCATTTAGCTGTGTTTCATTATACAAGGATAATATTAATATTAATAATAATAATAATAAAAAGGCAGTGTATGTTAAACTGATTAAGGGACTTGTCAAAATTTACAGATATAATAAATGTGTCATATTTCAAGTACTTCCTTGAACAAGAAGACCTCCAGAACTACCTTGAATGGGATTCCAAAGTCACTTCAAACAAACACAGTACTCCAACTTCTTAAAAAATAACATCTTTGTCACCCACCTGGTGACAGGAGAAGGTCAAGAGGAACCAAAACTGTGTCCCCAGGGTGGTCACAGTGGGACATGAACCCTTACTCACCGTGGCTTGCAGGGCTGCCTCTGGGACACGAGGATCACAAAGTCTCTGGGCTTGTGGCCCCTTCTGGGGGGAGATGTCACATAATATATTTTCTCCTCTTCACTCACAGCTTGTAGGACTTCACAAGTCCTGCAAACATATTTGGCACACACACTCAGGCCCTGATGCATGCAACAGCATCTCTTTAAGAAACCACAGTGCAGACATGTCCCATCCTAACAGCAAACCTTTCATTTCCACGTTCAGGCAGCAAGGGAGAGAGAGGAACACAGAGTGAGAAATTTAGGTTTTCTGCACCACCTCATCAACACAGCACTTCTCCAGATTTCACTTGTTACAAGCCATAAACTCAGGAGATAGTGCAAATTTTCAAGTATCCCTAACCTTTCACTTTTACCTTCTAGTAAAAATCTTTCAGGATTGAATAATTAGCTGAGAATGTTTCTCCTTTAAGAGACAATTCACCAAATCCAATTAGCATCATATTAATTGAACTGTCTCTAATCACTATTCTACACCATATAAGGTAAATAAAAACACTCAAACACCTTCTACAGGAATTCAAAAAACCTACTTCTGTTCAGATACACTGTAAAAGATTTTTTTTTCCCCCTGAAAATATGTATTTTGGAGAATCCCATTTCTTGATTTTTCACTTTGGCTGTACAGTGAAGCTGAGCATCAGTGTCCCAAACAATACAAGAGTGAGAGAATCCAGTTTTCCTTAATCTTTATGGTAACAATTCACAATATACCCACCTCAAGCTGTATGCAATTTGAAGTTCTAGTGAGTTTTTTGGGGGGGGTTTGTTTGTTTGTTGTTTTTGTTTTACTTTTCTTTTGATTTTTTTTTTTGCCACTTTTAACATGCATATATCTAGGCATTGAATTGTGTTCATTTTAGAAAAGGATAACCTCTGTCCCACCCCTCTCTTCTGACAGTCCAAGACACTCATAATCTGGAATCAGACTAAGCAAAACCCAAATTTAATTTTTAAGGTAAAAAACCCAAATCCACACTTTGACTAATGAATCTTTGCTGTCAGCCTCTTACAACAGTTCCTTCCTAACTGGGTAGAAAAGTGCCAACATCTCAAGAAGTATTTGTACCAGAGGAGGTTGGTTGTCAGTGGATTCAAAGCCTTGAAGAAAGGCAAGGTCTTACAGGAAATGTTTGTCCCATTCTTGGCGCAGTGTGAAGTCAGACAGAAGGGAGAAAGCCAGGGGGGATGGAACTTTCACTTGCATTTCAACCTTGAAAGACAACACGTCACCCTCCTCAAGAGTCCATATTTTTATCTGCAAAAAAAGAGTGAGAACGTATTAAACCCAAGGAATTATTGCGATGAATATTTTAATAGTTATAAATGTTACACATTTTGGACTTCAGCAGACTTCCTCAGGAGTACCTTTGAAATTCCACATGCTTTTGCTCATTCAAATCAGCCACATCTTGGACTATGCCCCCTTCCCCTAAAGTGACTCTTTTCAAAATACCCACTATTTTTTCCTTTCCTGTGAAGCAGAGCACCCAGAGTCAATGATAACCTGAAAAACTATTTCAACCCATTGTTTTGCCTCTCTTGTCCCACACTTGGACCTTCTCTTGATTATTTTGGGTCTGTTTCTAGTCATAGGCCTAAATCCTAATACTGAGAATTCAAAAGGAACAACCTGTACATAACAATAAATACAAAAAAGAAGGGTTTGGCACATTCCACAAACCTGTATAGTGGAACCAGATGGGTACAAGAGAGTGCTTAGAATTAGTGGACTTAATTTCCAAATTAGTGGGATAAATTGCTTCTCAAATCCTAGAGAGTTTTAACACATTTTCATTTCTAAGTGATATAAAATTCATAAGATTTGTTGTTGCTGTTGATGTTTTTGATTGGAACAACCTACATATGGAACTGGCAGATTTGTCATCACTGGAATTCCTTGTGATTTGTATCTGCCCTCACTCAAGTCACTTATTGACCAAATGCAAGCATCTCTAAGGAAAGTTTCATGGCCTGTGATGTGACTAAAACACCACAACAGCCTTTTCTTGCCCCAAAACGCCTCTGGATCAGCATGATCTTAAAGTGATCTGCCAGTCACTAAACTTATTCCAGAAACCCAGCCTTAACAGATACCTGATGTCTCTTGATGGTTTGGGAACTGGGTTAAACACCAAGTTTTTCCAGCTAAACTATCTTGCTAATGGTTTTCTTAGCAGCATCTTCCTCTATTAGGACAGGCTAACACAAGTTTCCTTGTTGATCTTGAGTTCATATCATTGACAGGTGAAAAGAGAGATGCTTTGCCTACAGACTTTTGTAACCTTTTAATAGGAAAAGGGCTGGAAGAAAAATATGTGAAAGGAAAAACATGAATAAAAAAAGCCTCAAGTGGCCTTTTGAGAAGACAGATGGGAAAATAGGGTATATAAATTGCTCTCTGACTGGCAGTGGCCACTTGGAACTATCACAAGATGATACCCTGCTACTCAGGAACCTCTGCAGAGCTGGTGAAGGTGCTGTGTTGCAAACACACATGTAGTAAAACATTGCTTTTCCTTGCCCAGCTCTTGTGGTGGAGCACAGCTGTAGTTTTAACAGATTTTCATTTCTAAGTGATACAAAATTCATAGGGTTCGTCATTGCTGCTGGTTTTTTTGGATTGGAACAACTCACAATGATGCACTTACATCATCCAGGGTCCTGGTTATTTCCCATCCTGGTTTTGCTGCCAGGAGTGCCAGTGCTGCCACATTGCTGTAACTCAAATATGCCTGAAACACAAGGGACATGCCTGAAAATGAAGGAGTGAAAGCACATTTCACTAAATGCTGCAGAAATGAGACTCTCTTTTTCCTCCTGTTTCCCCTCAACTGCAAACAAGTGTTTAGTTTCCTTATAAGTGAAAACACAGCCCAGTAGTTCCTGCATTAAACACTTCCAAAGGATAGATTATGTGCTCACATGGCTGTTGGCAAAGCAACTTAATTAAAGAACAACAAAACACGACTTTCATCTTCTCCAGTTATAAAGCAGTGCAGAAAAACTGTGACCATTAGGGAGCTGATATAGGCAACCTCTCAGACCACTAAATTAATGGCTCTGTCCATCTTCCTTCTAAGTAATTAGAATTTACCACAAAATTAACCTCTTCTTTGCTATCAAGCTGTGGTCCTTCTTGGCAATTGCTTTGCACAGCAGGCTCAGAGCAGGGAAAGTGCAAATATATCCATTATTTATGCTTGGCTACAGTGAATAGAGTTCTCATTTAACCACCATATAAAAGAATACGGCCTTAGAGTCTTTAATGACAGGTTCTAATTTCATAGTAAATAAATCTTAGGTAAGCCATTTTTATCCTTGTTTGCATGTTTTCATTCATTGTTTTTTCAGAAAAAGAGAAATGCTGCCTCAAACAGTGGAGATGCCTCTGTCCACAGCAAATTCCTGCATTATGATTCTCAACTAATTTTTTCACGTAATGGAAGTAGATGAACGAAAATTTCTGTGAGCCACTGAGATCCTACATGCAATGAAAATTCAGCCACAAAACCTGGACACTGAAAAGTTGTCTGTAAGCCCACCTAAATTCAAGTTCATTGGTATTCCCTGCCTGACACAGGCACAGCCTATGGCCTTACAATTATAAACCAGAAACATGAGCTACTGGGTGCAGAGTATCTGGGAACCAACACGTGATTGCACCTCTCTTTCCCATAGAAACAAAATCTGTGCTATTCCACTGTTTATCTCTCTGTTGGTAGCTCTCCCCTCACTTTTAGCATTCACTGGAAGGTTTCCTTACAGCAGTTTTTTTAGAAATTGAGTGGCTGGATAAAGGGCAACCACAAAACCACAAATTAATTCCTCTACAGGAGAATTCAGCTTTTCTAACAGAGATATAAATCTGCAGGAGACCTTACAGCTCACCTGCGTAAGAGACCACTTGTTAAATGTGTCTATCTTAAAGACATTCTTTCATCTTTTCTATTAAACTTACTCTTAAATCAATAGTAAAGCATCTACTCTCTTTCTTTAGAAGAAAAACCCCACCATTTTCCACATTTGTCCTTTCCTCATGACTATCATAATGCAGAAGAGAAGGTCCACGTGGGGAACTGATACAGCCTGTGTGATGTTTTACACACCCAGAAAAGTGTAGCAAACTTTTTTATGCACCTACAGATTACCTGGTTGCTTCTCTCCCAGGGCTCAGAAGGTTTTTCTCCTTTAGCAGACAGCATGCATTTTCTAAAACACAATTAAAAAGAGAAATAAT
>JAWWMO010000096.1:8142014-8154044 GCA_035047845.1 Dendrocincla fuliginosa
AATACTCAATTTGCTGGTATTTTCCTTCCCTTTTAAAATGTAAATGTGACTCCCTCTAGACAAAATTTATCAGGTGAAAACAGGTAAATATTTTGGGTCATATTATGGCAAAAACATGCCACAATCCCTTCAAGCCAGTGGAAGTGCACCCTGGGGTAAGGTCTGTGCACTGATGTTACCAAGACAAGCTGTTTATCCAACCACTACAGGAAACCTGTTGTTATCAGTACAACTCCTGGCGACAAATCAAAACCAGATGAATAATGAATGGCAAAGCCATTTAATTATTAAAGTTAAAAAGCAAAAACATACCTAACATCCCTGTAGTGAATTAGGTCACTTCGTAAGCAAGGAGAATTCAAACTGAAACTGGAGTGGTGCTTGCAAAGAAGCTTTGTGCAATGTCCAAGAACAGGAAGGGAGAAAAACAACAGCCTGACTCCAGGAAAGGAGGAAATAAATGATTTTATGACTAGGCCACGCTGACTAGAAGTGTCATAAAAAGTCCTTTGTACTTTTTACCTGGTGATGTCAGAGCTCTTTAAACTCCTAAAAGTGCTGCAACCCATAGAGTGTGGGACTCATAGAGACTGAAAGGACAACTGGCATGCTGAAGGGTATGCATCCATCCTGTGTGCACCCCAACAAAACAGAACCTGTTTATTTTGATCTCTTTTCCTCTGACTCACTTTTCTTCTGGCACCAGAACGTGCAGGGTAACTTCTAGAAGGCTGTTCCTTTTTGGGTATCACTTGACACGGTATTGGTTTTATCCTGATTTAACAGCCCACTTTGCTTTCAGATCACCTTACCAACCACAAGCAGGGCAGGTTTCTGCTCCTGTGCCCAATGCTGACTTTCTGCAGATTCCCAGGAGGGTAACACAGCCTGTTTGGCCTTGGGGTCTGCATGTGTAACAGGGTAATATCTGAGTCTGACAGTGGCTGTGGGAGCTGTACCACATAAATTGTTCAAAGGCCTCCTGCAATTTGAGGAGGAAGAAAAGTCACAAAGGTCTGTTTTCCTTATGCAATAAATCCCTGTGAAACTCTCAATATCAGAAGCACAGCCACCAATAACCATGTGCAGAGACTGTGATGTAGGAATTACCTTGCTGAAATACTCGCCACTGTCTCCATCCATGCCATGATCTGTCCAGCAAAAGTGTTTCCATGATGGTTTGCATGAGGAGGCAGGACAAGCTCAGTGCTCTGCACATGGGTAAATTCAGTTGGAACTGCACCTTCCTCTTCCAAAGCATCTGAAATATGGTAGCAATGCATCAATGAATTCTTGCAGAAGGAAATACACCCAGTTACTGAAGCGTGCATTTGCTTCAGACGTGGTGAAAATAAGAAAACAGGGAGACATGGAAGACCCAGAGCCCTGTTCATCACTTATTCAAGTGTCTGCCAGAGCCTTAGCCACTGTGTGTGATGGGCACTGTGCAAATGTGTCTCATTAAGGTTAGAGTAGGACACGATTATGTCATAACTTATTACAAACCTTGTGATTACCTGAGACAATACAGAGCAGACGAAAGAGAGAAATAAGGGTCTGAGTCAGTGATCACCTTCCATTACCTGAGCATTTCCAGTATCACTATCAAGTGTTTAGCCATACATCCTCACTCTACTCTTTGTTCCTCTCTTTGCAGAAAGAGATTTAGGCATGAGATTATGTCAGTCACTTCAAAAGCACAAATCTTTGCTAGAGCTGCTTGACCTGAACTGTACTTCTGACTTTCACCACTATTAACTAACTTTATGATTGTATAACTCTGTGGAAACGTGGGACGCAACTTGTACTTTGGACCTACTTAACTTGTTGCCTAAGATCCACTCAGCAGACAAGCATCACTTTCAGGATATGATTTGTACCTATTTTGCTACCTAGCAGCCTCTGCACGCAATGTTCTCTCATCTCTCTCCCCTGTTTTGTTTGTAAGAAGGTGAATTGGTGCTACAATAACGCACTTGAAGGAAGTTTCCAGGAAAAGCAGTGGAGGCAAAACCCATCAGCCCCTGATTTGTGTGTCAGGGTATTCAACTGTACCCTGTGAGACAAGTGCAGTGACGACAAACAGAGTCTTTGCTTGGAGCAAACAAGGCTCTTCAGTTCTACAAAGCCTGACTAAATTGTTGAGACTGCAATCTATGTTTACAACAGGTTTAATCTCTCTTCAGCAAAACCACATAATGCCTGTTATTTCCACATGGAGCTACATTTTCCAAATACCAGCATATTTTCTTAACTGCTGTGAATCATTTCTTTTGCAGGGGAACACAACAACTTGTGAGCACAACTCTTCAAGAACAGAAATTACTGTCAGGGATAAAGACGAACCTGTTTCTTGGTTCAGCTTCTCAAATTTGATCATTAGATGTTTAAAAAAATGGTTTTTAGCTCCATGTTATGAAATTTCTCCTGCCTGTTGGGAATGATCTCAGGGCACAAACATAGCTCTTAGTGCTTTCTTCAAGTGCACGGACATAAACCTGAGTGAATTTTATCCTTCATTCTCCACTGTGACTTGTGCCACAGGACTGTATTACTGTATTGCAAAGCTCTGTGTCAGCTCTTAAACCTTGCACATGGAACCTGTGTGAAGACCTGCATTTCACATCTATTTGGTGCTTGCCTGGCCTTCAATCCTGCCTTGTTAAATCTGGAATTTCTGACAGACAATGAAATGCCACTCTGTTAGAGTACCTGTCTCACACACCCTCACAGCCCCAAGAAGATCTACGTGCTTTGTCTGCTTTTCCACTCCATTCCTGCTGCCCACAAGGCTTGTGTTCCATTCTCTTGGGCTGGGTAGGGCAACCACCTTGCTTACTGCTCTCCTGCATGAGGTTCTGAAAGACCTGGAAATATCCCAGTCGGATTCTCCTCCTCTCGACAGCCAGGCTGTGCTCCAGGTGCTCCTCTGCAGACAGAGGTTTCACAGGTTCTAACTCAGCCTATGCAAATGAAAAAACACAGCAGTTCTGAATTTCACAATCATATCTAAGTGCACTTTGAACTTAGAATGGCATCAGCATTTCCTACAACCTTTTGCTATCAACTGCCCAAGATGACAAGTTTATTAATACAAAGAAGCACAGAGTTTGAAGTTTGAGAGGTTCTGCATTATCCTTTCAGAATCGTTCATTAAACTCAATGACAAAGTGCTTTTAGCTTTTAAATACAAACACCCATGAGAGCACAAAGAGTTTAAGACAGTCGTCATTTGAGGAAAAAAAAAAGGAAAAGAAAAAAAAAAAAAACAACCCAAAACACAACAAAATAACTTAATATGAAGGTCTGAGTATTGAATTCTTGTATTAGAAAAATAATCTGTTTGCACTGATCAGTGGTGTAAATGCAAATTCCCATGTATGCCAGTTCAATGACAAACTGAATACAAATCTGTGCTGGCTTATGAAAATTATTACATTTGGGCAATTACAGCAGACATGTCACTGAACAGTCACTTGTGTGGTTTGTATACAAGGTCTAGCCTCAAAAGCAGTGCACAAAGCACTCCAACACAGACAAATTCAAGATGTGGTGTCTCACAGTGCTGCTGCTACTGGTTTTCAGCCCTTAACTCCTTCCTCAAACCCTCCTGCCATTTCCTTGCCCTCTTCCTGGTTCTCCTCAAGAGCTTCCCAGCTTTTTCCAGATGACCCAGCTAAAAGACTAAGATGGTGTGTGTGTAGAATTCCTCTCTCCACAACTTTAGAAAACAGTTGTTCAGAAAGGTAGATTTGAAAAAAAACATTCTTTAATTTCTCCAGGACTTTGTGATGGAATTTGAACTGAGCTCTCAAACTCCCTCTGGGACATTCCTGCCTTAAGCCTAATCTTAGTTAATCATCACCAATTTAATCTGGAATTAATCTCCCTGGAAATCTGGGCAAAAGGTAAACACTTTGATGCCATGGGTATGATATCAAACCAATAATACACAATTCTTACTTTATATTTCAGTGCTTTCAGGGAAGCAATTTGGCCACTGCCCCTTCAGAAACAAGTTGGGCTTTAGTTTTGGTAAAACTGCTCCAGTCAGTTTCAGCTGCAAACAGTAATACCTCATCACAGAGGAGGAAGCAGAAATGATTGGATATATGAATGGCTCATGGGATGCCCCTGCCAGTCTCCAGTGGATGTTAAAAAGGTAGATGCACTGTCATAACATGTTCAATGAGGCAGGAAAGACAGATACATGATTCTAGTCACATTCAAGAAAGTAGAATTCTACATACAAAGGGAGTTTGTTAAGAGATTCTGAGGAATATTTGGCCTTTCTCATGAGAAAACTCTATGAGGACTGTGCCTGTCTGGTACAGTGGTGTGAAGGACAGCAGTACCATGACTGATTTCTAAATACCTCCAGGGAGCCAAACACTGGGGAGAAGAAACAACAAAGTCACGAAAACTAATTAACATAAATGGCAAAGAATTAATTTAGATTGGAAGCTAGCTTAAAAACAATGCCTTCCCTCTGAGCAGTGATGTCTGAACAACCTCGTCTAAAGAGAAGTGAAGGGTGAAGAAATCCCACACCCACACTCCTGCAGGGCTCAGGGTTTGTTTAGATCAGCTTCTGGAAAGGAGAGAGACCACAAGAGTGTCTCCTCCAGGGCTTGCCTCTCAATACTGCAGCCCTTACTCCATTCTATGAAGGACAAACGTGCAAAAGAAAGTGGAAAAAAATAGCAGTAATAATAATAATAATAATAATAGACTGACACTTTCAGAGCAGAGAATCCAAAACAAAACAGAATGAAACAACCCTATCTGTATAAAGTCTGGTCTTCAGGCTCTTTTCCTGTTCCTGATCAGAATAAACAGGTATGAACATGTTGGCTGTATTTCACAGTCAGAAAGCTGAGTTATTTCACAAAACTCAGCCACTTTGAGTTTAGAAGGAAAATGGCAGAATACCTTTCTAGCACCAGCTGGTTTGGCCACATAGGTTGCATATGCCACACTCACAATTTTTTCAACATCAGTCAAAACATCCTGTACTGTAACCTTGATGCCAACCTACAAGGAAGGGATAAAAAAAGATGTTTACATCCTTGTCAGTTCAGTTGAGACAAAATGGTGCAGTTTTTATCAAACTAGTCATGTCCAGTCTCTCACACTTAAAAGGGAAAAGGTAAAAACCTGCTCTGCTGTCACTGACACATTTCTGAATGCATAAGAACATCACCATGTTCGTTGAGATCTGAAAGGTTTTTTAGTACAACCACTGCTTTTTTATGTTTAGCATCACTTTCAGGGTAAAATAAACAACAGGAAAGACACTGAGATGTAGTTTTATGAATATTTCATTCCATTTACTTCTGTGATATTTGGAGTCCCCATCTGAACCTTTCTAAGGTCTGTACGAGCTAAAAAGTCTGTCTAAATGTACCTAACACAATGAAACACTTGAAGTTCAAACAGTGCTGGATACTGTGAGAGAGGCCTCACATGCATCAAAGCTTCTGAATTTCCCTAATTTTTAGAGCCTTGCCTGTGAGATGCATCACCCCCATCAATATTAATGGGAATTGGACTTTGGCACAGTGCAGAAAAACAACCCCCATGGTTCTGATTTTAATCCTGATTTTCAATTCTTTTTTTCTGTTTCCTAATTTTCCACTCTGACATCAAGTCACTTGGCAATGCATTGCCTGCCTGTTTCAATATGAAGAGCAAGAACAGGTTTACACCTATTTTTGTATCAGAAGTTTCAAAAACACTGAGAACTCCATCTATCCAGTGGATTTCATCTGAAGGCTGCTTAGAGGCCAACAGCTTCAGATTGTGCCAACCTACCCCACCCTGCCATTGGTACCTGCCAAAGGCTTTTATTCCTCAGGGTCCAGTTTCTACTTTGGCACAGATTACTCTACAGGGAACATGCAATTATAATACTTCAAAACCAGACTCCTTAGGGAGTGTTACTGTTTAGACACCTGCACAGGTATTTGGAACAAATACACCTGCACCCTTGTTGTGCTCCCCTACTGCTCCCACCACTGCTCCAGTCCTTCAATATCACTGGGAAGAAGAGTGGGGATCTCTTACCTCCATGCTGGTTCGGAATGCTCTGTTCACCTTGGCTTTGATGGCAATAATTTGTCCAACCCTGTTAAGAGGAATGACACCTCAGAGAATGCAAACATGCAGCTTTGCAAGGGCTTGAATGTGCCCCCTGGGTATTCCTGATAACCGTGGTGAAAATCTCACTAATCAGTTGGTGTCTTCCACACTGCACTGAAAAGTCACTGAAAAATTGTTCACTCTTTTCAATTTAGCTGTGTTATTCACCAGTCAGACTTCAGTCATGCTCAGTAACACTATAGTTACTGAGAGAACTGCATAACCTTTATGGCAACACTCCTTCTCCTGGCTGATGTCTGCATGACCCAGGTATGCTCCAGGCCCAGGTACACCAGGGAATTTTGGCTTAGGTTCTGCTTTTGGTCAATTTGCTCTTCAATTTGCTGTGAATTACATCAGATCACTGATTACTCTTGCTGCAAAAGCACACTCCATGTGCATCCCTGGCATCCAGATATGTGCACATGAGAAAATAATCCCAGAACAGAAAGTGCTCTCTGACACCTTTAAAGGATGGAGAAAGAACTCACGTTCCAGGTCTTGGCCAAGAAAAGGGCTGCAGCATGTCCCTTCTGCCCTATCAGCACACTTCTGAAGACTACTCTTCCCCACTCACCTACATAAAATACCTAAACAGAATTACATCTTTTTATTATTGTATTACATCATTTATTGTTGCTTAATTTTATTATTTTTAGTATTCATTCCAATTTTTACTCTTCTAATTGTATAATCAAATAAAACTTAAATGAGAAAGTATTTTCTTTCCTTCTGAAACTTCTGAAGTACCTGTTATGTCTTGATACCAGGAGTAAACCTTGTTCCCAAACCCCTAAAATCCTAACACAAGGCAATGCTGGGAGGGTGGAAGGAAGGCAGTTTCCCCTCAAGTTTTCCCTCTGAGCAGAGTCGTGAAAGGACACGTTGTGCATGGTAAGTCAGAGCCACAGCCAAAATAGCTGGGCTATTTTATCAGGCCACAGCCTCCAGGGAATTAAAATTGACTTAAAACTGCTAAAGATCCAGCTGGGGCAGGCAAAGAGCTGCTACCTCCATCCAAGACTGATGTAAAATACAGCCCAGAGCACTTGAGTGCCTATGAAATGGGCACTCACAGCTAAGGATTTGGCACAGTTATGAACCTGGGTCACATAAAAAAGAATAATTTAATGAATAGGGTTTTGACGTTTAATTTGCCTCTCCCAATGCCAAAAGTATGAAAGAATTGTTGCCAAACTCTGGAATGGGAACTAGGAAACCTCTTCCTTTACGGGTCCAGACAGAAACAACAAACTACACAGTCATTTTCTCTTTCTTGTTCCCATTCAAGAACAAGAATCCTTTGAGTGGACAGTGGACAGAAATGATCAGTGGGAAAAATTAAGACCCATCTGCAAATACGTAGCCCTCATTACCTTTTGTGGAAGGTTTTCCATTATTCATTGCAAAGAAAGAGCACAATCATTAAGGAAATAGTTCACAACTGCAGAGCTCGTTTTCAGAAAGGAGAATGATCAAAACAGTAACAATAAATACACAGGGGCAGCAGTCACAGAACTCCACACTTACACTGGAACTGCAGAAATTAACAGGATGAACCGACTCCGATTCACACACAGAACACTAACACATGTAATCAGATGTAATGTACAATCAGATGTAATTGGAAATCACTCTCACTCAACTGCTGCATATTAAAAGACAAGAAAGAGGGATTTACTTGTTATCATGGCATAAAACTGAGTTTTGAACTATAGAGAGTGGTGGAAATTTCTGTTTCCATGTCAGCTGGAACAAACACACAGAAGACTTGATTCTTACAGAACACTTAGAAACCTGAGTTAGGTAAATGAAACCTTACAGTAAGTGACTTACTTACAAAACATCTTATTAATCTACCAGAGGGACCAGCAAGTGCTCTGCTATTCATATAAGGTGTTTGTATAATCAACTAGGACCTGGTAAAATTTAAGAAATTGCACAGAAAGCTCCAAACAGGATGTTAGGGAATGATCTGACATTGAGAAATAACTTCTTTAACCACTTCACAGTTACTAGACCTGTGTCCTAAATTTCTGGTAAAAATTAAATATCGATATTACAAGTGGAAGGAGAGCTAGAGGTGTATTTGGAAACCAGTTTAGGAGGAAAAGTATTTCCATTATATTTTAGAAGTTCTGTTCTGCTCTCAAGAAGCAAGACAGGAAATTTCTCTGAAGCTGCTAAGTCTGAAGTATTGTGCCTGAAAGAGAAACATTACCCTGATTTTGATTAGTTTTCACAGCCAGGATTTTTTCCCTAAGGACAAAATTAAAAACGCAGAGCAATTTCAGGCAGGGCAAACACTTCAATATTGTAAGACAGACGAAGGAATTACCTTCCAAGTTCTAGATTTGATATGATTATGTTCTTTTCTTTGTCACTGGCTGCAGTTCTCATCCTAATGACCACTGCTCTACAAATGGTAGGTGGGAGTGGATGCTGATTCTACACTTGTTCTGCAAATAGCTTTAAATTGACACCAGCTGTACCTCTGACAGACAAAGTTGTTTTGTTCACAGCCAAGACAACTGCATGTGCACTGGTCTCTGCAGCCAGGTCTATCCCATCTAAGCTCTCCCTAATTCCCAGATTACAAGGTGTAAAAATACACAAAAAAAGTACAAAGCAAGGGCTTTAATTTCCTCTTACAGTGTCTTTCATCTCCCTGAACATCATGAAAAATGGTTAAAACACTTCAGTCTTGTATTAGCTTGTAAATTCAGTTAATTCAGTGGTCAATGAATGCAAAACATCTCTGTTTTTTCTAAAAGAGATGGTAAGAAATAAACCAGAAGAGCACTTGCAACAACAGTACAGTAAGTTTTATAGGTGTGCATTCCTTATCTAACAGAGATAAGTAGTGGCCTTCAGCATTCACTTTCACTGGAGCCAAAGACACTGGGCCATGAGTTTCCCATCTTGGCTGCCAAGTCATGTTTATTCACTGTTATAACAGCAGCTCATTTCTGACCTGTGAAATTGGTCTGTTTTCCAGGTGGGTCAGGCTACCACAGGTAGGAAGGAGCAATTTTAGGACTTAGCCCTGTAACCCTGGTGAGTTCATCACTCTGCTATCTCAGAGTTCATAAAGCTGCAGTTCACCTCCACCAAGTAAGGATCCCTGAAGGGACTCACTGTTGTCAGCAGGTTCTGTACCTGGCAGCCTCTTCAAACTGTATGTCATCCACGGACACTGCCACGCAGGACACACCAGCATGTTTCTCAGCTTCAAAAGAGACACAGGGGCACACAGTTACCACAGGGCACTTGCTGTTCACCTGTAGACGTGAGCACCAGACACAGAGATCTCACACAGCAGATTTAAGTTAGTATTTATCATGACTTCCTGGTAAAGGGTATCCATATTTAAGGGTAACATCAGACTAGATGGTGACAATGATCCTACTCAGTCTGAAAACCTCTATTTGAGGTCTTTCTCTAAAAATGAACATTCTGGGAGGAGAGTGTTAACATTGGGTTGTGAAAAAGAATGCATCCTTTTTGTATTAATTATGAGGGTTATTCTGGAAAAGGTAAACATTTTCTTTAATTTTAATACTTAATACCCTGATAGCTAAGTTGTATAGCAAATTACTGTGATACATTATTTATTTCACCATAGCACCTAAAGCTTCCACTCAGATGGTAAATCTCTACTGAACTAGGAGCTGTATAAACACAGGGAACCTCTGCTCCAGAAAGTGACAGGGCAGAGGAGAGGACTAGCAGGAAACCTGGAAAACAACACTGCAGAACAGGCAGGAGTTCTCACTCCCAAACAGCCCCATAATTTTAGTGAGCATTACAAGAAAAAGCTTGGGGGAATTAGAGGATTTTTATCAGTATCTGAGGAGTTCCCTTTGAAAATACAAGGGGAAACCACAGTCCCTCTCCAAAAAGCACAGTTGAGGGGTAAATGGCTGAAGGGCTGAAACCAAATCAATCCTTCATAAATCCCAAAAATAAAAATAATAAAAAAGAAGAAGTGCGATTGTATTGCTAAGTTGCCACATGCTAGGTGGTTTCTGGGTTATTGTGTGGTTCAAGTTCTCCAGGATCCCAGGTTTTTCCATGCAGGAATAGCGGATGGCATGAAGCTGCACCCAGGGATGAGCTCCCCAAAAACACCCAGGAGGGTCATCATGGAGTGCTAATGAATGCACTGGGAATGGAGTTCAGCGGCAGCAGCCAGGGCACAGCCTTGGGCTCTCCTCGTGCTTTCCATGCAGCTTGTGCTTCCACAAGTCAATTAAAAGTTGGTTCCAGGAGATGGTGAGGAGAGTGTAGAAGTTTTCGAGGGTGAGTTATGCATCACACAGGGAGTGCTCTGCACGCTGGGTGGATTTGTGGCTGTTTCACAGATCCTCAGGATCACGGAATTGGAAAGGATTGGAAGCAACCTCCGGACATCATCCAGTCCAACACCCTGCCAAGGCAGGGCCACTCTTCTTTTTCTTGGCATCCATGTGCCAGTAATCTGAAGTTAGTACTTTTCTTTTTTCTCCTATTTCACTTTTTCCATCCCTTTTCCCTCCTTCTGTTGCTCTCTTCTGTAAGTTCTGCCCACCCTCACATCCCCACCACCTTCCCTGCTCTCCCCTGAGCCCTGACATTCCTCTCCAGCCCGATGAGCTGCCTCACCCTCCTGGTGCCTGTTCCTAATTGCACCCCAGATCTCCTGTGCATCTTCAGGGAGACTTGGAGCTGCTGGAAGGGTCCAGAGCAGGGTGTCAGAGGTGACAGAGGGGCTGGAGCATCCCTCGTAGGAGGACACACTGAGGGAGCTGTGTCTGCTCAGCCTTGAGAAGAGGTGGCTGAGAGGGGCTCCCACATTCACCCCCGTGTGTAAATATCCAAGGGGTGGGTGCCCAGAGCAGGGACCAGGCTTTGCTTGGGATGCCCAGCAGCAGGACACGGGGTGAGGGCACCCATGCCGAGGCGTTTAAATGATCCTGCAAACTAGACTGAACTTATTCAGGGCAGGGTTAGGGGGGATAAATGGGGAAGGGTCTTCCCACAGAGGGTGGTGGACAGTGACCAGGCTCCTCAGGGCTGACAGAGCCCCAGGTCTGTGCCAGTGACAGTGACAGTGCTCTGGGGACAGGGGGGCTGGGCTGGTGGTCCCTGGGGGTCCCTCCCAGCTCCAGGCTGTATTGTCTGTGAGGAACAGGCTCCCTGTGAGCTCAACACAGGCCAGAGAGGGAGCAGAGCCTCCCCCACGGGGATACCCCAAGTGCCAGGACACAGCGCTGTGCCCTGGGAGGACTCTGTGCCTCCAGGTGTGTCCCCATCCCTGTGTCCCCCCAGGTGTGCCCCCATCCCCACAGGTGTGTCCCCATCCCTGTGTCCCCCAGGTGTGTCCCCATCCCCACAGGTGTGTTCCCATCCCTGTGTCCCCAGATGTGCCCCCACCCTGTCTCCCCCAGGTGTGTCCCCGTCCCTGTATCCCCCCAGATGTGCCCCCACCCCTGTGTCCCCAGTGTGTCCCCGTGTCCTCAGGTGTGTCCCCATCCCGGCTGTGCCGCACCCCGTACCTGCCCCACTCCCTGCTGCCTCCATCCATCGCAGCAGCAGCCCGGCTGCCACAGCCCCTCGGGGTCCGGCGTGGGACGGCTCCAAGGACCGGGACAGGCACAGCTCCATCGGGAATGGCACACCTGGGAGTGGCACACCTGGGAACGGCACACCTGGGAATGGCACACCTGGGAATGGCACACCTGGGAATGGCACACCTCTCTCATGTCCCGCCCCGCGGGGCTGGGATTAACATAAGGGAGTGTCTGACCCAAGACTTGGCCGTCCCCGACGGTGGGATGGGATGGGATGGGATGGGATGGGATGGGATGGGGTGGGATGGGATGGGATGGGATGGGATGGGATGGGATG
>JAWWMO010000096.1:8159749-8177493 GCA_035047845.1 Dendrocincla fuliginosa
ATGATACTCCACAGCACGGTGATCCAGTGGGAGCACTGGGACACTGCCAGGTGACAGACAGAATGGCCTTATGTGCCTGAAAGCTGTCAGTGAGTGACTGCCACAACCACCTCTCCCCCTGTTTTACCTTTGGCTCAGAGGTCACAGAGAAACCAGGAACAGCCACTGGGAATTCACACCCATTTTCAGGCAGAGCTGAGGCTGAGATAATCCATGAAGGTAACACTTTGGTTAACATCAGCACTCGAAATACTGAACAGCAGAGCAGGGATTGCACCAGCACATCATAAAAAACAGCTCTCAGTTTGTCTATTCATAGCCACACAAGGTGCCCATCATTTCCAGCATCAAGTGACTCACAATTTAGAAAATAAAGTGAATGGATCAATGCTGCTCCTGCTGAACTCATAAGAAATGACACCCCAGTCTGTGGGATGGAGTCACACGTTAACTCTGGAGGTGGCTGCTGTCCCAGCCCAGCTGTGAGAATGTGGACACTTCATGAATGTGAAAGCTACAACTTTGTGCTTTGAACTTCAGCTGTTCCTCAGCTTGCACCCAGACCTGGTGCAACTGCTGTCAGGGTCTCGTACCAACAGGGAATAGGAAGGGTATCAAGGTGGACTAGAACAAGGTGGGTGTGGAGCAAGCCCAAGGTGGAACCTGATGTGAACAGGCTTTGACAACCCACAGTATAATGCTGCCTGCAAAGATCTGCTCTGTCTGACAGGGGGTGTCCCCCCATCTCCAAACCAGCACGTGAAATCACAACACATTTATCCTAAGTTTACAAAAAATAAAACACAAGCCCTCATAAGCTGCCATTGCTACACGTGGCCTCTCAATCAGGAGCTCCTAGATTTATTCCTTAAAGCTCTCAGGAAAGGAATCTTTAGCCACACCTGGAAAGTATGAACATTAATACCTTAGTTACAGCTGAATTTAAAAGCTGCATATGCTATTTCTGGAGTTGATCTATGCAATGGTTTCTTCATTGCTGCTTACAATAAATGCATCAGTGCAGGCAGCCAGGGAGCCCGTGTAACAGATAAGGGTGAGGACTTCTAGGCAGGTGTAAACCTCCTGGAAATGCTCCGACGAGTTAGTCTGAGTTACACCTGTTTATAAAATCTGAAGTAAAATGAAAGAATAATTATGGGGCAGAAATCTCATGATTGAGACTGAATTCAGAAACTCGTCTGTAAGCCACTCGGATTCAGGCTCAAAGGAGCTGCATTACTCTTGCCCTTACCAAGCTCATATAAATACACTTCTGTGTATAGGTATGCAAGCCAATTGTAAACCCTTGGATTCATCCCACCTAATTCCAGCTGTCCATCAGCTGTGGGGCACCTGATGCCATAACACAGCCTTCCAGAGGCATCTGCCCTGACTTACACCGGAGCCAGGCTGGGAGTCTGCAGCCAGCTGGGATCACGCAGGATGAATCCGGCCACAGTGTGGGGTGGGAACAAGTCTGATGTGGTGGCACAGTATCACCATGACAAACTGCCTGCCACTGCCCTGCCCGAGGCTCCGATGACCCACACCACCCGTGTCACAGGTCAAACAGTGGGGCTGGACTTGGTGACGATCCCCCAGCGCAGGACCCGGGGCTGCGTGGGGTGGGAGTGCTGTGGGGCTGCTGCCCCCACGGACCCACCCCAGGGGCTGCTCTGACACACACACAGGGTCTGGAGGAGGTGCAGCTGGAGAGGTTACTCATCCTAACACAACACACACACATGTCCACGTACGTATGACGTGTGGGAACTTTGTGTCTCCACGCCTTGGCTACGGCAGGGACTGGCTCTTTGCGGTAGCTGTCGGAAATGAAGATGAAGCACACACTGAGGAGAGATACAGTGGTTCTGAAACACACAACATTTGTGAGATCCCCAATATTATCAATAGTAATGCTTAAGGTCAGAGGCAGTATCAAGTTTTGCATGCACTTTCTACATTAATATTTATATTGACAAGTTTAACTCTTGCTGGTTTGCAAAATTACTGAGGTTTCCTTTGCTTCCAGAGACTGGAACATTGAACATTAGTTTCATTTATGATGTTGAAAGTCATTCTTTGTCTAAAATACACCTACAAATACTTGGGATTATGGGATTGGGATTGCCCTGTTGTTCTCTGTAAAGGGCAGAAGTAACTGTAGAAATATGTTTTTGATCTTAGAAATATAAGGAATTTATCTACAAATTGGACTGTAAGTGTGAGGAACATTTATTGCAAGTTCTCAAAGTCTTACATGAAAGGGTGAAGGTGCAAAGTCATTAAGACTGCCTTGGTTCAAGAGATTAACCTAGTCATTTAAACTATCAGTAAAAACACGGAATTTAAAATAATCCAAGTAAGAATCCCCTTCAACTTTCCAAGCTTTTTCACTTTTCCCATCACTGCCTTTCAGACTAGACAGGTCTTGAATTTCTGATGTCAGAAACCAGCAAAGAACACACAGACATGTTCAAGTCTTTGTTGTACATCATAAAATACTATAAAAAAGAATCCAGAGTCCAAGAATTCAGGTTATTTTTCTCATTTGACAAACAGAGAGTTAAATTCTCCTTAGGTCACCACCCCAGGTAAAGCCTGGGGTGGGTGGGGAGGAGGACACACTAGGGAGGCAGTGCCACACCTCCTGCGTGCCCCTAGAGATGGGTTTGAGTCTTGGCACTGACGCAGATTTTGGGAAAACGAAGACAGCAGCTCACAGGTGTCTGTCAGGCAGCAGCCTGCCCAGGTGCTGCTCCTGGGGCACCCTTTGCCTGGGACACCTGCACAGGTGAGACAGCTCTCAGGTGTGCCGGGGAGCCTGCCAGCCTGCAGCTGCCTGCTGAAATCCAACCCCCAGCTCTCACCAGAGGCTGTGAACTTGGGTGAATTCTCTTACATTGAACACTCCTGCAAATGGCTTATAGATCTGCTGTTTAAATAAATTCTGAAACCACTATGCGTGCGTAACAGAGCTTCAACTCTATGTGGACACGAGTCTAGAGGACAGAACGAGGACTGGTGCAGTATATAATACACATGGCTGTACAATCAAATGCCACCTCTTGCTTCAAAACAAGAATTTACAGTAGTAAGCAGGGGTGACAGGATTTCTTACACAAAACCTACAGGAATTTACAGAATATGCAGGGATCACCGAGGTTATAATGCCAGCAGTAGACTACACAGAGTATCTTGTGCAATGTGAACAAAGTTGACAATAGTTTACCAATGCTTTAAGAAATTCACAAAAATATGCTAACCCACCAGCTATCCAGCCTTCCTCCTCTTCCCACCAGAACTGGATGTGTGTACAGCAATTCAGAAGAAAAAAAAAGGTTTTTTCTCTAGTTTTAGGCAAACATGCACAAAATAAATGCACTGCAAGGGGATACTTGCCACAAAAAAAAGCCCCAAAACCTGGTCTCCAAGCATTTTGATTTGCACTTCTCAAACAGCCATGAGAAAGCTACAAATGTTTAGTATGGATGCTTTTAGTCCTGGAAAAAGAATATAAAACTTTACTTGATTCTTAACTAACAGAAAGCTCCAGCTTTATTCAAGCCATGCTTCCATGTTTGTAATTCCAGCCCTAGTTTAGGAACTGGTGTTCTGTTTCTTACCCATTAATGTAAATGCAAATCAAAACTACAAGTTAATCAGAAAAAGTAAAATAGACTCAAAAAATGAAAATAGGTTATACCTGCTTTTGAATGTTATGTTTAATGACAACAATTTAGCAACACTGCCTTTATGTTGCTGGATGTGCTCTGTGCTCCTGTTAAGAGATGGCTTTAGTAAATTTCTACCTCAATTTCTACCCTCAATTGTATTTGGGATTTTATTCTCCTTCAATCTGCATTGCAAGAATCAGCTTTTATTTCGAGCTATTTCATGTCACTGGGATTCTGAGGGATGCCAACTTTCCCGAGCTCTCAGGATGCTGCACTGCCACTCCTGATCTGTTGTTATGCTCAGTCTCTGAAATGAAATAAACTCTCTACAGCAGGGCTACAGTTACAGAGGTGAACAACTTTCTGCATGTTTATGGGGCAAAATGCTCTTATTTCTGTGCAAAGATCTGCCACAGTACATTTAATGGGAAAATCCAAACAGGAAAGGATAAAACATGAAGATTAAACACAAGAAAAAACCCCTAAAATGCCCATTTTGCCCAGCTGACAGTTTGATTCCTTAAGGATCAGAGCAGTTGTTCCACAGCAATACCTCTTCCCATCAAAAGCAATCACTGATGATTTCAGTATCTCTGTAACAGCCCAAACTCCTGAACTGTACAATCTATTTCCTAGCTCACCCAGTGCATTGAGACACCACACCACCTTTCAAAATCCCGATGTTCTGAGCGGTTTCTCTACAAAAACCATTGCTAAAACTGCCAGGATTTTCTCTCAGCAAATGTCAGCTTCTTGCCCCAGCAATGTAAAGTCTGAAGGGATCCCCAGAACCTGCTGGCAAGGATTGCTGTGCACGTTCTCAAGAGAACAGCGAGGTAGAGACCAACACCTTGTTTCTGGTGGGCAGTCACCAAACACCAGTCCTGGGAACAAGCCTGCTCGACCACTCGACCTCCTGAGACCAGAGAGCCCCAGGGCTCCCAGAGACACACACAGAACAGACAAATTAAACCTCTGCTTGTGAGTCAGGCTTGTACAAAGCCACGCCAGTCACATGCCAGGTGATGTGCTTTTGGGGATGCAGAAGGAGCTTTCAACGGGAAGTTCAGCTGTAATTTATAACAATTTAGGCAGAAAATCTCTTTTGGATCTGATTTCCCCCAAAAACACACCTTTCAGCAAATATTTACTATGCTGAGTTCAAACAAATAATTAAAAGAAAAAAATTTGAAAGTGTGGATTTTTTCTCAATTTCTTTTGCACACAAAAAATTAAATAGTGGCTAGAAAGTGAACATTTCAAATTATAAATGAAAACTGCATTTTTATTAAATGTGAAAACATGTACCCAAGAAAACCTTTATACATTTTTATGGCAAGTTTTCCCATTACATGAGAGGCTTTCTTACACATTTTAAGCTTAAATGAACAGGAACCAAACAGAAGTTTGGACTAAAACCACAAAGCTGTTGGCTGTGTTGGGGAAAGTATGGCTGCACAATTGAAAACAAGGTGGAAGGACAAATTCACAGAAATACTTAATGTAGTGGTGAACAAAGCTCTAATTGAATAAGAAACAGAAGAAAGCCAAATTTGCTTTGCATGTCAGTACTACTGATACATAAACATGCTCCTGGCACTGGTGAAATCTTTTTAAAATGTTTGTTTAGGAAAGGCTTGATTTGAGCTCTAGAATGTCCATGCTCAAGCATGATTTTAGGATATTACAGTCCTACCTTCCTAATTTGCTGATGGATACTACTGTATTCTTAAACCTGTTTAAAATTAACAATGCACAAGGTTTAATTTCAAACCAAGGTGAATTTGTTGGGAAGACAAGAGTTTTAATATGCTGAGATGATCCATTTTCTCCTCTAAATTTGGTACTGTAATTTGTTTCAAATAAGTAGACAATATCCAGGCATGCCCTCAAAGCAGTGTTTTAAATACTTTTTTCTTATTTTTCAGGTTGAAACATCATTTCAGTAATTTCAACAGACCCTCTGTACTCTGCTTGATGCACTCAGTTTATACATCTGCCAAATAATGTCACACCTCAGGTAAGTGATGTATTTGACCCAGATCAGGGTGAAGTCCTACCCAAAAATGACCTTATGTGAGTGGTTTCATCCAAGCTTGAGCAGGAGAACTGGCATGAGCAGCAGCCCACAGGACTGTGTCAATAGTAACTGGAAAATAGAGAGCTGCACACAGTAAAATATAAGTCATCTCTTAATTTTTATAGTTGTTTTGGATCATTAAATCCTTAATTAGATCCTTAGTGTGAGATGTCAGTGTTGAAATAGTTTTTGGGGGTTTATTTGAACAATGTGCTTTGTCAGGACTCCCATCCTTAATGCCCAAGCAAACCCAAGCGTGTCTGTGACAGGAGCCACAGTTATATCATCAATTACAGAGAATTAAAGAAAAATAGATTTACCTGTACTTTTTACATCATTAAGCTACATTTTACATTCTTGAAATGCCAATGTGTAGGTCAAATATTCAAGAATCCAGTCCATATTCAGCCACCATAACAACAGATCAGAGCTGACTAGGAAGTGGAGAAGACGCTCAAAAATAATCAACTGATACAAGAAACAGAAATTGGTGCAATAAGGATCAGCTGGAAAGTCATTTTTACTGGTAAGGGCAAACCAAAAAGAATAAAAAGCTCAACACTGAATACCAGTATCTACTAGTCCCTCACTACATTACCCATCTAATTCCAAATCATCTGTACATGCAGTATTTCATCTGCCAGGCACAGAACAGGGTAAAATTCAGGTTTTTAGGCAGTTCAAGAAGCTGTCCTTCTGAAGCATCCCTAAAGAAGCAAGGTTCCACTCCCTCCTTCCTGTTGGAAGGGAAAGGAACAGCTGGATGTCCTGGGATATGGGACATTTAATCCTGCATTGAGGGGAACAGGCTCAAAGTCTCTATGTGACCTGTAAAAATGGCACTTTGGGGTTTTTTGGGTGCAGCTGCAGGTCTTCCTCATGACCAGGCAACTGACAAAATAACTCACTGCACACATGCAAATATCCAGGTATTTTGTTAATACACGCCAGGCCACGTGCTCTACCTGTGATTCAAAAGGTTCTTCCCTGCCCCAGGCCCTGTTCTTGCCTACACTACACTTAGATGTGGCAGTAAAACCTGGGTGATGTGCAGATAAATAGGGGTGTGAATACTGCTTTTCAGAGGCTTATGCAGCATGTAAAATACTGGTTTCACTAAGTTCAAAAGCAAATTCCAATTTCAGCTGATTTCTACAAGGCCACAGTATTTGCCAGAGTTCTCACAGTATGAAAGATCCTTTACTTCCTATTTCTGCTGCTCTTCTGTTTTTAAGAAGACTTACTTTGTCTGAAAGATCCACTTACAGAGTCACCACCTATTTATTTCAATATTAAAGAGCAAAATCTATCTAAAAACCCAGTGTAGAAATAACTATCCTGCACCACTTAAAATAAAATCCCTCCCAGAGCTGAACAAGTCCTGACATTATCAATAATGTTGTTGCATAAGGACAGATATAAACAGTAGTTACATTGCTCCTGCCATCTGGAGCATAAGAAACATAAGCAGGAGCAAGAACTCTTGGGAATAGTCTTTTTTTCCACACTGATACTCTAGATATGATGAAAATCCTACAATTATTTGTAAGGGAAAGAAAGAAAAATGGACAAGCAAAAAGCCCCGTGCTTATTTTAAAACAATCCAGGATAATTTGCACATAAGATTGTTTTCTAATGGTTCAGCTGCAAATCCTGGTCTCTACAGGAGCCTAATTTAACTTGGGAGCAGCCCTGAACGAAGCAGTAGTGAAATCAGCTGCTGTCTGTGGGGCTACATGGGTGTGAGAAATGCAGGACACGCTGAGTGAAGTATGTGCCTGAAAGGATGTTGTATAACATATCCTGATGGCAATATCCACGCCAATGTTGGCAATTCCATTGAAGCCACTTCTCTGCACAGCTTGGAAGGTCAGACTTCCACCCTTCAAGGGTGCCTAACAGCACACTTAGGTGGGGTGTGAAGGGCTTGGGCACCTGATGCACAGCGCCCATCTACCTTGGTCCAGGAGCCAGAGACACCATCTGACTGAAACGGGTCAGAGGAGTCCCCAGGGCCTCCCTGGAAGGCCACCATGGATAATACAGGTGTCAGCACAGGCTGCAGGGACACCTGGACTCTGGGGACACACCAGTGGTGTGAGTGTCAACAGCAGAGGGTCTGAGGAAATTGACACCTGATTTTGTGTTTGTAAACCAAGTCAACAGTGGGGCTTCCAGCATCTTTGGAGACAGCAGAGAAGTGTTATCCAAAGGGAAGCAAATCAATGTGACTTTCATCATCACTGGGAATACAGCCTACAAAACCATATAATGCCTATCTAGTTGGTGTTTACAACTAATGAAAGTAGTTCTTATGACTAAAAAGTAATGCTACCAGAATCTTTGATATTTTAACATAATTTTAAGCCTCTGAGAGTTTCATCTTTCAACAGCCCTAGCAAGACAATGAAGCACTAAGTATTTTTCATTTCCATGTATTATACACATATTTAATATATGGAAATAAAAATGAGTTAGGAGATTGTAGTATTCCTTACACATTCCATTACAGGCAGCTCCCATCACAACAAGCCCATCCCACAGGCTCATTTATCACAAGTTCATGAAAAGAGATCCCCTTGCACATGGGACGTAACACATCCCAGAACTGCTCCTCCTCTATAAGTGGCTCTCCTGCATGTCAGTCCAAGGAGGGGAATTTGCCTTTTGTCTGTGGCACGAATTTCTGCTGAGCCACTTTGTGCCTGCATGGCTGATCATCAGCCTTTTGATCACTACGAACTGAAAACCTCTGTTTTCCTGGAGGAGCTGTGAATCACTAGGAGCTAAAGAAATGGACCATAATCTTGGCTTCAGAGCTCTGCCTGAGAGACACATGGGATGGCTTCCAGAAAGCACGTCCTTTAGGTAGCCTTCTCCCTTCTGTTCCCAGGCTTCACATCTGACAGGCTGCCCCACTCATAAAATGGCCCAGACCTTTCTTTCTCTTCTATTCATGGCAAAAGGTAAGATCCTCACAAGGCTAGTAGTCATAAGAAGTGTACTGCAACACTTTGGCTCAAAAAAGGCTGCTGACTGGAAAGTTTGGGGTGAATTAATTCTGGCAGACATGGTAGAAAACACACACCCAAGCAGCAGCAGGGTGACCTGGCTTTCTGAATGGGCTTGCAAAATACTGTTTATAACTTCTTACTATTTGTTTGAGAATCAGATAAAATAGGAAACAAAACTGTAAGTTGTTAGAAAGGGTTTTGGTGATAAAGACTCTACTGTATTTCCACTACCTACCACCCCTACAGAAGACCATGCTAAATAGAAAACTCATTTCCAAGGGCAGAAGCCCTGTCACTTTATTGCTAGATTCTATAGCAATTGGAGCTCACTTACAGTAACCTTATAGTACTCTATATAAACTGAGAAGCTTGTATCAAATTCAGGCTTCCATTTAAAATAGATATTGCAGGTATTAGGCTTCAATTAAAGAAGAAAAATAACCTTCAGTGCTTCTTTTTTTTTTCTTTTTAAAGGCAAAGTATTAAAAAAAATCCCCAAACTAGGTGACAGTTATTAAATTTCTTCAAAAAATTAAGATGAGCTTTCTTCTATTTCTTGAGACAGTACAATTTGTGATTCACAGGGTAGCTGGTATCAAACACAAGTTAATGAAAGCTCGTATAAGCAATTTTATTCCTATCCATAATGGCAGACATTAACAAAATTGAAAGGATTTATCATTTGAGTTCAACTTAAAAAATAACTTATAAAGCCGTGATATATGCAACGTAAAACAGTTCAGGAGGGGAGAGGGAAAGCAAATTTCAACAATTCAAATGTAAACGTGGAAAAAAAAAAGATGGAACAGAAGTCCCTACTTCTCATTTCTACTTAAGATGTCATGTGATACTATTTTACAATGTCCTGCGGGTGTCTGGATGTGTGTGTGTGTTTCTGTGTCACACACACACACACAGCATCGACCCACATGTCACACACAGACAGTCTTGCAGTTCCACCTCGGGCAGTTCTGTCACAGCACTTTTTACAGTTGTCTCAAGCATGTTTGGGACCCACTTTCTTGACAAAACGGGGGAGATGGTAGGAAAAAAAAACAAACCAGGTGGGTCTGATTGTGTCTGAGATCCTTTAGATAAACTGTACACTGGGACGAGTAATTTTCTTCTGCAGTAGCTCTCTGGAGAGGGCCAACCCACTGTGGTCTTCACGGCGACACCGGTGAGCGGGTCACACACTCATTGTCATGCTAGGGGAGTACTGGAAAAGAGGAATCCACAGTTTAACAATGCTTTTCCCCCACCCCAGCTGGCCACCACCATGCCTGGACCATAGCAAGGGGCTCGGATACCAACACACTCCCTGAGCATCCTCCTGAATTTGAGCTGCAGCTTTGGTTGTGGCTGTAGTTCCATCTGTGGCATCCTGTAACTTCTGCTGTGCTTCTCCCATGCACAGACACAGCTGATGATGATAAAGGCAACTCCCCTGGAGGCTGCTGTGGTGTTAACTGGGTGATATGGTAAACCAATACCTCACTGCTGCTCTCCAGGACCCCTCCTGCCCAGTGCTGGCTCCTGGGGGAATTGGGCTGGGCAGGGGGCTCGTCTCAGGTACACTGGCTGCATTCATGGTGAGCTCAACCACAGAACATGCTGTGGAGCTTTTTATTACTTCACAGAAGGAGAGGACAGAAGATGTGTATGACTGTGATTAAATCAGGCTTTTGGTCTCCATTATTTTGTGTTACCAACTTTACGAGGAAAGCTGCATCATTTCATGCTGACTTGGGGACCAGTGGCCACTCTCCTTTGTGTGAACCAAAAGTTCAGTCACCACGAAGTCACACTATTACAGGGACACACCATGAACTGCAGCCCTCACACAAACTACAGCTGCCCTCAGGTTAGCAGTACTTCATTAAAATAATCAACAGGACATCACAATGTCTAGAAAAAGTGCACATCTATACACCTGATTTGTTTTTAAATTGAAAACTGTGGACTGCAGAAGCACTTAATGTGACTTAAAATCCTCTAAGTAAAGGAAAACATTCAAGTGCAAGAAGTATTGGTGTTTTGAAAGCTGAGAGAAGAAATAGGAAGTTAAATCTGCCTTTTTACAAAACCAGATATGCCATAAATATCCTGCTAAGGCTTGAGTTCCAGGTTGGCCATTTCCATGGGTCCAAGCATATGCAAAAAGCATTTTGGATGGGTCTTCCCTGCCATGTGAACTACACAGAATGGACTCCAGCTCAAAGGCTTAAAGCAAAGCACCTGCTCAAGTGATTTCCCAAATCTGAGTCCAAGTACCTGCGGAAACACTTTGGACAAGGAATCAAATGACAGTCTCAAGGTGCTTGGGATTTTTAACTTGTTATTAGCCAAGCACCTTTCCCCACCCCAACCAAAATGCCTGGTGAACTGAGTAGCAAATCTGCCTGAGCAACAACTTCATAATAATGCCTGTTCTGAGCAGCCAAGTGGCAAAATATGAACCAGAAGGCAAGGCAGTTCCCAAGGACGACAGCGTGACCCATGCTGGAGAGGAACTGGCACCTGGCAGCAGACTAGAATATGTCTGGTTTGTGTTACACAAGCCTTGTAGGCTCAGGAGAACCTTGAGAAAATGGGTCCCTGGTTCTTACGGGAAGGAAAATAATATTCAGGAGCACCTAGAATGCAGTAAGTGTCTGAGAACACCGATTTTCTCTGGGGTACAGCTGATGTCCTCTTCTTCCCATGGCCCTGTTTCGGTGGCCTGGCTTGCCTGCCCTCAGCCCACCAACCTCTGCCAACCTGAGAGTCCAGGGCTGCATGAACAGGGATCACATTTAATGGAGGATTGTGGTTCTGGCAGGGACTGGAACACTGGTCTCTTTGGCTTGTACAGGACCAGTTTTCTCTAACACTCCACACAACCTGAATGTGTGCCCACCAAGAGCCAACATGCAGAAACCCCAAAAAAACCCTCAAATTTGATTCCCATGAAATTTGCCATGGAATTCAATTGTGTTATGATCTACAAGAAGCTGTTGATGTGTAATTTCTGAGCTGCAGGTCACTATGTAATAGTTAATCAAGTTACACTCCTATTTAGGGACCTAAACATGGATTTAGAAACCCAGCTTCAGGCACATGGGTATGGAAATACCACAGCCTTGCTCTGTGTTTCACACCACGTTGTGCTGCCTCGAGCATTATCCATTAAAAAAAGAAAGGCATCGTTTGCCCCAGACTGAACACTAGAGGGAACCTTTGCCTTTTACAGCTCTAATAGCACATGGCATCGTTGTAACACGGGATCTTCTGGTGCTCTAATCACGCACTTCAGTGTAAACCCTACTCTGCCATGACAACTGACCTCTTAACCCAGAAAGAGTTTCTGCAGTAAACCTACACCTCCCACCTTTTCCAGCTTCATCTCCCCTTTGCAGAGCATTTTTTATTCAAATCAATACCATAATTTTAGAAGGTGTTAAAAAACATGTGCTACATGTACACTGTAAAACTTGCAATTTCTCTTTTTTCTTTAAACAAAAAATCGGAGATAAAAGTTCACAAAGTAAAAAAAAAAAAAAAAGCAAACGTAATGAAATACTTACACTCTCATTCTGGAAAGGGTTTAGGAAGTTTCCGCCCATCTCACTGTCATCTCTGGGGGTGCCAGGCTGGTTGCTCATGCTCATATTACTGGGAGAGTTCTGTCAAATAATAATTTAAAATACAGATTAAGTGCTGAAGGTTTCAGTTCACTTCTCAGCCTCACGAGGTGTGGCAAGTGCATGTTCCACACAGTGCTGTGGAGCACTCAGGTGCACCGTGCAATGCACTGGGGCTTTCAAGGATGAAAACTCAGCCCCTGCAGGGTTCTGCATGATTCACTCACTACTTTTAGCCTGTAAAGTAATGTCTTCTTCCCTGAAGCAAGGATTGTTTACCTATAACTCTTGCTTTCAGGTCATAGCCAGCATCTGCTTCTGCTGAAGTCAGGAAAATCTATAAAAGGCTGGAGCAGGTGAATGAGGAAGTTCTGTCACCACATTAAACCATGTGGTTAAATGCAGCCATGTCTGTGCGTGTGTGCCTAGACACATGTGAGTCATGAAACACACACTTAAAGGCAGACCCAGGGTGGATCTGGTCTGCACAGACCCTGCCTGTCCCTGGGGTGTTTGCTCACTGTGGTCACAGTCTGCTGAAATACTGCTAACCTAAAGCCTTCTGAAAATAATTTAATATTTTTTCCTTACAGAAGCATACAACTATCACTCTGACATTCAGGAAGAGAACAGGTGAAACAAAGGAATTGTCCCAGAAATTATTCTGAGTCAATAGCTCACATGTAATTGTTGTACACAATACAATTAGTCAGGTGGCTTTACAAAGCTGATCTGCAGTCCCCTACCGTGCACAGACAATTCCCTTTTCATCCCTGTTAAGACTCCTGCTTAGAGGGCTCGTGATGGAAAAAGGCAAGTCAGGGAAAGGGAGGGGTGAAGCCATGAACTTCAGGATCATGTGCTCAAATCTGTCACAGTTCTTCTCCTGGCTGTTTTTTTAACCCAGAAAAAGTGAATGCAATACAAAATCACAAACATGACAATTAAAAGCCTAAGAGTTTATTAACATCAGACAATTAAGTTTGCTATTTGGGGAAGCCAGTAAATAGCAAATATTTAGGGACCTACAGATCAAAAAAGTTGAAACCTAGTGCTTTAGCTCAGCCACAGGTCCTGTACCCTGAGCAGGAATTAACTCAGGGAAGTCCTGATGCCTGTGTGATGCAGGAGGTGACACCACACAACCATATCAGCCCTCTGGCCTTACAATCCATTAATATAAAGTTTAAAACCCACTAAGGCCTCGTCACATTTATTTAAATGATGTTCCCACACGTTTTAGCTCACTCCTGGGGCATTTACCTCTATTTTATCTTGCTCTGTGTGGCACTAAGCTTTGGAATTCTGCCATTGCTACAGCATGCCAGCACCAAAGGGTCAAATTCCTGACAAAATCCCTTTTATAGTGACTCCCCAGGCTGCTTTTATGGCCAGTGGGGGTCTAGCACTGTGCCACTAACTGGGCTTTTCCAAACCAAGTGAGTCTTTGATGCCTGCACAAATTCCATGAGCATTGCAATAAACACTGGATAATAATGCTTATTTAATATGCATAATTTCAGTTCATTTACTGCCCCCCTCAATCTACTTCATCAAAACTTTACGCTCTGCCATTCAGCCAGCTAAATCAAAATTTTCTGTAGGAAACTCTGAATTCTGTGAGCTGCACTGATTGTGACTGAATTTATTTTCTATGGACAACTCTGCTACACCTGAAATTAGCAGCATTTTTCTTTCAGTTATCTGAAAAAGACATGGAGAAAATGTAACTTCCATGAGTTATTCAACAAGGTTACCATGTTATGAGACTTCAGGTGAATTTTTGGACAGAAGGTTTCAGAGCTCCTGATATCAGTACTTCCACATACTCAATACCTGTGAGTTGAATACTGGCTTTAAAAATGGTGCCATGGAAACTGAAATGTTTGGGCTTCTTTTTTCTCCCTAAAAAATGCTGCAGTTTGCAATAAAATACTGAGGAAAGAGCATGGGCATTGATTAAAAAAGTGCTGTATAGTGATTATCTCATTGGAGAATTCTATTGAAGCCATCACTGCACAGCCCAGCACAGCCCAAGTGGGCAAAGTGGTCATTTCCATCCCTCATTTCCCTTTTTGCAGAGGCTGAAAGGGTTATAAAATATAAGAATACAGGGTTCTCTTTATTTATGCCATTTACCAATACCCAACAAGCTCATTAATTCCCAAGTTGATGATGACCATGCATGTAGCAGTTTTATTTTTAAAGAAGCAATGCATTCAATCACATCACTTTTGTAGATGCAAAACCCCTGCAGGTTAAACTCACTAACTATTTAATGGTTGTGATACCAAAATAGTGCTTCTCTTGAAACTACTTCTAAATCTAGCTGTTGGGGACTTCATCTAATGACCTAATTAACATTACCCTTCAGAGGTGGCAAAAGCAATCCTGCAACAACCTAAGACTGCCCAAAATTCACATTTACCTAGAACTGATTATGAGAACTGTTTTCATTTATCTTACTAACACTGAAGACTAAAACATGATAAATCTGATTATAGGCTGGATACAGTTATAGATACTATAATAAAGATGCATAACAAAGAGCTTTGTAATAGCGACACAGGAAAAAGGTTTAGAGTGGAACATTCTAAGAATTTCAAATATTTGATCAGATACTCACTTTGGAAATACTGTCCATGTCTCCTGAGCCTTAAATTAAAATAGACAATTAATCAGTTTTAAACTGAAGTTGATCCAATACCTTCTTTTCATAGAAAATACATAGTGTAACAAACATTTTAAACAACAACCAACTTAGTAAAAGTTTACAGTCAGAATTAATTCAATCAATTAACTGGGGACTACAGCAACTTTTCTGCACTACATGTACTTATGACAGTATCTCTTAAAAGAAACCAGATGATCCTGAGAACCAGAGGGACAGAAACCAAATGAAATTAAACACAATGAGACTATTGAAAATCACGTGCTGTAGCTCTCACTCAGGTGAAGCCAAGACTAAAGGAAATGCAACTTTAGGATGGATGTAGCAAGAAAAGCATATTTTAGCAGCAAAACACACCTGTTCGAAAGAAAGACAAATTCTGGAAGAGAACTGAATGCAAAACTAGAAGAGTATCCCAGGAAAACAATCAAAAAATGGAGGTGTGGGAGAAGACTGAAATATCTCATTTTTTGATACAAACAGGCAAATTAAGGCTGAGAAGGAATATAGTTTCTCTCTATGAAAGCATCATAAACATAGATGTTATGAAGAGTTATTTTCTCACAGTCCAAAGGACAAATTTTGGTGGAAATCGGGAAAATATTTCTTTCTAAACATCAGGCAGATATCCAGCAGAAGGGTTGTGGTCAAAAAAGCTGGAGATCTTCAAGAAAATAACTGAGGACATGGTAGGTACATGTAAAATCATTCCACAGCTGTTTCAATTTAATTTTTCATTTTAGGTAAGAAATCATTCTCAGGCTGTAGAAAGTGACAAAGAAATTTGTGGCTGCCTTTTACACAGGTTTTCATTGATCTGAATGCAATGTGCATCAATATTAATTAAACCAAGAACCCATTTTAGTATTGAACTAGGCAAGGAAAGGCTGTACAATCAAAAAACATCCTTATGCAAAGTAATCTAAAGTTTCACAGGCATTCTTTCTTAAAAAAATAAAATTCTATTCGGAGACAGATGCCTACTGCTGAATTTTAATTGTTCAGAGAAAGTCTGGTGCTAAGTGAGGTTTGGTGGCTTTTTTAAATTCTCATCATGTCTTCAAATTCCTCCCTTTGTCTCACGTATAAACCCCTTTTCCAGTTTTCAGATCTTTACACAGAGTCACCCACAGGACTCCAAGAACTGATCACAGAAAATGGCACTGTTGTAGAAAATTCACCCTGCTGGCAATATTTACTGTCATTACCTAATGATCCATTCATGTGATGTGAATCCATTCCACCCAGCCCACTCATCGGTCCATCTGACCCTGGTCCCAGTGGAAACTACAAAAGGAGCACACATTAAAAACTGTACAAATACTTCTTAGACAACCTAATAAAGAGAAAATATTCCTCAAGAGAAAAGAAAATAGACACCAGTAAAGGAAAAATTCCCAGTCCCAGCTCTGAATGAGAAGGGACTCTCAAGTTCCACTCAGACCTTTAAGAGGTCTTTCATGTGAAGGCTGAAAAACATCATCACTTTTGGTCACTGTCATGAATTTTGGAGACTATAATTTTTGTAGGCTGGTCCATGACTTAGGAATAATTTATTATTTACTTCAACACTTTGTGTATGGCTTTCCAACCTGCTGGTGCTGACCCAGCTCTGTTCCCACCAAAGTTACAGGGAGCTTCATGACTCTCTTAAATTATTAATGTAAGTCATTGATTAACAGCTTTCAAACCCTGACTGCTCCACATCACCTGTGCAACTTGAGCCACTCTGTTCAATTTCAGATACTAACCTTAAATTCAGCTCTTCACAAAATTAAAGACATCAACATTATGGCAAAACCAATCTACCATTCACTGCATAATGATTTAGCACCATCTACATATATTTATTTTTAAATTCTACTTTTTCCAAAGGCCCGTAACTGAAGGGGCACCCATAAAAATGGAAAACTTAGCAATAATAACACCTAATTGATTGATCCTAATGATGGAAATGCAGTGTTTGGGTAAAGAAAAGGCTGCATAATTCAGAGAAACATAAAGCTAAAATCATATTTACATTAGGTCTGTTGGGTCCAGGAGGTACAGCATTCATTAAAGTGTACATGTTGTCTCCAGAGTTGGTTGAATCTGTAACAAGAGATTATTTTAAGCACTAATATACACTTTTCAATAAAACTACTCACCTAATACGGTTCCTGTCACTCCTGTGCCTGAATCCCTGATACCCAGTGGCAATATAATGGAGGATTTTATTCCCTTTCTACCCATTGCTGCCACACAACAGAGCTATGAAAAGAAATAATTGCCATAGTCCCTCAGTGACTACTTCTGGGCTCCAGTTTTATGCATGACTGTTAAAAGGTTTATAAATCACCAAGTATCTGTAACCATTTAATTCCATAACCCTGTTTCCTGGAGCCCTAAATTACTTCACTCATCTTCAATATTCTCTATAAAACAGGGGTTTGTTTCTTATCAATGCTTCCTGCAATTTGTTTTCCATCTGTAATAAAAGACAAACAGCTTTTCCTTACACAGACTGTGAATTAGCAAAAGTTTCTGACTCTCATCCCTGTCCATCTATTTGATTTTGGGTATACCCAGTTCCTCAGTGTGACCCTGTGCCCTGATCCTCACCCTTGAGGGAGGCTTTGTCTGATGGATCTTCATGGCACAGCATGGTGCAATGCTCCAAAAAACACCCCCAAATGCAGA
>JAWWMO010000096.1:8181788-8199795 GCA_035047845.1 Dendrocincla fuliginosa
TTAATTTATTTACTACTCAATGAATAAAGTCATAAAATAAATACATTTTCAGCCATGAAACCACTTTGCTCACATAATTAAGCACCCTCTCTAAAGGAGGATGCAGGCATTCTTTATGGATCTAGAATACTGTAATACAGTCAGGTTTCATTAGTAAAAGTGATGCTATTAATATGCTATATAAAACAGAAAATTACATTACTATATCACAGAAATAGAAACAGAAATAAGTAAAACATAAATATATAAATAAAATATAAATAAATAAATATAAACTACAATATAAAATTATGCTGTGTGATAGATATTTTGGGAACACCCAATTTATGAAAGAAAAAGCCCCAGAAATCATGTTGCTATAACCCTTATATGATGATGACAATAACAACAAAAACAATAATAAAACAACAGCAATAATAACAATAATAAATTTCATGTATTAAAAGCAGAAAACCCACAGACTGAGCACATTTTGCTCACAACTCTTGCTGTTTTTTCAGGTTTCTCCAAGCTGAGCTCAGAAAAACAGTTTGGGGATGAGTTTCATCTCTTGATCCCGAGGGAACTAAAGCCACACGAGGTAAAATCTCCATATTTACAGTCACAGTGTCTCAATAACCATAATTATTTCTGGGAGCACTAAGAGCTCCCAGTTATTTATAAACAAAGACAGAATCACTTTTGAAGGCCCTGGCAACGCAGCAGATGACAAAACTTTCACATTTAAAATGGCATTTTGGCCTCATTAGCTGTAGGAAAGCAACATTAACCACCACAGCTCACCAGGCATGGGGGAGTGATTTAAACAGAGACAAAAAATCACGCCTGATTAATGAGTTCATTCAGACTTCTATCCTTTTTTAAGTCTTCCAAAACTAAAAACTATTAAGTGCCTATGTTGCCCAAGGGATTTAATATTGAATTTTATATTTTTTTATTACATTGTTGATGAAACCATAAAGGAATTAGTTTGAAAAAAATAAAAAAATCAACTGAAAACTGATTTATTTCCACTGCAGTTATTGCTGGAACGCTGGAGGTCAGGAACATTGGTGAGGGTCTTTTCTGCCTTATTCACTTAGGCACAGCAAGGAAAAGCTTCTCAGGCCAAATATTCAGCCATTTCTCCTCTGCTGATGATCACATGCTGAAATATTTAGTGTTCTTTAATTTTTTCCCCCCATTGCTCTTTCTTCTATGTCTATTTGGTTTATCGAATCCTCTCAGAGCGACCAGGAACATTTCTAAGAAAAAAGCCTGTTCTCACCCCAAAACCCTGCACTTGTTTTTGTGCCAATTAAGCACCTCAGACACACAACTGGGGTAAACCACTGGAATATGGAAATTTAGGAATTCACCCTGAGACCAGGAAACTCACCTTTCATCTGAAAAGTTGTTCAGATTTTCAGATTTATTGCACAGCCCTCAGAACAGACACAGAAATCCCTGCAGTGGATTCTACTGTGAAGCTGCATGGATTTTGTGGAGCCAAATACTTATAAAACCCACCTGAAAAAAACCCAACCTGCAGATTTTTTCAATCCAATGCAAGCAGGTCTTTTGCCCTTCATTACATGTTTATTTTGGAAGCATCAACAGTTATAAAACAATATTATACAAGCATCAACTCCAAAATAATTAATGAAAGTATCTATCACTATGACGAATTTCAGCTCAGTGTCAATCCTGGTGCTTGGAAAAATAAAAATCTGAAACTTTAGTTTCCCAGGGGGCAAATATATTCCACCAGGAAATTAAACATCTAGACACAAGTTTGTGAACTGAAGTTAAAAGACAAAATCACACTTTTTTTCTCCCTAAATTTGACGCATGACTGAGATATTCTTAGTGCTTGAGACAGCACTGCAGGTCACACACAGTGCTAAAAAGCACCAGTGAAATGTAACACTACTCCCTAAAATCTGCCTTTTTGTTCCAGAAAATGGCTTTTTTTCCCCCCAACGACATGAAATTTGCCTAAAAATGACTACATCAAGTCTTCACTTAAAAACTTACAGCTAAAATGAAGCTATTCTGCAGAAGAACTTGGGTTATGTATGAGTTGTTCAAACAGAAATCTGACAGTATTACCAAAGACAGAGGAAGAAATTACTTAGTGCTGCATTTGTGCAGTGCATGGACTGAAATCCTGCCATTTCTGACCACAAAGCACACTTTTGCACCTACAGAATAAGTACAATTGTATTTGGCAGATGGTCTGCTCTTAGCCAAAGCAGCTTCCTTTTGAGACTTCCAAGCAGAAAAAGCTGGATTTTAAATGGCAGCTGCTTCTGCAGGCACAGAATTTCTGTATTTTAACATCACCAAAAGTCCAAAATCATTGAATACAACAAAGTGTAAAATCTTCTCTCTTTCTCATAGGCCAGGAGTTCTTTCTCTCATCCAGAAACATCTGTTCTTATTTTTCCTGTGTAACCTCTCATTTATGTGAATAAACAGCTTCAAAATATTTTATCTATTCTCAATTTTACCTCTGTAACATTTTATTTTGAAATGTTAATTTTACTTTCTTCTAACTTAAGAATTCTGCTGAGGAAAACCTCTACAGTGCTTATACTATACTCACACTAAATTCCAAATATCTAAATATTTTTTTTCACATTGATTTATTAAAAGCAAAAATGCTAACCCTTGGGAGGGCTCCTAGAATTACCTGAGTCCCATATGTAATGCCTATGACAGAGAAACACAGCTTTAGATTTTGCTTTCTTTGCTTCAGGAATTCAAGGTGTGTCTGGAGACCAGAGTAAATTAAGGATATGGTGGGTTAGATTTTTTTTCTAATGTTATTATCTATCTCAACACCTCTTTTACTTTTTCCAGGATGGTAACACTTCACTTGAAATTAAAATTATAATTTTTTATGTTTTCTATAAAAACGAGAGGAAAAGTGGGTATTTATAATATAATGATAACAAGCATATCACTGTTTTCTTAATTTTACATCTGAAGTATTTCTACACCCTTAGAAAGGGGGACTCTCTTCAGGTATAAAGGGCATAATGCACTCCCATGGCCAAATCCATGTCTGCAATAAACCAGTACAGCCTAACTGAATTCAGATTATATTAATTTTTACCAAATCATGATCCAGCCCCCCAAGGACACAGAAAAACTGAAAAAATTACACTTGTACCTATAAAGCTCTTCTGTTTAGAGTGTAAATTAATGTAGTTATGGAAAGAAAAACAGCAACTGAGAAAGACACATCACCACTTCTTTCAAATGTGTCCTTTTTTTTTACATAAATAGTTCTAGACAATGGTTATTTTGCTAAAATGAAGCACTGGTTTATTTTGCAGAGAAGAATCATATTTAAACCATTCTTTACAAGATAATTAATATGTAAAAACATTACTGCAATTTTTTTTAAATGCATGCAAGGATGTTTTACTGACTATACTGACAAAATACTCCCAATATTTGAGGTTTGTCCTGTGAAAGAAACTGAGCATTTGCACAGACTTGTCAAGACAGCAAAGCCTCCTGTGAGAGGCTGGGGGTTCACTTCTTAAAACTGCCTTTATTAGTCACCAAAGCAGGTTCTCCTTGTCTTACCTACCCCAAGTGCTACTTCTAAAGAGGAACAGTGACATTTTCTAGACAGGGTAATATTTATTATTGTGCTTACATGTTCATCCCAGGCATCCCCGGCCCACCTAAAGCGTTGAGTGGGGGTCTCATGGCACCTCCATAGTTCTGCAATGACAACCAAGGGTCAGACTACCACAAAACAAAAAAACAAAACCAAAGAGGAGGGGGAAAGAAAGGACAGCAGGTTAATGACGTCCCCGTGGATCTGCTGCCTGCACAGGCCAGTGCCTTTCATGCTTGCAGGGGTTCCCTGATGGCTGACTTTAAAAAATGACATTGCTGACCCCAAGGAGGAAGATTTACAAACACCAGGAATAGGCTGAGAATGGCTGAAGTTGTTTCAGGAGGAATTATTTACACACGTTGAGGGCAGCTTAATGACCAGCAAAGGTGGTTTCATAATTAATTCAACTTTTAAACCAAAGGGTTTCAAGGGGGTTCAAAATCAAAAACTTGGTCTGAGATTCTGAGATTTCTGTATCACAGAAGTCAAACTGCATTTTTTTACTTAAATTTTGTTATGGTTGTATAAAATTACACCATATAACTTTTATAACATACAGGATAACCATTACATCTCTTTCCCAGCTATTCCATTCTAATAAATCATAGCTTAACAGAGTGGTTTGGGTTGGAAGGCATCTAAAGATCAGCCAGTTCCAACCCCTGCCATGGGCAGGGACACCTTCCACTAGCTCAGGTCTGTGATAACCAGTATGAAGAGTATTTAATATGATAATTAATGTCATAGCAATTCTAACAAATTAATTGCCCGATGCCCAAAAAAACTGAGTTGATGCCCTGATATCATGACAAAAGCTCAACTCTACTACTTAGATGAAAGGGTAAATTATACCTGTTTTTATTCAGAACAGTCGACCTCACCTCACAGTTTAACTTCTAGCTGTAATTACTGCTATTTCTAAACAAATGTACTCCTTTGCCCTGAAACAACAGCACTCCCATTAGGGCCACCAACATACAGATTCTTTCAGAGCAGAAGTCAGTGGCCCAGTTAGATGGTGATCCATTTGACATACAGAATGGTTTGTGAACCTAAATTTTGTGTAGGTTACCTTTTAAGAGGATGTTCAACACAAGAGAGAGGAAACTTACAAAAACACAGGATTTTAAGCGACAGCAAAAATGGAAAAATCATCCTTACAAAAACTAGTATGAGATTTGCCTGCTGTGTGACTAATGGTGCTGCATAAAGGATCAGCTCAATCTCATATGGCAGCCCAGCAAAACTTCTCCTTCTGCCTCCAAAAATGGTAAATGTATTTTAGTGTTAAAGAAAAAAACACAAATGTATTTAATAATGTTTTGTTGGTCACACGGCAGATGTGTAGAACTGCACAACTGGTCTGTACCAAGAAGACCCAAAATTGCAGAGACAGTTATGAAGAGACTGGAAAGGCAAAGCTATTTAATAATTTAAAATTAAGTTGTTATTCAAACAAGAAGTCACAAGAGAGATTATCTGAAATGGGGAAGTGAAAATGCAAAGTGTGGGCACAACAAGCACGCTGTGAAACAAAACACTGGCAGCACCAGCATGAAACACCACCACCTACACGTTCCCTCACTGGGAGTGCTGACAAAACACAGAATATCTCTGGGATTTGTGTTTCATGTGTGCACCAGAACTGTTTGTTCTCTACCTGGGTCCACTTGGCTAAACAGAGCCACAGACCTGCTTGTGATGGACATGGGGGAGAAAAGGCAACAGGAGCATCTCGGTTTATGTTAAAACCTCTTCATCCCTCACCAAAAATTTAAATCAACCACGGATGGAAGAAAAACTTTACACAATTTTGAGGGTTATTTTTGGTACAGTTTCCCTAAGTTAGAAGTATTAGTTTTTCCTGTTAACCAGCACAATCCTTGAGGAGGATGAGGAACCACCTACTCAACCTTGGTCTCCCTTTCAAGTGTCAGTCTTTGATTACAGTACACAGTGTTCTGAAGTAAGTGAAGGAATTCCTCTTATAATTCCAAATCTTAATGAAAATTACAGAATTTTTCATTTTGGATTTTGTACAGCTGCAACTCAGAGCTTGTTGTTTTTTTTCTCAACTGGAAGTTATTCTAAAAAGGGGTTATGACAACAAACCCTGGGCACCTTCAAGTTACAGAAAGACAGAGGAATGTAAGCACAGGCCTGTCAGTAAGAATAACCCATCTGTGGAAGGTACCTGTGGTCCTAATGGCACCATTCCCCTTGGAGGAGTCATCCTCTGCATCGGCCCACCCATGTTTGGATGCCCTGCAAATAAAACCACACCACATTAAAAATTATGCAATACACAAGCACCGTCCAAGGCAGCTCTTAGCAAACTGATCCTTTCTAACGAACAAGAGCTGGTGGAGGCACAGCAGGGTGCAGGAGGGTTTGGAACAGAGGAAGAAGAGTGCAGGGCTGTGAGGGCAGGTGGTTACCTGGGAGGTCCAGGTAAGGGCTGAACTCACCTTGCTGCCGCGTGGGGTCCATCCCGCTGGGCAGGAGGGGCTGACTGCCCGGGACACCTCCCAGGGCCTGCAGGCAGGGAAAACACAGGGGAAACCACTTAGTGCTTAGAAATTTATCTTAAAAGATGTAACACATATTTTAATTCTAATTCTTGGATGTTTCTTCTGACTCCAGAGTAATGTGCTTTTATGTCCCCACTTGTTAACAAGCCCTTTGGGTATGCTCAGTTAGGGTTAAGGCTCATTTCCACAGGATCTTACCTACAGTTTGGCCAAGCAGAAAAATGTTTTCATGAATGGATCTCTGGGGCTGATCCACTGGGTGCTATTTAACATTTGAAAACACCACCTCATTTTTAGCACAAAGGTATCCTGAGTGAGTAAATCACAGAATCACCGAGTGGTTTGGGAGGGAAGGGACCTTAAAGACAATCTCCTTCCAACCCCCTGCCATGGGCAGCGACACCTCCCACTAGACCAGGACCAAACCACCATCTAATCAGTCTTAAACCTGCACTGCAGCAGTTCATTGCTTCCACACAGTGCCCATCCACACTGTAACCCGGGTCATGGCAGTGCTGCCAACAGCAGCAACTCCTGCACGTGGCACAATGAACGTGGTGAACGAGCCCAGAGCTGTAATTCACTCAGATTATGTCATTATGTCACAGCTCTGAACTGAAAACATCACAGTGTGCAGACCAAACAGCACTCCTGAAAGCAGACCTGCAGGCTGGCAGCACTTCCACTCACACACCCAGCTCCCACCTGCCAGGATGTGCAGTGCCCAGGAACACAGAGGGTGTGGGACCCACACACCTGGACAAGGGGCTCAGATACCTTTGCTAAGAGAATACTGACGAGTGCAAAAATCAGGAATGTATTTTGCACTGCATTACAGCAGTAAAATGGTATCAAATATTAGGTGCAGTGCTACTGGCATTGCACAATCACTTAATCAAGGTTAATTAAGTCACCCAGTGCCCTGGTGAGAAAGCAGCCATGGCACAGGTAACTTAACGTGATCCCAAACACCACCAGGCAGAGGAATACCTGGAGAAGCCCTGCTGCTTGATACATCCAGCTCACTGAAATTTAAATTTCACCCTTTCTGGTGATATTGTGCCAACCCTAAAGATAAATTTGTATCTGTGTCACACAGATATAAAAAACTGCCAGGAATGAGGTTGGGGTACAGTGTGACAATAAGAAAGGCAGGCCTGGAAGCCAAAACACCCATTCCATATATCCCATCAACCTCTGCCAATACTGTAAATGGCCCAGTTTTCCTCTCAGAGCTCCACTGGTATTTTTCTGTCTGCTTGTCTTTAGACTCCTTCTCCTCCTCTATCTGTACTATGGAGAACTTGAAAACACAAATGCTCTCTACACTTCCAGAACCATCTTCTCACAGATGGGCCAATAACAGCCCCTGCTGACGAACAGCAGCTCATTACTCATCCCTGCCTCACTGGCAGACACATCCTTTGATGGGGAAGAGAGAAAACTGGGAATACAGTGCTTTTATAGAGTCCTCAGAGCATCTGTAGGAGCTACAGCACCTTATGATATCTGTCCCTTACCAATAACCTCTCTATCTCCTGTGGAGTGAATACCATTTGTATGTCCAACAGAGTTGTGGAGGGATTGATGCTTTTACACAGAATTAAGTAAAACAGTAAACCATCACTCTGGAGCAATAAATTCTTACCTGATTGGGTATTCTTAAAGGTGGCCTTGGACCTCCAGGGTACCGAGGGGACATGAAAGGCTATGAGGAAAAGAGAAATACGGCTCAGTAATTCCTCTTAGCTTGTAAATACCACACTGGGTCATTGTCACACATACATCCACCCTAAACAGAGTGTTCAGGATATTGTTGCACAACGTTAAGTAGTATTAAATAAAGGTTCTCAGCTGACACATCTAGGCAGATATATTGCTTAAAACTTTGTTATGGCAGTCATGAATGCAGAATACAAACAACTTCTTAATTGTTATTCTTCATTAATAGTGAAGAATAATAAACCATTTAGATCATACAATCAGACCCCTGTACTAGAGAATGGGGGAAGATGGAACCCTGGAAGAGAAAACAAAAGTATTCTTGGGACAGTCCAGAGGTAAAGAACAGCACAGTAATTCACCTTTACCTTACAGTCATTTTTTCATAATACAGTAAAACACAAAGTTTAACCTGTGAGTGCACAGACTCCAAGTTTTTCTTGTACATATTTAGAGTTTTGGTGGCTGTCCCAGCCATATTAATGCAGTGCTGCCCTCCTCCCATCCCTCCATGCTGATCTGCCTCATCTCCTCTCTATCAACCCCAAATTTACACCCAAACCTGTTGTTCCACCCCACGAGGTTCTGGTGCCTCCTGGCCACTCCTCAACTCCCTCACAGCCCAGGAACAAGGTCAGTCCCCCACGATAAAAAAATGAACAAACATATTTAACACCTCAGCTTATTCCACCCCTAAGTGTGACAATAATCCAGAACTCTACACAGTTTAGTGGCGAACGTGAAATCGACAGGAAAAAAGGCAGAGACATCTGACTACACAGATGATGAACGGGATGGCTTTGGCAAGCAGGAGTACCCACAACTCCAGGGGAAAATGAAGAGCTTAAAGTGCTTTGACTGAGAGCACAAGGACAAAAGGACTGATTTAGACTAGCAATAGCTAGCAGAGAAACTGCAATCATTTTACCAATAATTACTGCTGGAATTTTTCCTGTGATCTTTCATAAATAAATTAATAAAACCTTTCCCATCTTGGGATGAGATGAAAGCTGAAACAGTGTCACCTACATAAACACACACTCATAGTAAGTACAGGAAGACAATTTAAAGTACAGAGGGTTTTCAAACTGTAGAAGGAAGGTGAGTAACAATTGTGAAAAGATTAATAAAAAGGCACTTGATGTGCTGCAGAAGAGGGACACTTCTTGGTGCACCCTCTGATGGAGAGAATCTTTGATAAGAAGACAGAGAAAAGGACTGTGCACGTGGCCAGGCCCTTGTAAAGCAGTACAACTGTGAGGAAATGAGAATTTCAGTGATTTCCACAAAGGTCAACCAAGTGCAGCCACTCCAGTGAGGACCTTGGGTTTGGATTGTCTCTTCCAGCAAATGAAACTCAACTTTGTTTATAGCTCATGAAGGTCGTAAAGCAGAAGTGTCTCTCAATTCAATCGTGCCTTAGAGTTCAACTACACTACCAGTACTGTGCACTACTGTGTGATTTGCAAGAAATCTGATCCTTCCAAGCTTACAAGAAGGCTTAAATATTCATTTATCTGTGCATTTCTCTTAAACATGCTTGTGGAAGGGTTTAAACCTTCTCCTGTTCTTTCCCAGGTGGAACTGCCATCAGTGACTAACACATTTCAAATAGTTCCTATGGTTTAGCTTAGTTTAATACCCCAAAATATTTTTAAATTAAAAACTTAAATACCCTCATTTTTGTCTCAGCTACTAAACTGCTCCCTCTACTCCACCAATGCCACGTTGTCCACAAAAAGGTTCTGCCAAGATGTCTCAAGACAACAAAGGAATTCTGTCCAACGTTTTAATGGAAAGATGTTAAATATTAACAGCTCTTCACTGCACTGGGGGCATTTTTTGAAGCCTCCACATTACGAAGCACCAGGATTCTGGAAGACACAAACCCAAGCAGCAGAAACTTTGTGCCATGTGTTTTTGCACTCCATCCTTTGTCACTGATAGGAGTACCTGACATTCAGTCTCCCAACTACTTCTACTTTAGTTTTCTACTAGTATTTTGTTAGGAGTTGGTGAAATTCCCATGGTCCAGGGAGGCTTTACACTTATCATGGCAGAAATCCCTCCCTCCCCGACCTCTTGGGAACTTTTCCTTCCCGTTCTCTTGCAGCACAAACACCCCAAAACCCAGTGGGTCCAAAACACTGGTACTGAGCCAAAACCAGTGCCCACAGACTTTGAACTGGTCGCACAGCACTTGTTTCTGAAGATAAAAATAAATTCTTTACATGCTGAAAACTTGGGCCATTTCTGGACCCAGCCTTGTGCCAACTCAAAATTCAGCATCCTGGTCATTGAAAGCCTGAGGTGGATCCTGACACGAAATTATCAGGAAGACAAACCCCTTATTCGTCTATAGTTAACCTGGAAAAATGCACAATAATGCAGCAGTAACTTTAGATATCATGTAGGAAGAGGAACAGGGGGCTAAAATTAACTTCTCAAGTGGAGTTCAGGAACTGGCACACTCAACAGAATATGTTAAGAAGTGCAGAAAGCAAAAAAAGCAACCCCCAAAACCCCCTAAACAAACAAGGAAACAAAAAAACAACAAAAACCCAACAAAAAAACAACCAACCAAATAAAAAACACACCCAAACAATCAAAAAAACCCACAAAAAGCTCAACCCAAACAACGAAACAAAACTCCCCAAAACAACCACCATCTCCCCAAAATCCCCTCAAAACTAACCACGCAAAAAACCCTCCAAATCGAAACAAAAATAACCCAAATTAAACTGAAAAATAGCAAAAAAAGCCCAAATCAAATATGCAAACCCAAAACAAATCCCGAACAAGAAAAAAATTAACATGATTAAAACAAAATAAAGGCACCAATGCCCAAGTCACTGATGAGATGAAGATGCCGCCACCACCTACAGACACCAATACATCATAATCCCTGCCTGCAGGTATGAAATGCAGTAATTTGGCACCACAAAAAGTATCCTGAAGTCTGCCTTCAATGAGGAGCTCAGACCAAAGAAAGGAGGATCTTCTCCTAAACTGGGTGAAAAAGAAGCCAGAAAGGGAAAACCTTTAGTGTAGTCATCACAGAGTATTTGAATTTACCAACGTAAAGTGAAAAAAAAATAAAAAACAAACAGGAGAAAAGAAATAGAATACTAAAAGACTACATAAAATCAAGATGCAAAATGTTAACTTCAGTAATCACCCTGCTCTTGTTTACTGCATCCTCTAATGTTGAGCTGTTAAAAACACTTTAAAAGAAGACAACTTCCACAACTTGGATGGTGCCAGAAGCTGTAGCACCTTTTTGGTGTCTTTCTGCTGGAGAATAACTCAACTCTATCCAGGGACAGTAAAGGGTGTCTCAAAATCTGTGTGTTTGATGCACTGCTGTGAGTTGTGTGTACACACACAATGAGCAAGTCTTGTAAAATACTATTTTTCTTCATTCACAACACTGAGGGTGAACAGAAATCAAGTTTCTGAGTAGGGAAGTCTTTGAAGATTTAATGTTGAAGCACAGTGGCCTCACTACCACGTTTTGGTGCAGAAAAGGTGATTTCACAAAAAGATACCCACCAGGAAGCTGATGTCATAAGGCACGTTTCTCTGCCAGCTCTCTCATTCTTACTCTCTTTTAGTTGTTCAGGCAACTCTAGAATATATCACCTAATAGTGGTGGAATAAAGAATTTAAAAGATGGTGTCCTACTGAGCACGGCAGATTTCAATAGATCTATTTTTTCTTTGAATTTTCTTCTCCTCGAAAAGCTGGAAATACAACTTACTTCCTTCCAGACAGGGAAGATATTTTTTGCATTGACATTATTATCTTTTTTTTTTTCCCTTATACCATTATAGTTATCAATCATATTTTGTCTCACATGAACTTGCAAAATTTACAATAATCCACAGACAAATAAATAATCTGGAGTATTTATATATAAAAATGTAATCTTTTTAATGCTGCATTATCAAATTTAGATCAATCTCCTTGGATTACACGTCTCAACACACCCTGAGAGATGGAAGATGCTTCTAACTGGAGAAATCTCTCAGGGGAGTAACACACCACAAATTAAAAAACACATGGTGAGACACAGTTTTAGCACTTGGTATGAAATGGTATTAATTGGTTTGTGTAATTCAGCCACCACCATCAGCACAAACACTAAACACTACTTATCACTAGAAGCTGAAAATGGAACCTCAGGCTTAATTTGTGCACACTACAACAAATAATTTTAAATTAATTGTGCAGCCACTTGAAGAGCAGGTACTGGAAGAAGGTTAAAGATGCCAGAGAAAAGCTCATATCCCATATGGGAATTCTGAAAATGACTCAATCTCTTCATTTAGTCACTTAAAATTCTAAATTCCAACAAGTGAAACAAACCAAAAATGTTTTTTCCCCTCTCCCCTGTTAAAAAACTAATTGCCAAGTTGCACATTCTGTCTATGAAAATATAACTGATCTTCACCTTAGAATTCTGTTTTCAAGTTGCACTCCTGGTTAAAAGCTTTGGCATCACATTATTATTATTGCTATTGTTATCACTGTTGTCATTATTATAATCATCATTATTATTGTATTATTTTCTTATTACTACTACTACTATTTTTTTCCCCATCCAAATGGTAAAAAATAAGACTGCTGGATATTTTAATTTCACTTTCTTATTAGGCTAGACAACATTTTAGTATCTCCTTAAGACTCCCGTATTTTGGAAAATGCTCTAGAGGTGCTTTCCAACTGGTCCCCCCATGCTCAAAGGGAAGTCTCACCCCTCTCAAAGGAATGGCTGTTTGCACTCCTGAAAAGGACCAGCAGTGAACCATAAAATAAGTGTGAATTGAATTTATTCATGTCACCTTACAATTCATGTACTTGTATTTAGTTTTCTCTATGATTTTTTGTGGAATCTCCCTCAGCAGGAACAGTCACCACAGTGCTGGAGACATTCCTCATTAACACATTTTAATTCTAAGCAGGACTAAACTCAATTAGCTCTCACAATGACACATTTTGAGATCTGATCAGCACCAACACATAACTTACCCTCTGTAAACCTGGACAGGCCATCACCAGTTCTGAACAAGAAGCTATTTTCCTATTCAGCTGCATTTTACTGTTAATTACACTGTTAATTACAGTACCCTTCCTGTCCTGCCCTGCTTCCCAAATGGCAGCCACAGTGTTCAAGGGCTTTGGTTTATATCTCACTGAAGTATTTCAGTGATGAAATTTGGGTTAGACACTGCACATCTTGCAATCTACCAGTGCAAACCCAACCAGCTGTTTTTACTGACCTATTTTACATAAACGGTGTGTTCTCTGCACTGGGACAGGATTTCTCTCTGTGCTGCCCTTTCCTGATGACCAAACCCACTTCCACGAGAGGTTCTTCTCTGTGCTTCAGAAAAAGGTCCCTAAATGATGTATTCCTCTATTTGTGGTTTCCTAAGACAGACTGATAACCTATGAACAGCAAGAGGACTGATTTAATTCAGGGTAGAGAGAAATTAATATTTTTGTCCTAAACTGAAAAGCTGTCCAGAGACATTTGTCTTTCCACATCTCAAGTTCCAAGTCACAGCAATGCCGGCATTTCAAAGAAATTTGATGCTTTACCCTTGGTCAAGAAATACAGGACTCCTTCCATCATATGGAAGAATATTGCAGTATTTACCTTGTTAGGCGGAGAAAAATGAAGACGCAAAATGTTATTTCAAAGAAACAAGCCAACCAAACCAATCAGAAAAACCCCAACCAAACCTTTGGTCCCTGGTTAAACTTTTCTCCGTGATGTGCTCTCAGATCATACTTAGGAATTTATGGTCTTTAGGAAATAGAGTGTTTTACATCTGTCTCACTTTGTGGGAAACATTATCTCATGCTCAAGATTTACCACCTGGGACAAAAAGTGGCCAAGTTCTGCATGTGATACAGGAATTTTTGAAAGAAACTCAAATTTTAGAAGGGTCATTACCTTCATGCACCCTAAACAAGGCCAACAGTTTTTAATTTTTATTAAATACAAATACTATGGAAAATACCGTATTTCAAACCTGCCAACCAAAACATCCAAGATGTATCACATTTAAAAATAAAAACCAAAAAAGCCCTGCATCTTCAGAGTGTAGACATCATACAGACAGACCACCTAAGCTTGAGAAAGCATTCCCTTAAATTTAGTGAACGTGGTTATGACACAGGATTGATTTTTTGGAGCAGCTTTGACCATGACAAGCTGAGGTTCGTTTCCCCTGCTGGAACAGTCAATAAATGCAGCATCCCAAAGGAGCATGGACTGCCATGCCAGGGCTGTGTGTGGTCACCCCTGCCACACAGAACCTCAGCTCTCAGGACAGGACAGCAAGGCTCAGGGCTGGCAAGGTGAGCTGTGCCCGCCTCCCACCCCTCCTCTGGAAGGGCAGGTGGGGCTCACAGCAGATTCAGCTGCTCAAGCTGAGAGGTTTTAATTTGTTCCAACATTTATGAGCACTAAAACCATTACCACAACTGCGGGGTAGAACTATCGACACCAGCAGATGTTGGGGATCTTTATCTTCGTAAGGATGACTTTATTCCTGCTATTCTAGAGAAAAGGAACAAAAAAACCCAACCCAAACACAAAAACCTAACAAAAAAAACCAAAACAAGCAAAAAACCCAAAACAGAACAACAAAAAAGCCCCAAACCACCCCCCAAAACCAAACAAAAACCCACAAAACCCAAAAATGATCAAACCCCCCCAACAAAAAAGAAACAACAAACCAACGACAAACTACTTAGAGATCTTTCCAAATGACAGTACCCGCTCACATAGCCTTACAAGTCAAAATAATATTAAAAATTGAAATATTCTAAAATGCAGCATGATACTGGTGAGGACAACGTGCACAGATCCCAATTCTGCCAAGAATTAAGACATACCAATATTATATGCTCTTGAGCAGTCCCAGTCTGAAGAGCTGGCATGGATGAATTTAAAAACAATGGAGATTCAAAAAAAAAATACAATAAAATTCTTCTTACCAGCATTAATTATATAAACCCAGGGAGAAAAAAGATCCACTTTAAATTCTATTTTCAGAGCTTTTCAAGGTCGACCAAAGCTGCTGTCTTTGCTCTCAAGATGTGTTTGTAGTTTGGTGATGTTTCATTCGTTTATTAACAGTATTTTTACACTATCCAGGAGACTTTTCAAACTTTTGAGACTTCACCGTCTGCTCTGCTCAAAGTTCTCTACCTTTTCACTCCTTCACTTGCCACTGCCCCTTTTGCTCCACTGGAACTGAGGCTGGGGGTGAACATCTGCCAAACACAGCTAATTCTGTACTTGTGTCACTGTCTGTTTGCAAGGATTTTAGTTTTTATTTAAAATAACAGGTGGAAGCAATGCTGCAAAAATGGGGGAAACAGGAGGGTCAGCACTCAAAGGTGAGTGATGGGGCAGGACCCGAGGATAAGAGTAAAATATGGAGAAACTCCTGGAGGAAACTTCATCAGCACTGAAGGAGAGAGAGGAGTTGGAACAGTTCAAACGGGGCTAAAGAGGAACAAAATGTTTTTAGACTGACACAGACACAAAGTGTGGTTCTGCACCCACACCAGGCTCAGGGACACACACCCAGGCAATTCAGCAGCTGGAACCAGGAATCCTCCCTCCGTACACAAACAACCCCTCTGTGGACAATTCGCTCCAAAATGGCTTTAAAGGGGTGCTGGAGGGTTCCTCCCTCCTCATCATCCCTACTGCAATCAGATGCTGCATTTACGGAATCTGTAACAGCAGCTCTGTTGTTCAGAACTGTGTCATGCCAGGACTTTACTGTAAATATTCAGTGTAAGGTATGAACTCAAACAGAACATCACAGAGGTGTTCACAGCCCTGCACTGCACCTTACAAACCCATCTCCTTTATACAGCTAAGTAGTTCACTATTTCTGTTTCAGAATGCAAGGGATGTTTGCTACTGATCCTTAATTCACTGACTTTGCTAATTATCACTATCTGTATGTTAAACTTCACATGTATTTTCTCCCTCTCTCTATATATATACAGCAAATAGTAATACTAGGGAGGAAGATAAACAGAGAGGTCCTTTCTGCTCATGTGCCTCACTGCAATGATGCTCTCCTGAAGCATTAGGTCAGCTCTACTACAGCAAACAAGGCTAAAAATAAGACTTCAGAATAAGATGGATTGAGCTAAACTGAGCATGGAGAGCTGCCACTAGATGGCAAGACAGGCTCACGGTGCTTTGGAGGGCTGGGTTTGGTCTGCATCGTGTTTTTTTCCCCTTTATGTAAGAGGAATATGTAACATTTGTATTTCAAACATGGTGTCGACACTTCTTTCCCATGACATTCCGGGTTTATCTGATGATCTGAGGTTGGTGAATGAGGCAAACCACTTTAAAATCCCATTAGAAAACAGAGGCACCATAGAAATAATGTTTAATGGGCAAGCTCAACTAGGACATATTTTAACAGATTTGCTGAGAAAGTCATGAGTTTAGAAGAAAAAGTATGTGAAAAGGTACAGACAGTGGTAGATTTTAACTTTTAATGAAATCACCAAATTAAAAAAGCAAACTGTCAATTATAGAACAACCTGCATCCTCTCCAACTCCTCAGCAGTGTCTCTCAGGGTACTTTTACCTAAGTGCCTTTAAAAACCAGTCAGGTTCTTTATAGAGGGCAAACCTTTGGTCAACTGTGTCACAAAAGAGCTGATAACATCTGGGGTTTAATCAAACACACATTTAAATGATTCTCTTAATTGCACTGCAAAAAGGAAGCAACCAGGGTCGGATTTTGGGCAGCGCTGGCTGTCAGGAACTTGGGGAAACACCTTGGAGCATCCTGGTGTAGTGGAAGGTGTCCCTGCCCACGGACATGAGATGGTCTTTAAGGTCCCTTCCAAACCATCCTATGCTACTGTATTTTAAACTCTGTATTCAGGTGTGCTAAAGCTGGACAGTTAACTAAGAGGCAAGTAAAATCCTGATAAGCCAATACTTTCCATTCTGTTTAAAAATTCAAAATACTTCAGTGAACACACACCCTGAAACTTCCCTCTGGCCCCTGTTTATTTGCTTGCTGACACCAATACTGCCCACAAACATCAAATAAACAATTATATATATATATATATACAGAGCCTATCTACATACAGTCATATCCTGCAAAAATGCAGATGTGACTTCTCTCCAATGTTTTAGCCAGCTTTAAAGGATCAGTGGAGGGATGGCTGGACACAGGACCTCACTCCCTGAAGAGCAGCAGTTTGCACCTGCAGGACTGGATGTGAAAATCTGGGAGCCTTTGAACTCCACAGCCTAATCCTCTTTGATCACAACTGGAAGAATTTAACTCACTGCAAATGAGTTTTTAAGAGCCTCATGTAAAAGCTTTGCCTGGTGACAGTCTATGCACCCAAAGGTAATTATTTATTTTAGTCAGGTTTTCAGGTGCCCTGTGTCAGGATCAGACAGGGCTCCAAAGACACGGACAGAGACCAGGTCACGTGCATCTCTGTGGCTGGACACATGAAGAAATGGACAAATCGTATAGACCAAAAATGTCTAAAAAATGACACAGAAAATGTCCCAAATTACTTTATTTTATGAACACAATAGCCAAGTGCCTTCCTCACACCTGAGCTCCATAGACAAAACTGGTAAAATTATTTCCAGACTCAGGCTGGAGTTAGATGAGCTTTTCAGAAATGCATAAAATCAGCTTAACCTTGTGCAATCTAATACAGCTTTCTGACTTCTGCTGCTGTTTGGGTTCTCCCGTTAGGAGTTCAGGGGTGCTGCCCAGCACAACCAGTGCCTTCCCTCTCCTGCAGTCCCACATGCCCACATTTTGCTGCTGATAGACCAAGAGCAGGCTCAACTATGGTATCACACCTATTTATCTACAGTCTCACTACTGCACACACTGAATATAATGACAAAAAATATTCAAAGTTACATTAAAACACAAAAAGAGGAGGAAATTGAGGCACATCCTAACTCCACATAAACCTCTTTTCTTGACTCTCCAATTTTCACTTCTGACACTGCAAACAATTCTCTCTTTTTGAAACAAAAGAGTAATGCAGTTGAAAACAGCTGTGCACAACTGCACCACCTTCCCTTCTCTGTACC
>JAWWMO010000096.1:8219846-8231440 GCA_035047845.1 Dendrocincla fuliginosa
CAACTTATGTAGAAGAGTAAAAGTGCAGTCAGTGCTCATAAAATAAACAGCCTGTAAAGAGTTTCCTTGGGTAATGGGTACACTTCATGTGGAGTTTTGAAAATAAATGCTTTTTCACTAAAATTCAAATAGAAATATATCAAATATTAGATCTGATGAGCGGAAAGCATGTTTGCTGGCCTCACAAAGACATTCCAGGGCTGGTGGTACAGTTTGGAAGTCTGAATCCAAGCTCAAAAAAACCAAAAAGAAGCAGGGCCAAATGCTTGGTAAGATCATTTTATGCTGCTTCCTAAAGATTCTCTTAATATTTCTTTTTTGAAGGAATTCAATGAAACTTCACTCATCTCAAACTTTGAACACTACTACCAAGGTGATCAGCACTCAAAAATTAAATAAAAAAATATTAAATCATCCATTTTTAACAAGATCTTACTGAGCGAAGTTCCAGTTCAAGTATGGTGTGTTATGAGAATCTAAACACAGAAGGAAGACACTATCTGGTAAATAAAAACATCCTCCAGGAGAGTGCTATGGAGTTATGACATTTACTTGAAAGGAAGATGAAAGTTCTACTTCAATTCCAAAGAGAGGAAGGTAAAAAGAACTCCTGGAGGTGTAAAATACAAAAAAAGTATAAGCATGGCCAAGATTATTACATCATCAATAGTGCCTTTTCTTTGTCATTAAACTTAATTCAGTGTTTAAAGACATGATGAAGTTATGAAAGCAAGTACTAAAATGGAACTAGAAAACATTACATGATTTATTAGATTATTTAAGGAATGTGCTTTTAATTATCACCTGCTACCTTTATTCCTCAAAGGCTGCAGAAGTGTGTGAGAGTACATGATTCCCTGATAAATAACAAAAATCAGAGTCTCATCTGAGGCTAAAACATTATCACATATCACTGCGAGGGTGCTGCATGGGGACAAGTAAAAAAAATCAGTGTCAGAATCTATTAAATCTAAAAAGTGGCTTGTTTGGGTTTTTTTCCATGTGAACAAGCAATACTGAAATCACGTCTGCAATTCACACCTTCCATGATCAGACCTAAAAGAAAGGACACTGAAATCATTCAACCCTTGGCAACATCTGAAGAACCTTCATAATGAGAAGGAATACCCCCAAAAACGTGGTTTTTACACAGGGAACCTTGTACAATGCCAATCCACAGAGTCATTCCTGTACAGGTGGTGAACACCCTCTACAGCTGTACAAGAAACTAAACTAGGCAAAAGTCTTCTTCTAAAAGCTGGCACAGCAATCCTCCAACTCTAACTGATATAGACAATCAGTATCCTACTCTCATCAAGTGAGGTCACCTGTGCCATTATATTTAATTTATTTTACAGCCATATAGGAAAATACTTAATATCATTATCTTTCTATAAATATATGGGAATCTCATTAACAACAATGGTAATTTCACATCCACGTTGAGAAATTCATCCACTGAGTCACAAGGACTTGGGAGAATTCATTGTGTACCTTATGGTTTTGCAATATCTGTGTATGCACAGGATATGACAACAGTTTACAGTAGATGAGCAAAGATTAAAAAAAAATTAAGAGGTTAAAGATCAAAAATAAGTACGGGTCATTAGGATATTTGAAATTAAAAGCCCAGGCTCACATTGTGCTTTAAAGACAATTCAGTACTCAGAGCACCTTGATCTTGACTGTTGTGTTGAAAAGATTGATTAGAGGGGCACGGAACTGGAAAAGGAAAAATTATCCACTTGTTTCCAAGCTGAACGATGACCAGAGGAAAAGAATTACCAATATTTAATCAATTCCACTTAAAATTGGGCCCTTCCAATCTCCCTGTCTACTGCTGCCAGACTAAAAGGAGGCCATCAGGAAGCAATTTTGGGTAATCTGGCCTTGTTTTATTAACCAAACACAAAGGCTGACCTAACCACTGCTGAATAAAACAGCTTCTGCCCATCCTCTCTAGCCTAAAAAACACAAAAGGAAATGTTGTCCTGGAAACCAGTCTATCCCAAAGGTATCCTGCGTTTTGCTAGATCCAAATTATACCAGTACCCATACTTCCATTAATAGCAGAGACAACCTGAATTCTCCGCCACACGACACCGAGTGTGGCCACCACTCAACACCACGAAAACCAGCCACATTTTCAAAACAAGTTACTAAGTAGCAGTAAGAAAATATATTTAAATTATGAGTTTGGTAATGTGTGAAGTCACAAAACCTCCACACAAGTATGCAGACAAATGCCAAATCACGGAAGGAAACACCAAGAAACTGAAAATCACAAAGTGAAAATCACAAAATCTCAAAAGAATTAGAAGAATCTGCCTGTTGATGTTCACTTTTGGCTGATTTTCCACCACTTTCAAATGTATACATTATTCTCATTATCACGATTCATTTCTTGACCTCAGTGCTTGTATTCACTACAGAGTATTATGCATTTGTTACACCAATTCAAAACCTTTATATGAAAGAAAACAAAAGCTGAAGTGTCCAGTATACTTGCTTTGCCAAGTATTAAAAACACCACTGAAGATTCATTCAAAATAGCAAAATTTTTCTCATATCATCCAATTTCTTTTCAAAAATGAAGTTTTTTCTTTGTACCTTCAGGAGCACTGTGCAAAACTCTGATAGCTGAGGCAATGATTACATCAGCCCAGAGCAGCAGCATCACCCACCCTCAAGTGCAGGCTCAGTGGGAGGGTACTGCCTGTCAAACAGAATCAAATTGTTTTGCCCAAATTCTTCCTTTGTGTTTTCCAAGCCTCTTGGACAACACGTGGCATCCCAATTCAGACTTATTCTCACGCAGATATCTGGCACTAAAAGCACCATTGTAGCACAGAAAGAACAATGCCAGAAAGCTTCCTGAATCCTGGTGATTTATGGCCAGGCAGGAAAACAGGCTGATGAAAAGTCATACCAGCCTGACTACTGCGTGGATAAAAAGCAGCTTCTCAAATATTTTAATGACAGGCTGCCTCAGGAACATTCCTGCAGCAATCCCTTTATTAGGAGCCTGGTCAGTGTGTAGAATGCCTGCTTGCTCAGCTCAACAGGTAGTATTAACATATGTAAATGTAATATATTTCAGTGACACGTGCTGCATTTGGAGCTTTTGTGGAACAATGGTTTGAACATCTCTGCTGAAAATGACCTAAAAGGGGAAATCAATCTGATGCTCAGTGCAGTTCAGTTTAGTTTCCATGGACACACAGAATCTTACCTTTCTTATAAAAATAAAGTTACCAGGTAGTACAGCTTTGAAGCAAATCCAGCCTCCCTCCCAGGGTAGGAGCAGTTCACTCTGCTTTTCCATGAGTGTTTGAGCAAATAGTGCCCGAAGTTATAAAGCGGTTTTGCTCCAATGACATTTGTCTACCCAGACACAAATACTCAAAAGATGGTAAGGAAGCTGCTGCTAATTTGGGGGTTAGTTTGAGCCCCCATTGCAGACTCTAAAATCCCACATGGGTGGCAAACCAGGCCTGTGACTTTACGTGTATTCCTTTCAGAATCACCCTGGAGTGGCCCAACAGCATCAGGCTGCCCATGACTTTGGCAGGGCACCTCCTCTGAACGTCTAAGGCAACAGCTACAGCTACAGGTTATGGAAGGTGTTCACCAACACAGACACTCATACAATTTATTTTGTACAGGAACTGTAATTATCAGAATGAATAACCATAATGGTGGTTTTCTGTTCCACGCTCTTCTCCCTCTGCACTGACTTTCAAGAAACCACAAATGATGCTGTAAATGCAATAACCTACTTTGTGGGCATGGCTTGACTTTGTCCTTAAATAGCATTTTTGGATGCTCAGTGAGAACGTGAACAGAAATGTAATTTTAAATATCTTTAAAGATGAAAACCTGACAGAGTCAAACTGTCAATAGGTGATTTTTGCGAGACTAATAAAAATTTTAAAGTGTAACATACATCTTACCAAAGCAACCCATAGATTCTGTCCAAGTCTTGCTTACAGAGCTTCAAAGTTAACAAAATAAAACTTTCCCTACAGTCTGCAATTTCACAATCCTGTCATTCTGAACAATTTGAAACTGGACAAAATTTTACCCAAGCTTTCCAAGAGAGTTTTCTAAAGTCTGAGAAGTTCACTCAGGGGAATTTCCACCCAAGGGCTTGAGACACTACAACTAACAAAACATCATGTATTTGTGGTTGTAGCAATCCAAACTGTATGTTCTTTATGTAATATTTAAACAAATTATATTTTTTTTCTACACCCCCACCTCCCCGATCCTTCATCTGTTTCTACTCAGTGCCTATTAACATAGCTAAGATAAGCACATTTTGATGTTCTCAGAATTATGAAAAACAAAATTCCAGCTTGGGTCTTCCCAGTAGTTATAAATCACTACAACCTTCTGTAAAAGGAAGAGATAGATAACCTTGTTTATTTCTTTTTCCTGAATTTAAACATTTACAGTCTGAAGCATGTGAATCCATTAATCACATATGGGAAATCTATTTCTTTATTAATATAAACAAGACTTGAACACAGCCAGGGTGCAGAACTTGTCACACGGATTATCAGAGTCGACAACTGGATGATATTTAAGCTACTGGCCTTGGAAATAATGTGGGACTGGGGAATACACTGCCTTTCAAATTCGTATTATGGCCAGACCAAAACCAGTGCCACTGTTTGCTCAACAATATTCAGTGCTCTTGTCTCTGACAGCTCTACACTGAGCACTGAAACGTAAGAGAGTCCAATGAGGAGCAGTGAATGGAAGCTGTGCTATTCCCCCAAAAATTCAGCAAGAGCAGTGAATAAAGGAAAATTAGTGAGAAAACCAGCAAATTCCCAGGAGCAAAGAGAGTATTGATGGCATTAGGGTTACTGACTCTACCCTTACTTTTATTTAAATGGTTGAAACTTCCCTGCTCTTGTTTTTCTGATTTTGGCATTTGATTCCATCTACATTCTAAACTTTCTTCCCAGTTGTTTCTGTTGCTCCTCTTTTTGCTCCAAGCTGTGTTTCCATACCACATCATGCCCAATGTACACCCTGCACAACGTACCACAATAAGTAGAAATTTCATCATCTAACAACGTATTGAACCTAAATCTTCTTGTGCCTTCATCCAACAAACAAAAGAACAAATTTAAACTCAAAATCCAGCATCTAAACCTCTTCTTGTCAGATGTTTTCTGATTCCCCACCCCCCATACTGGTAGAGCAACAGCTGTTGCTGAGTATTTTTAAACACAAGAGGATTTCTTTTAGTGCTGCAGGATAAGATGACCAAAATTTAAAGTGACAATAAATTAAAACTCATTATTGTCATAATAATGGCAGTGTAATGTATTTAAATGGTACTTAGAGACTGTGTCTTCTGAAATTAAAATTAATTACACCTCTGCTACCTATCACCAATTAATTAAAAGAATCACAGCCCCTGATGACGTTTAAGAAAATCATGAGTTGATCTCATCTTGACCTCTGTATTTTTACATAAAGGATGCAATTAGAGACAAAATATGATGAAAATAACATAAACCATCACCCAAAGCAGCAGAACATGTGACAGCAAGTCAGCACACAATGCTGCAGCAATTTGTTTTACAACTGCTGTTTTCAGGGGGTTATTTCCATAATAGATGATCACTTAGAAGATTTATACTTCTGTTTCAAGGTAAGTATGGTAGGAATAGTTCCCTCTAGAAAGGACTGCAAGATTACATCAATAAGCAGGTCCCTGCTGGCACTTTTAACCACTTGATGTTCTGATACCTGAGATGATTTTGTACCAAACTCAGCAAATACCCTTTTCTGGTGTGACCTCAGAGCGATTTCAGCAGCCACAACAGCAGAGCAAAGGAACACATTTAGCACAGAGGCAGAAATACCTGACTGCTGCTCATAAAACCAGTTGCTTCTGTTCCCTTTACATTTCCATGGATTTAAATTGGGGGAAAAATTCTTCAACATCAGCTAAATCTGAGATTTTGACAAACACCAAGGGCTGTACTTCCAAGGGCTCTAAAAAAGTCCTACTACCCAAACTCAATAGAGCAGCTGTACCTTTACAGGGGTACAAGAGAATGTTTCATGGTGACAATCCTACAGACCCACAACGTGCTGCATTGTTGCTAAAATATGCTGCCTAAATAGATGAAATATCACTGGTTTTTAAAAAAAACCACGAATCTTGAATGAAACCAAGGTGTCCCTTTACCAAAGCTGAGATTTCTATAAACAGTTATCCTGAGTTGCTGCAATGGTTGAGTTCTTTAATCATGGCATTATTTTACATTTTTCAGATTAAAAAAATGTAATCTGACCTGGACCCAGGAATCATAACTGTGCAGAACACAGGTAAGGAGCATCATAACTAAAACAGAATCATTTACAGAGCTGGAGATTATAAGCAGATGGCCCAAGAAACACTAATGCAAATATTTGCAGCAATCTCAATTAGGATTTGTCATTCTGACATAAAACATTACTGCATGAATTGTGTGATTTTCACTTAATGTGATTTATGATGCACATCTTTACATTTATATAGCCAAAACAAACTCATTTTAAAATTCCCATATAAATACATATATATTATGTGTGTGTATATATATGTACAACACACAGTCCAATATGACATTATGCTTTACTTCTAATAACACCCTACACTGAGAAATGGCAATAAAGGTCTGTGAATTCTTCAGAGGTAGAATGTTATTATCCTAGCTGTTCCTAATGCCCAAGATAAACTTCAAAAACTTCCACTTCAAGATCTCCTGCTCTAATCTCTTGCTACTGCCCAGTCAAGAGTTTTTCTGACCAGTACATCATGTAAAACCTCTCCAGACTGGGGAAGTTAGCCCAGAAGCAGGAGTTTGGTCAGTGTGGGGCAGCCTCAGACAACAGGAAATAATAAACTAAATAATAATAATAATAAACTAAAAGTAATCCTTTTGAATTGTCACACAGAAGGTAATAATCAAAATAAAATTAATATTACACAGATTTATCCTTTTTTTTTTTTAAATCAAGAAAATGTAGCTACTTCCCTTTGCTTCCATAAATTCTCTGTGGCTTGAAACCAAGTCCCCAATTTCTGCCAATTAAGTCTTCTTATCCTTAAAATCTGTACATTTTTGACTCCTGCAAAGCTTGCAGTGCTGGCAGCCTTATTGGTCCTGAGAAGAAACATCCCCATTTTAGGTTTTACTGTAGGATCACGGAGTCATTTAGGTTGGGAGGGACTGGTGGAGTCTGCCCACAGAATTGGTTCAGCTGAGCAGGGACTGGCACAGACAAGCCCCGAGTAACTCCAGAAGTGGCACTACAACACCTCTGTTATTACGACTGCTCCTGTAAAAGAGGTTTTCCTTATATTTGTCTGGAATTTCCTGTGTTCCAGTAACCCTATTTAACTCAGATCACCTTGTAGGATTGATTTTTCAAATAATTTGCCCACTTAATGTTTGCTGTTGACATTACCCGAAAATACATTAAACCTATTCTTTGTGCATTTCATTTACACTCTCATTTTCTTTTTAAAGTAGGGGAGGAAGTTAATTATTACCTGAGAATCTCAGACTCACTGAACTCACTGTAGCTGACAGGTAAGAATTATGAACAAAGGCCAGAGGAGAGACTTTCAGACTGCAAAGTGGGACTAACACATTCATAAATTTCAAGTTTTTCATGCAACTAACAGAAGGTTTCAACTGCACTGACTCCAGCCAAGGTACAGCATGTTGAGTATAAAATCCCATTTTACTGGGAAGAAAAGAACAAGGTAAAAACAACTATTAAAATTCAGAGCTCCAAACTGAGCAATTAACAAATATGATTTCTTAAGGTAACTTACTGTTGAACCAGGCATCTTACTACAAAACACAAAGATATTAAATTACTGTTACTTTACATGGTAGGAAAAACAAATATATGAACTATATGGCAGCTGCATAAGCTAAAAATGATGCAGAAAAACCAGAACCACAGCAGACGCTCACATGGCTCTGCTCCCAAGATTTCAGTACAAAATCCTTGCAAATTCTGAAATTTTAATGTGAGCCTGGCCAAGACTTCAGCTCTTGACTTTGTGGTAAAATCTACTTTGAATGAGAAACTTACAGGTGGACATTACGAAGTGGAGATTAAAGTACAGTATGAACATGTAGCCCAGATGGACACTTGTCAGACCCTGCAAATGTTACTATTTCAGTAGGACTAAGAAATAAATGATTCAAGTATGGCATCTTCATTTGCTCTTATTTGTAAATATTAGGCAAGACTGAATTAAAAATAAAATTCAGAGTAATAAACTGCTTTTTCTGGCAATGATCTGCAGATAGATGATTAATGCCAAACTATTCAGATGCTCCTAGTACATAAACTGGATTATTCATCATTATTAATAAAATAAACAACTCCTGCTTTGAAGCATGCCATTGACTGGGATACCAGGAGCCAGCCTGCCTTATGGCTGAGACTTCTGAAGGAGCATGATGTGAGCAATCTTAGAGAAAAACTTTGCCTCTCTCAGAGTTATACTCCCTTTAATTTAGGATGCCTTGGGAAAACACTGAGTATTTTCTCTACCCATAAGATTTTACATTACAACTCAGAAAGAAACTTTCCAAATAACTAGAAACTCAAAAAACTATCACAACTCTTCCTACCCAAGGCAGGTCAAGCTCAGGTGAGCTCAGAGATGACCCAAGCAAACCCTTTATCAAACACTGCAAAACACAAGGGCACTGAAAAATATTTATACATTTATGGACATTGTAATAGCGTGACAGTAAAATGTCACAGTTTCATGAAGTTGGAGCCCTCAGTAATAAAGGGACAGAGGTGAGGAAACAGATGGACAGGAATGATCCTCAAAGGGACAAAATCTCCTAAGTGAAAACTCAAAGATGGATAGAACACCTAGAAATTAACAGAATGTGTTTGTTTAATTCAGCCATCAAACTATAATGGGATAAGCATATAATAATAAAGAATGATTATGAGATCATGAAAGCCAAGAGAAATCTAAACTTTTAAGTCATTTGGTGTCAATACAGAATTTGGGCTAGGACAGAACTAAAGAAACACAGTGGGAAGAGGCTGATCACAAAGTGGTGGTTGAGATCAGGCTTATGTGGCCATTTATTAACCATGACTGTTTGCACAATGTACATTCAGAAAACTGGCAGAACCCATTTAAGACAGAGTATTTTCAGATGGAGTATATTCTTTTTACCCTGACATCTTCTGAAGCAAAACATCTGTATAAAATTAGGCAAGAATTAACAAATGCAGCCCCTTTCCTGTGTTCGGGTGGGAGGAGTGAGGGTGTGACAATAGGTTTACCCAAATGGCACAACAAAATCAGCAATTAAAATGAAAATAAATATATACTAACAGAAAGGTTTTATCCAGCTTCCATATTTCTGCATGAACATGCAAAATGAGCAATTCCATCTCCTTCATATCTGCCACTTTCCTTTAAGCTGAAAAAAAATGCTGAAGATGCTCATGCCTGTGTCCCCATACCAGAGTATTTTGTAACACTCTTGTGCAATACGGTCACAGGCTCTTGGGACCAAAATAACTCCAAACAAATTCCAAGCAAACAGAACTGTAAATATTGTTGTACTTCTTTTGACTTTGATCAAGCTACCCTGAATTACCCTGGCTGAAAAGCTGCCCAAAAGTATTAATGTCAAACTCTGTTTCCAGTAGCACAGAACAGAGGGGGGAAAACCCTAAAAGTCTGAGACAACTAAGGGAAGGTGTTCTTTGAACATTAAACCAGAGCACGTTTTCCTGATAGTTAGTACTCAAATTAGATTGTTTCCATCAATGCTTATATTTAATGCTAATAATGTATGTTCTTTAGTATTTAAGACCAGTAAAAATTTACAAGCACCTTCAGAGGTGTTATTGTTCACTTCCCCCATTTACAGGAGAGCAAAAAATGACAAGCAAGTTTGGGGAAAAACATTCATGGGACAGAACAATGGCAGCATGATGTGCAGACAGGGAATCCCACAAGTCCCAGTCCCATTCCCAGCCCTTTTTACCACATTTATGTCCCTCTCAGACCACACACCTGCCTTGACTCAATGCAGCAGCAGCAGACCTGTACAAAGGATTGCTTTTTGGTTTTGGTCCCAGAAAACCTCTGCTTGGTTTTTAAGGACCCAAGAGAACAAAATACTTGAAGAAAAACGGAAAGGAAGGGGTAAAAATTAAGGAAGAGGCAAACATGTTCAACAACAAGCAAGCATTTTCTTGATGTCACTTCTCATCCACAAAGTGAAGAGATACTTGTGGTGCACACCAGTGGAAAGTATTTAAGAACAAAATGTTTTTTTTCTAATACCTGCCTAGACAATGGAAAATTCCATTCCAGTGAAAGTCACCTAAGAACTGGGAGGCTCCAAAATCCAGAGAATATCCTCGAATTTCAACAAACCTGTGATGTTGTTTTCTAAATCAAAGTATTGCAGCTGATAGGCCAGTAACTGACTGGTTCTATGCTGAGTGTTTCAGGATCTCAGGGACCTTCTGTGGTGAGGTGACTCTGTCAGAGGCAAGGGAAGGGCTGTGGGTAAGGTCACTGATCTTCATCTTCCCCATGGCCCCCACAACATCCTTCTTTAAACTGGGCAGACACGGAGCTGGCAGGTGGAATGCCAGGATGAGGAACAGCCTGGATGGTCCCGTCCAGAGGGTCGTGGTCAGTGGCTCAGAGTCCCAGTGGATGCCAGTGGTGCCCACAGGCGCCCGTACTGGGACCAGTATGATTTAATATCTCCATTAATGATCCAGAGGAAGGGGCTGAGCAGCTCCGCAGGTGACACCGAGCTGAGGGTGCAGTGACACACCCAGAGGGACCTGGACAAGCCCAGGAGTGTCCCCTGGGAATCTCCTCAGGTTTAACAAGGCAAGGGCTGGAGCTGCTCCTGGGCTGGGACAACCCCTGGGATCAATCCAGGCTGGGATGGGCAGAGGGAACAGCCCTGGGAGAAGGAGCTGGGGAGAGGCTGGACATGGCAGGGGTGGGACTGGATGGGGTTTAATGTCCCTTCCAACCCAAACAATTCTGGGATTCAGTGATTCTGTTTTACACAGTCACAGAAAATTAATTCAATAGTTCCTTGTTTCTCAAGGATAAGACACAAAACACAAAATGATGCCTACTTCTGTTCTTCTGGGGGAAAGAACCCAACTCCATAAACACTAAAATTATTGTACAATGGTTAAAGCAACAGCAGAATTCCCTGCCATAAAATCCTGGTGAACTAAGGTACTTGAGCTTCAATAAAGTACAATTTCCCATAAGCAAGCCAAACAACAATAATGTTTTCTTTCTCTTCTTCGCTCTCACTGCATCACCTCACCTCTGCTCTGGAAAAAACTCACTCCTGAAAACACTGTCTGCAGTTCCCTTAAATATTACTTCAATACAAGGAGTTTTGTGCATGAATACTGCCTTAAAGAAAAACAAACTCCTTCCACTGTCAGGAAATCTCAGTACTTCTTTTTCACTCAAAGCCAGTTGCAAGTGTCAAATATAAAACAGTATTTTAAAATGCAAAAAATGTCTTAAAATA
>JAWWMO010000096.1:8236270-8251435 GCA_035047845.1 Dendrocincla fuliginosa
AAACTAGCAGTTTAGTGATGGAAAAGTAGTTCATTAACATACACAAGGCCCGAAAACTACACATAACATCTGAGTACCCTCTTTTATGGCTTTTTGCATTTACTATTTTTCCATTTCAAGAACTTAGTGAAACTCTCGTACTCAGACTACTTGAAAAGACCTCTGTCAACATTCACTGCCTGTTTGTACTGCCTGAACTTATGTCCACATTCTTTGATTAAATAAATGTTAGCAATGCAATCATACTCCATGTTCTTTATTCCCTGTGCTGTCTGACAAATATCATTTCTGCAATATATGGAACCGTGATGCTGATATTTAAAAATCTGGTTGTGAATTATGAAAGGAATCAGTCACATATACCAAAGAGACTTGATTTTGAACCCAAAAAACACTGTGTCACTGGCATTGCCAGAAATACCTTCCCAGAGGACTCTATAACAATTTCTGTATCGTTTGGCTCTACCACTACTTTTCTTCTGTTGCAGAGGGAAAATTACAATTATATTAGAATAAATAGAAATTAATTTCATCTCCAATGTAGCAAGAAAAAGCTTTTTTTAGAGTTTTGTTGCTACTCACATAGGTCTTTGGAAAGACACAGAGAGCAGTGGCCACAGAGCAGGAAAATCTGAGAGTGCCTCATCTAAAATACATTGATAGTAAGATATTACCTGAGATCCATCCTTCTAGAGTTAGATCTCTGGGAGGGAATTATTTCCAGGACGTATCATGGGTAACTGAAGAGGTTAAAGCTATGTTCAAACTATTATTATTACTACTACTACTACTACTTTATATATAAAAGTTTTGGGGTTTCTCTTATTACTGTGTTCCTATTCTACTCAGACAAGCTCTTCCAAGTTTGCATAGAGAGAGACACAATTCTTTTTTTTAATGCTGCTGAGTGGAAAATATTTTCTCCTTTGTTTATTCTATTTTTCCTGTGCTGTACATGAGGATGAAGATCCAGAGTATTAAAATAACTCAATCATTGTTTCAAAAAACAAACATGTGCACCCAAGGGGAATAATCCTTCCTGAATTTCTTCCTTAGATCTATCCACATCAAATTCTGAGAACTCTTCTTCTACAGATGAGATAGAAACAGATGCACTTGCTCTGGATTCCTCACATTTGGGGTTTTCTTTTTTATTTTTAGGTGATACCTGGAATTGCTTGAAGAATTTTGACTACGAACTTAAAAAATAGGGCTTTTCCAACCTCTCCTTTCGAAAGGACAGGCAAATCAAACTAATGCTGAGGTTTTGTGGTACCCCTGGGAAGCCTGGGACACACTGAAGATGCTCTGGAAGAGGGATGTGAGAGGTTGGCTGGCTGGAGGTTTCCACCCTTGGTGGATGAGGGTTCACCTCAATTCCTCAGCATGGGATGAGTATGAAAGCACAGAACTGATACAAAACTGGCAGAATTGGTACAAAGGACTTGTAAGAGGAAGAGGTGAAAACCAGTTTGTGCCTCCAGATGAGACTGATGGAGCTGACTCATAATCAGGGCACTTGCAGCTGAGAAGAAAGAACTGAACAGAGACTGCTGAATGCAAAGCCATGAATTCCAGGGGGGGAAATCCCAATACCTTTAATAGTACCCTTTGTATTCTAAAATACCACTGTTAATGACTTTCTTGAGAAATCAGAGAACACTTATCAGGAATAAGAAAAGTTGAATCACAAACAGGTATCAATGTAAAACTCCAGATCAGTTTTGCTAGCATATTTGAACCACACAGCATGCAGCAGTGAATTGGTAGGAAAGCTCCCAGCACAAACAGAATATTGAGTAACAGCTAGAATTCCTCAAACTCAAGTTATATTAGCTATGACAATACTCATAAAATCGTCTCCCCTTGGGGTTGTATCATCCTCTGAACCCTTCCCCCGCAGCTGTCTGAAAATCTCCCTGTGATTTATACTTTTTGTTGGGTTGGCAACCTCATTTTCAAGAGTATTATTTGGAATATTAAAGACACTACTGATCACAGCTCTGCTTCTGGGGATTTGTTGTTTGGGAATTCAGTGAGGTTTTTTCAAAAAACATAGTGATATAATGGGGTATGTCTTTGACTCCTCTGATCTATTTTAATTCAACTTACTGTTTTTATACATTTTCCACATGCCATCTTTGTTCATACAGGTCTTATTCATTCTCTAGCCTAGAGTAGCTGCTATATTAAGCTGCAAAAGTCTCCATCTGAGCATTAAGAGCTTTTGTTTTATTTTTCCCCCAATTTACTACCTATGACATAATCAATTACAAGGCCTGAATATTTGCAACTAACAGAGCTATGAATATGAGAGAAAATTCACACTTTTCTGCAAAACTGAAAACAGTGTGTACTCTCCTGGTTTAGATACAAAGAGTTAATTTATTACTTATAATTATGTCAAAAGATTTTGTCATGCTATTGACTCATTTGTTAATTGGTATGTATGAAGGAAAGAGAACAAAATGAACATTTTTCTGGAGGACTGGTGGCAGGGAAGGTTGGGGTGTCGGTGCAAGGCTCGTCCCAAGGGTACAGAGGAACAGATCCTGCTTAGATGGGAAATTCTGGGAAAAGAGATTGTTCAAGCTCTGCAAATCGAGAAGTCCTCATGTCACATTAAGACCAGAATTATGTTTTGCTATGACAAATGCAAAGAGGAAAGCCCTGAACTGAACATATTCTTATAGAACTCTAACTGTTTCTGAAGAATTTCATAATTGGTCTTCCCAAAATAAGGCAAAAATAATTACAATGTCAGATAAATACCATAGTATTTCATCTGCAATAACATCCAGGACTACACACAGGCAGATACAGAGAAACAGGAGGAGTCAAGGAAAAAAAGAGGAAATATTGACCACCACCCAGGCAGCAGATACACCAAATTAACAGTACATTTCACTGATTTTTCATGTGTAAAATGTATAAAAAAATACAAAGCACAATAACAAATAAACATACATAAAATAAATATATAACACATAAAAATTGTAACCAAACAAAAGGGAACCAAACAAAAACCCAACCGAAACACTAAAACCACATTTTAAGGATTAATCTGAAGAGTGGCAACAAGGAAGGCCTGAGGATATTCAGTCTCTCTTCAAGACAAAGCAAAAGCACTGCAGGGATGATGTGAAAATCTATGCAGGAAGGGCAAACTGAGCACTATGGCAGGTGATTAACTTTCAATTGTTAAGTGGCTGCAGTAAAGAATGATCTCTGAAACAGAATCGACCGCCAGCAGTGCTTGGGAAGGAAAGTGAGTACCAAGGTAGAAGCAGGGTCTGTGCAGAGGTGTTCTGGATGAATAGTGGCAAAGCAATCCCAAACTTCTGAGACTGACAAGAGCATATACACAGCGACTGTAAAACACCTGCAGACCTCAAAGCACATCTGGATACAAACAGAAGGCAAAGAGGACCATGCTTGAAAGCCTGAGTGCCCCGCAGTCTATTGCTCCAAGCAGGCAAGGAAGAATGTGAAAATAGGAAACTTAATTCCCCCATTTCCTTCAAAATGAGCTGGGGAAGGTGCAGAAGAAAAGCCAAGATGCTGGTTTGGAGAAATTAAATTTCTGAAGACATAAATAAGTAGAGTTATGAAGATAGCAGGTGAGTCTGTTTCGAACTGACCTAAGAGTGAATATATGACGAGGAAAAAGGCAGAAAGACAACAGAGGTAGAAAGATGATGAAAAACCACTGTAGGAAACACAAAAAAAAAGAAAAGAGCATCAGGCAAGTCAGGAGGTGAATGAGGTGAGCACACAGCCAAGCCACGGATGGAACTGAGGGTGGGATGGGCTGAATCAGATCAAAGGTGGATCAGATTCCACTCCATCTGAACAAAGCAGGTGAAATCCGTGTTGGAGAAGGTCCCCCATTCCTGTGAGGGGGAGACACCCCCCACTCACAGCAAGGGGTGAAAAGCTGGTGAGACACTGATGTGGCTCAAGGAAAATTAAATCAAGACTTCTTTCATGTGTGTTCTTGAAGACAAGGAGGACTGAAAAACCTCTAATTGCAAATCAGGTGGGAATGGAGACTAATTATGCAGAGAATGCAAGGGAAGGGAACAGAACGCCTGGAACAAGCAGCAGGAGAGCTACAAGCCCTTCCTAGATCTGTGACAGAATAAAACCGAGCAGGGAAAGGGGAGAAGAAAACCAAGGGAGGGGAAAGGTCACGCTGTATGTTACCATGCTGTTAGTTTATTGTTTTTAAGAAGTCAGTGAGGCTACACAGAGAGAAGGATGACAGGGAGAAGGCACGGACTTCAGCAAGGATGCACACCCAGGGAAGAGCCCCCCGAGCTGGGAACGGGATGTTTGGGTGTACATGTGCTCCAGGGCAGAGATGGCAGGTCTGGGAAGCAGGAGGAGGTGAATCTGCAGGCAGGGGAAGCGTGTGTGGTGACCGGATTTCCGCCGGGACCGCGTGCTCCGTCCAGGGCAGCGGGGCTGGAGGAAGCGGATGCTGGGAGGATGCCAGGGCCAGCAGTCCTGGGGAAGAGACACAACAGCACGGCTCACCCCAGGGCTCTGCCCAGATCCGTGCTCAGAGCAGGACGGGCCAGCAGTGGGAGTGGACAGGGGTGAGGACCCGCAGGGATTTCATGTCTGAGACCTGGCAGGGCGGGAGGGGGGACAGATGGAGGAGCATGCAGAAAACCAAACTGTTAAAATTACCTTAAAATAACAATTATCTACAGAAACCCTCCCCTTTGATCTGGGGAATCCCAGTTTCTCACTGGTACAGAGTATTTACAAGCAGAACCAGAGGATTATGAGCTATTTCTGCATGGCTAAGCCACGGATGCAGAAAGGGCTTTGACCCTGCAGTCCTCAACAAGTTCTCACCAAGAACACCGAATTTCCAACCTTCAGTTTCACAACAACATTCGAGCAGTTCCTGATCCCACCAACCACACTTAAAAACACTTCTCCTCCAGGAGCAGTAATATAAAACAAATCATGGGATTGTTTCCAACACAAGATGTAGGCTTGACATTATTTCACCAATTCAAAACTGAAATTAGGGACAGCTCCACCGTGAGACATACAGATTTTCAGGCCTGCATCCATCAGGTTTATTTATATATATATGTTTATACATCTTGCCAATACAATTCCAGTTTCACTGCAGTGCAATCCAGCAGCCAATGCCATCTTTATGGGGAAAAATACTAATAGTAAAAAAAGAACAGTATAAAAAAATTAAGAAAAGGTTCTCTAAAACTACCTCCAAAGTTACTTCTTCAATAGTAACCTTAAAAATTCAACTTCAGGTGCAGCAACACTGATTTTTTTGTGTAAGAAGCCTATACATCATCCTGTGGAAATATTATCTTTGATCTTGGTCAATTGTTCTGGCAGTCTGAACTGCAGCCTTTTTCCTGAAACCTCCCAGCCCTGACACAACCTTGCAGCACTCTCCAAATCCCCAATACAGTGGCATTACAGCAGCAGACATGCAAATCAGGACCTGACAATTCAGGTCCTTATTTATGCCCTGATCCTCCTGGAAATTCCCAACAATTTTCATATAGCCCAGGAAGTCAGATTATACCAGAGAGCAATGAATTTCCAAATTTTTAGATATCAGACTTCATGCTGGGAGCACGGTTTCAGGACCATGTACATACACAGCACAACCTAATCAGAAAAAAGGGGTTTTATACTCCTCAGCAAATGAAAGGTCGGTTCCAGCACACAGCACAAAGAAACTCGGCACCTGAATTACTCAACGCAATTCAGCATTTCACTTTGCAGCTAAAAAAGCAAAACCACTACAGAGACACAGCGTGTGCTGATTGCATATCTTCAGAAACAAAAAGGGAGGCAAACAAACCACTGGAAAAACTCAAATACATAAAAAATGTCAGCTACTTTCAGCAGCAGGTATGACTTTCTGGATATAAAGATGAATTGATTAATTTTGAGGGTGCTGTTTAATTAAAAAGATACCAAGACAACCACAGAGAGGAAGAATATGGTTGTACTTGATCTATACCTAGCAAAGAAATGAAAATAAAAACGTTTTCCACAGCCTGACACTGGATATGGGGCCCATTTCTAAATTTCTTCCATTCTATAACAAGTTTTTAACTTCAGCAGCAGCTGCAATACAGAAAACCCCTTGACAACATTAAGCTGCAAACTGCTGAGCAACTGGAACAAAGAATATTGACAGCACTGCTTGGGTCCCAAAAGAGAACATTTAGAAACCAAGTAACTGGAAACAAGACTTGAACCAATTCTATGGTTCATCAAACATACGCAGTAATGTGTTGATCCAGTGCAGTAACAGAGAGTGAATTTGAATGCCTGTCAGGTTGGGATTAAAAATTAAAGCAGAGGTCTTGGCATGTCAGGAATTCATGTTGCTAAGGGGAACCAAAAAAAATAGGGGAAAAAAGGTAAACGTATTTTTAAAAAGCAAAATCACTGACCAGCACAGGATCACCACCACAGTGGTCACAGTGGGTTGAGGAAAGGGGAAAAGCAAGAAAATATTGCATATTTGGACAAGGCTGACAGCCAGGTTTGAGCCAGACCTTTGAGGAGCTTGAGAGCAATAGTTCAGACTTTTTCTAATGGTTTTTATAAAGATACAAGTGGTTTGTTACATTAAACAGAATGATGAGATAAATGTCTGCACACAGCAAAGCTGACATAAAATAAAAGTTAGTTATTGGCTAACTTCCCTTACAATAGTTTCTGGTAAGTCAGGATTAAGCTCTCAAACAAAGGGTAATAAAAGCACAGGTCTAAGGCTGCTAATTAAAACAACTAAATGCAATTAATTAAAAAAACTAAATACAAGCAAAACACTGGCAAAAGAAGAATTTGTGCCTCAGCTTATTTACCACAGGCAAGAACAAAAGAGTGCCCAGAGTGGTCACCTTGTCTGTGCATCCCAAAACATTATCTGAATTTAAATAAATCAAAATAATAATTTTTTAACTAATGAAAGTTGATTTTAACTAAATCAAAATAATATTTTTTTTTTTAATTAAATGTCCTTCATTTAAATTATGTTTTTCTCTGATCTGCAGAAGTCAGGGTGCTTTGGTACTTCTCTGGAACCAGGGAAGGGGGAACCAAACTCACACAACTTGTGCCAGATAGTTAAATTAGTATTTCAGCTCAATCCCTGAGCTTTACAAAACACTCCACTTGCTTGAAAAGTGGCACTCCTGATCTTCTCAGCAACATCAATACTGAGCAAGCGTAACTTTGTTCTGGCCCACTGCTGTTTTTTACTTTTAAAACAAATAAACACATACAAGGGAACACATTGGTAGGTTTGTGACTATGGAGCCTTCTTTTGTGTTCTCGCACTTCACATTTAAAGGGACATTTTGGTGCAAATCTTTCAAGGTAAACCTTTTAAAGCAAAAAGGACCTGAAGCACAACTGCTAAAACGAAAGTTTTCAACTACTTTTGCACTAACAAATACAAAAACTTCTGCTTGGTGCATTGGTCTTATCAACAGTTTTTAATAGAGTGTGCTTACATGCTTACATTTATGTATTTTATCACATAATTACTTTTCTTCCCTTAAGTGATGCAACAAAAAGCTAAACCAAGATAAAGTTAACAGTGGAAAACTGCGAATGGACTGGCATTTCCAAACAGTGTGTGTTCTTCCTCCACCCACGTGGAGACCCGAAGCTGACAGATTCTGGGTTAATGACAACTGTGTTTCATAAGCCTAAAGGTTGAGAGGTAATTTCTACCACCTACTGCTGCTTGATCCATGGGCAAACACAGAAATGATGGCTCTGGAGACAGGCATTTAACTGATTTCCCATAAATAGGCAAGATAAACACAGTGAGGTTCTGATTAAGTTACTCTAGAATATTCTAAACACAAGGAAGATTTAAAGCCCAGAACATCAGCTTTAGGCAGGCCACAGCTGCACTGCTCCATTTCACTCTGGCAATTGGTGCAATAGAAATAACCAGCATGGAAGTGCCTTTCTGTGGGGCAGCCAAATGCCTGTCAGTCTGTGAGCCACAGGGCTACCAGGGCAGCAGGTTCAACACCTTCTCCTTCGTCACCAGGAAGGACTCTCAAAGGCAAGAAGCACTATAATTTCAGGTACAATTATGGGAAAACACGAGGAGACTCTAGGACACTTCTTCTATGTCAGGAAAAGACCTTTCATTAAAGTCTTCTATTTTTTCTGCTCTAGAAATAAACAAATTTGGAGATTTCTAAGTTTTATTTAATACATGTTGGTTTCTCCAAAACAAGACAGATCACAAGTGGCACTTTGAAAACAGTGTCCTGTTATTATTTTTACCTTTGTACCTCCCTCATCTCCACCAGTTTCATGACCAGCTCTATTAATTACATTAATTTTATAAAGAGCTCTATCTAGAACACCAAACATCACAGGCACAGCTCCTGACCACGTGTGAAGGAACTCCTGAAACAGCATCACCACAGGTTTGCCAAGCTTTTGCATCTTCCACAGAGGTCACATTTTAGGACAAAACACTGCTTTGTGCCTTGTGGCACCTGAAGTTCCCCCAGAGACAAGCAGGGGAATCAAATGACACCAAACTTGACATGGAATAAAGCCCCACGGATGCTTATTTCTTGATGTATGTCCTCTGACCTCAACCTGAAATTCTGACAGCTGTGAGCAACCTAAAAAGAGAACAGGCATTCCAATTACTGTGTTCTACTCTAGCGTTTTTCAGCTGGGAAGCTCCTGACAAAACCAGGATATTCCACATCTTTTATGTGACTGGTTTACAGAGTTTGGTTAATCCAGTATTAGCCCTCTATCAAAAAAAAATGCCTTTTTGTTAAGAAGAAAGATTATTACTACAGACACAGGTATGAAAGCTTGAAAGGATAAACCCTGAGATTTACAAGGATAAGTATCCTAACTCAGCCTCTTGAACAGGAAACCTGATTTGTGGCAGCTGGGGCACCTCTGGAGTTCATCTCCTGTCAGGAACAGCTGTTCTATCTCCAGACAATTAAAAGGCAAAGAAAAAATAAAAGAAAGAATAATTTAAAAGAAAATAACCCAGGGTACTTATATTAACAAGAACTTGTAGCCAATCTTTGGGCACATACAGCTGAGATTTAATTCAGAATGTCAAAATCATCTGAGCCCAAATTACCAGCTCTTTCAACTCCTGCTCTCTTTAAACATTGGTTTATGTCACATAACAAACCCAGAGGTTTTACCATCATTCATTCTAGGTTTGATGTTAATAATGTTAACTGGGCCATTTCCAGTTACTGCTGTTAGCAAATCATTGTTTTACATTTGGGTACTTGACAAATTCAGAAGATTAACATACCAAGTTGATAATTTTTCCTCTTCCATTTTTTTTAAGTCATGAACAGTGAATGCACTGTTTGTTAGAGGCTTCTAATCCAGAGAAATAATGGTCTAACCCAAATTGCCACTGACAAACATCACAAAGACAGAGGCTGGGCGAGGGAGAGGCAACACTTGTCTGCTGTTGGCCAGACAACTCAGCTGCAACTGCTGAAGTTCAGGGAAACTTCAAGCAACTAAAAAATAGGCTTTTAAGAAGAATCTTAAACTACGGATTCCACCTCATAAAATTACTGCCCATCCTGTATGAAAATGAAAAGTTACACTTGTGTGTTTTAGTGGCAACAGGAAAATGTAATTTATTAATGATACTTTCTCTAGAACTACCACTTTGGGGTGAGATGACATCTAGTAACATTAAAAACCTATTTAAAAGACCTTTTTGGAAATCACTCTCTGGGATATTTTGGCCTTCAATACCATTTTCTTGTGCTAATTTGGATTTCAGGAAACTGAATAGAAGCAATGTCAGCTTTACTGGGCAACTGTGTTTTTTGGGTACTTAATTACTTTCCATCATTCACTCAGGTCATTACTTTCTGAGCAATCAAGTTTAAAAACATTTTTAAAAAGTAATGAAAGCTTAGCTACTACTACAATTAAAGGAACATTTGATTTAGGGAACAGAAGCTTCAACAAAACCCTCCACATACTGTAGTGCTGCAAAAAAAAAAACCAATACCAATTTTGTTCCAGGAAAAAGAAATTCTGCAAATTATAAGGATAAAACAGCAGGGAAGTCAATGAGCTCCCTTTTTCCCTATTAGGAGGAAATTCACATACGTCCTCCATAGAGCAATGGGGAGAAAGCAGCTAAAGTAAGTGAAATAAAGCAATTGGCAAGGGGAGTCACAAAAGACCCTGCTGCTGTACACAAAACAACACAGAACTATGAAAATGCTGTGAAAATAAAAAAATACATAAATTAACTGCTGGGTTGGACTAAAAAGCTTTCTGCAATGGTATCTAATAGTGGTCCACGGAACCCCTCCTTCAACACTTTCACCATTATGAACAGAAAATCTGAGGTTTTCTTCATGAGAGAACTGGAAAAAGGTCTCTTTGCCACGAACATGCTGGGGAAAATCCACACCAGAGTAAACAAAATAGTAGTTGGTTACTGCAGTGAGAAACAACCCTAAAACTGGACAGTGAACAAGAACGACCCTGGTGGTGCAAAGGGGTGTGAGTGTGATTAGAGTCCACCCACAGCCATGGGAGTGTTTGCCAGAGCAGGGCCCAGCCCCTGATGCTGCTGTCAGATCCCAACATCTGTGCACATCTGTGGTAAAGCCAACGAGGTGGTGCTTCATGAGGATTCGTGTGCCCACTTTACAAATCCCATTGCAAATCTTACCCATGTAAAATTGGTTTATGGAGTACAATGTCATACTCAACTATATGCATATACACCCTGTGTATTCTTCTGTCACTCTCTTAAAGCAGAAAAGGCATTAAACCTCACCTCATGGATTACACTCCCTTAATTATTTCATTTTTAAGAACTTTGTACATTCCATAGGCTAAAACTTTAGGTGTGCAGTATGTTTATGGAAACTAGATACAAAAGAAGAACTGGAAAGAATTCTTCCAAGTCTTTAATGGCACAGAACATAATATTTATTACACACCTCATAAAGAACTTTGTCTTCCCCTTCCTATGTCAGAGTAAACCAGACAGGTCATGCACCTTTTCTGGTGTGAATTATGCAGAGAGCTACTTTCCTGGCAGGGTAAATGAGCCTCTGATGAGTTGCAGACAGTGCATGTGAGTTTTGTTATAGGTATCCTCCCTAACCAGCATAAATCTAGTTTGTGGATGTTACTGTGACAGCACAGTGGAGATGTATACTTAAGTTAAGGAGGGGTCACAATAAAACAGCCTACAATGACAACGTAAAATGCAGATTTTCACCTTAAGCCAAGCTTATTATTTTGGATTACCTTGATTATGCCACAACCTCCATTATTCTCTATGGGGAGAGAAAATGCAGATAAAATGTTGTGTTTTCTCTGCTTGTATACACTGAAGGTTTGCTATTTTCAGTGGCTAAGTTCAGATGTTTGGGATGCAGAGATTTCAAAATAAGAAACAAGATTCCGGAGCCCCACTCTAGCTGTGTCCCAGCAGGCAGAGCTGCACACTTCTTCCCAAGCAGCACATTCTGTGCAGGCTGAAGAACCCATGTTGGCTCAACTGCATGTAGCATCAATTCAGCAGATAATTCAAAAAGACTATTATCTGTTCCCTGCAACTCGTGTTACATAATGTGCATTTCATATTTAGTGCAGTGTTTGGATGTGACAGTTCTAGTCAGCCATGGATATCCCTGTTCCCTCCAGAGGCCTGCCTGCCTTTCCTCCTCATTACTTCATTTTTCACCACCTCTCATAAGGCATTTGTTGTTCAGCTGTTCTTATTAAGAGCTGCATGTCTCCCGCAATTTGTGATCTTCAGGATTCATCTTTCATCATATTAGAGAGCAGATGGAAGTTGTAAGTCCTCGGTTTTTCCAGGCATGTGTTAAGCAAGTCTGAAATGAGTCACTTAGACATATCAACGGAGCAGTCGAGCCGATAACAAAATCTGTGTTTGGCATATTGTGCAGAAATAAGACTCTCACTTTCACTTTTACTTTTTATGAGGCTGAAGAAGAATGCATTTAGGCAAAGTGCCTCAGATCCAGCCAAGAACTGGCCCCAGGAAAAGACGCCTGACTGTGTTCTGGAGGGGACAACGGCACAGCCAGGCACAGGTGTGCCTTTGTGGGGCTCCAGAACTCTCTCCCACCATCAGCACAGAGAGAAGCCACACTGGGCTAACTGGAGTGCTCCGTGCAAACCCGTGGCACAAGGATACCCAAATCCTGCACGGAAGGTGAACCCTCGGGAGGAAGGGGCACGAGGAGAGGGGTCGTGGCAAGGCTTCAGTCCAGCACTTGCTCTCCATCGATCCAACGTTTGCACAGCACTTTACTGACATGAAGCATTATGCACAATCAGTGTTAAATATTAATGTCAGAACATCTCACACTCTAAATCCAGAGCATTTGTTAGTCAATTTAATACTCCCACTGTTATTAAGCTACAACTTGACCTCCTTTAATAACTTTCTGGAGAGCTGTAAAAACACACTGTGTACACTATGCAATGAATAAGAATGATCTGTATGTCAACAGCAGCAAAGAAAATGTTTTTAAATACAATTACTAAAAGGTTTAGAAACAGAGCATTTCTCAGTTCTACCTGAATTCATGGTAGGATGTATCTTCAGAGAACAAGTTTGAAAAAAATGAAGTTTCTACAACTTTTGAGGGAATGTCTAAATCCAGAAGGTTTACACTTCCATATATTAAATTATAAATTACTAAAACATATATCATTAAGTGTATATACACATAAAAGTGCCTTCATTTGTAAAAGAAAAAACACCATCTCTTCACGGAAACCTTGATTTTATATTCACTCCAAATTACAAAGTTTAAAATTTAAAGTGCAATACAGCTTTCACTATGGTGGCATAAATAATCCATTACACCCATTACAGCAAATGAAAAAATTAAAGTTTGAGTGAACGGAGTTCATTCAATTGCAAGAAATTTTACACAGGATACATTTCAGAACATTACTCTGAAAAATGGTGGAGTTAACAGCTGCTCCTCAGGACAACCACACGGGAAAAGGAGCTGCAGCATCCTGGGATTTCCTCCGAACTGGTCAAAAACCTCCACTGGAGCCTTCTGCCAGGCAATAACACATGTCATAACCCAGGGGCAGAAGTGCCTTGGCTTTGTTTTAATCATGAAGAGAGCCCTTGACTTCTCAACAGGGAGAAATGAATCCGTGGAGACACATATCACGGACTGAAGTATTCAGTAGTTTAACAGTGTGTCTATCAACAATTAAAAAATAACCTTACAAGCACACTTTACACCTGTGCTTTGTAAAAAAATAAACTACTCCATAAGGCTGTGAAGCAGCCTGAGTATTCCAGCCACTCCCCTCAGCATCTGATCTCATCCTGTGCCCTCCACATCACCTCTTAAACCACTGACTTCTCCCTTAACTTGCTCATCTTCACACACTCCCCCTCTCCCCGAGACAAAAGAAACCCAGATTTTGTCCCATTTCATAAATTTGGCATAGTTCTACATACAGTGTACATACATCTTTTTAGTGCTCCATTCTGAATAAATACTATTTTTCACACAGAACGTTCCCAGAAAGCCTCCCCTCATTAAAATGGTTGTTATCTCCATGTTTTCAATGGAAAAGAAGCTGAAATTGTTCTTAGAAAAGAAAGCAACATGTCCAGGGCCTCCCTCTGGGAAACATGAAAGAGGAGCTAAATTACCTTTGGGGAAATGGTGGTTCCTCCTCCTGTCAGAGGCTTCCACTGAGCTCAAACTAATTAAGCATTTTACTTCTACATTCTAAGACAATTAAATATCCACTTACAGAAGCAGCGTTGAAATTTTGGGGAGGAAACGCTGTTTGTTCTCTCTGAAACAAGTGGGTTAGAGCTGACATTAAAAGAGAAGCACAGCACAAAATTACCTGGGAAATTACCTCTATGAAGAGAAAAATTATGTTGGCTGCAAGAAACGACGGATTTCTTTATTGGAGCCTACAATTAACATTTGCGACAGAGTATTTCAAATCCAAGTGCTGCACATTCCAGTAATTAATGGAAAGGACTAATGAAGGAGGATGGTGATGAGCAAAACAAGCACATCTTCCTTTTCCATGAAAATGTGAGAATGAGAATTCTCCTGGGGAATCTCTTGGTAGGAAACATAGAATAAATCCCCATTTTCCCGCAAAAGGAGTCTCCCCAACCCAAGGGAAGCACCAGTTTCTCAACTTTGAAAATTTCTGAGGAGCAAATGAAGAGTTTCACACCCCTGGAAATGCCCATGCACTGCTGTGAGATACACCTATAAATACGTGACACAAGTCACTGCTGTTTGCAGGAAGTGGTGCCTACTTTGGCTGCGGGCTGGAGGATGCTTTTAATTAATCCTTTCCACATAACTGCATTTAAGAACAGCTACTAAGCAATAAAATTAAGGAGCTGAAGGGACTGAAAAGTTCAGCTTGCCTGTGTACAGTTCTGTGTAGGACCATGGAATTTGGGACCACACTGTCCTCTCCAAACCTCCCAGTAAGCACTGGTCTCCAAAGAAGACAAAATAATGTTCCTACGGGACTGACAAGAATTCTAAACTTTTAACATGTTTTTTCACATTTACGGCCTTCTGGCTGCACATATGAGAAAGCCAAGGACGTACAACCTTGTGATATATACAGAGAGTATTCTGTACAAAATATGATTTATTACTTGTGCATTGTTGTGCAATCTTTAACCATATAATGTGTTCAGATATGTAATTTCAAGGCAAACGCAGGTTTCTTTAGTGTTCTTGTAACTCCCACATTCAAGAACACATTTTACTGTACACATGTACCTGAGCAGTGTGAGGCATGATCTCCACAGAATAAGAGCAGCAAAGAAAGACATTTCGTTCATACTTTAAAATTAATGCTATTTACACAAGAAGAAAAGGTTATTATTTTGATAATGAATGTATGGAAGGAAACGCCTTTCATTTTCATAATACTTATGAAAAGAATACCGTGGCCACTTAAATCTTCTCTGGTTTTGAGAAATAACCTGTTGTCTACATGGACCCAGGTAATATGTACACAGCAGGCCAAATCACACACCTGAAGAGTGTGCTCTGAAGGTGGAACTACAGATTTAGCCATGATCAGTAAACATGTATG
>JAWWMO010000096.1:8257200-8269237 GCA_035047845.1 Dendrocincla fuliginosa
AAGTTACTGGAATGAAACTATGTGTAAATGATTAAAATAATAAAATTTGTCACCGTAGTTTTCTATTGGTTTAGACAAAATCCTTTCTAACTTAGTCCAGCACCCCATATGTTATAATCCTTTATAACTTTGTCCAGGGCTTTGTGGACAAATTGAGCACTCTGCTGCAGAGCATCAAAATTAAGGATAATGCAGAAATGAGAGATAAAAGGGACACATTCTTCTTGCCAGGCTTCCATCACACAGCTAAAAGCTATGCAAGAATGGTCAATGAAGAGCATGCAGCCTTCCATGCAACTGTACATTTTAATCCTTATAAATTGTGGTATTGCTGACATATTCCCTGCAATTCTCTGTTCCTTCAAACACAGGCATGTTGGATATATTCAAACCATGTGACTGAATAAATACTGTGGCTGCACAGCAGCCATGAGAGAAGTCCACACACACCAACGTGGGCTACTGCAGACTGAGGAAGTTCACATCCATACAGTCTCTGTATATTGAGGTTTTTTCCCAAATGCAATTATTTAGGATACACAGAATAATCCCTTAATTACAAAATTTACTGGAAGACGGTGAAGGAAGGAATGCAGGCCACCTTCCTCCAAGGATGCTTTTTTATCAGCACACCATGCAGTATTTCTTTTTACCCTGATCTAGTATCAGCATCTTTTTCTGTATCTAATTCTCTGTTATTTCATTTCTTAACAAGTAAATGGTTCTTAATTCTCATCCTCCCATTCCTTTTACAATGCTCAGCTGAATTTCTTGCCTCCAGCTGCTGGAACCAGCAATTGACATATCCCAAAATATCAGAGGAAAAGAAAATTGGTACTTACCACCACCAGGAGTGCAAGAATCCTGGGGGCTCCCCCAGCGTGATGTTTTTTTCCCATCTTATCTAAAACAAAACAAAAGCAGAGGTGTGCATTTTTGTGAGCATTGTGACTATAGGGCACTACATAATTCAGGTATCAAAGGGATAAAGAACATTTCAAGTTGAGGAAAGGTTTTATGGTCATTCCATCTGGATAGTCAGATTACTTACTAACTTACACCTGTTGGTACAGCTTATACTCAAAATTAGCTTTTCTTCTGCTAGGGAAATGTATTTTAGAATTGTGTTCTTTGAAGGGTTTTTTAGATTCTGAATAAAATGTGTGGTCTTTTGAGGTCAAAAATGCATGACAAAAAAAAAGTGCTTATAAATTGCCCTTAAAATGCCAAGAATTTTGCACTTTGCAGAGAACTCAGGCTATGGATTCAGCAGGTGGCAGTGTTCCCCCCGCAGCCACGGCCAGCCAGTGTTTTATAATCCTCAAGGAGTGCTTTAGTCAGAGGTAATGTGGAAATTACGAGCAGCATCACAGTTATAACCCAGTCTCCCACCACTCAGTGAAAATAAAGCTCTTCTGGCTTGGTTTTCTGCTCTGGCAAGCTCTCCTGAACACCTATACTGGCTGTGACTTCATTCCCGCCCAGGAAACAGGGTTTGTTTAACACTGTTTTCAAAGGAAATGCAGTTTAAGAACTCTTTAACTCTTGACTTCACACTTCTGTTGTTGATCAGTGAACTCATCAGACAACATAAATCACAGACTGTATTCTTCCTCTCTGCAATACTTCCCAAATGTTGTATCTTAACTATAATCACTCAACCACCTTATTAATGCCAGACATTAGCTTGTCCTAAACTACAAAATTAAATAGTTTGTGCTGTAATAAAGCCCACACAGCACTGTCCAGAAGAATGTCTGTCAGAACTGGGTGGGAACTGGGGCATTGTGTGCACTCCAAATTCCTCTAGTTACAATGACACGCACCATTCTTTTCTGTCCAATTTCATTTTTAAAAAAAAAAGAATTGTTAAAAACACAAACCATGTTCTCTTGGAACAGAAGTAATGGCAGACAAAATGAGAGTTATTTTAATTAAATGTTTAAACAGCCTTAATATGAAAGGTGTATGAAGATATGTATCTGTAAAAGTACATAAAATCTTAGTATCAAAGGCAGATAAAGTATTGATACTGCTGGGGGCACTTATTTCCAAAAGAGACTAAAACCTCCATTCTCAACTCCAGTTTGATCTCATCATCCAACTCTTGAGAAATTTCAACACATACAAGTTCTGTTGATAGACAGCAGAACAGCATGTAGCTCAAGCACCCAAAAATGCTGGCACTCATATAAAAATCCATGTAGAAAATTTCACACTCACAAGAAGAAACCCAATGCAATTTTGAGGTATTATATGAATCTAACTCATCACAAATAATTTTCATGGTTTAAGCTGTTTTTAAAAGACAACCTTGGGGCACTATCACTTCTGTTGGTGAAACTGGAAGAATGAACCAACACCCCTCACACTCATGTCAGTAGTTAATACATAAAAAACATATTTTAAAAAGGTCCTGCTGAACTGTTGGCTGAAAAAAATAACAAAAATTTAAAATAAAGGCCAAAGCTACTACACAGGTATTAAACACTTCAAATACACTTCTCAGAGGCATGATTGCTCCTCATGTGCAGTGGGAATGGCCTGGAAAGACTTGTATTAATAACCAGGAAGGCAAAATACCTCTGAGAAGCTCCAAAATAACATCATGAAGAGATGCATTGCACAACCAAAAGGAAAAAAGGGGAGTTTGAAGTTGAAAAATTGTTCTGTTACGAGCAAAAATTTTTCCTGTAGAACACCCTCGATATGTCTAATCAGCATTTGTGCTCTTCAAAGCAGGGATTAGTGAGGAAATTACCCAACACCCAGGTATTATGTGGGTCCTAGGACTCATTTCACCTTGAGAAATTCATTTGGAGAAGGGAATGTGAAAGTCTGGGGGTCTTTTCGAGGATTTGTGTTTTGGTTTTTCAAAATATTCACACTTGTCTGACATGGCAGATGCCAGTCTGTCTGATCACAGAGATTTACAACTACTGGTTTTAGAAAAAAAGTCCTCATTGTCAACTGCATTGGTTGGACTCATAGGCAGGGAATGATTAACTGGGAAATGACCACCCTCCTGGTCCAGCCAGGCTAAGGGAATTATTCCTCCAAGGCTAGAATACAACTTCCAGGACAGAAAATACTTGGGATAAGGATCAGATCTTCAAGGGAAATGTACAAAATTCAAACAGACACAAGGCATTACAAAAATATAGGATTGCTCAGGACAACCATCTCTCAATTATCCAGTATCAGGAGTGGATTCCATGATTTCCAACTTAAAGTTTCCTCTTATTTCATTCCCCTGGTCTGAGCCACACTCCCTGGTAGATATACCTTTAAGGAAGGGCTCTTAACCTCTGCCATTTATCTGTATATAATCTATATGAGTGCTCACCTCCTTTAAGCCCCGACACTCAGTTTTGGAGCTCCTCTGAACCATTTGATCTTTAATGAAACCCACCCAAAATGACAGAGCAGAGAGGGCATCCAGCCCCAAAAGCCACACAACCACTCACACTGTCAGCATCATATTCACCCTGCTGCACTGCTAATTAATGGGTAAATAAACTCACAGCTCATACCAACTATCAATTGTCCCTGACCCGTGTGTACCATCTCTGGGATACTACCAGTTCCAATTTGAAAGATTTGATACACCCTCACTCACAGAATGCTGTTGAGATCTGAGAGTTTCTCTGTAACTCAAAACTGAATTAGTTTGAAAAGCTGCATTTCAAGACACTGTATTTAATGTTTTCTAGAAATCCCAATGTCACACCAGTTACACTTCTGCCAACTGTTCATTTTGCAAATACATTACAAAAACCAAGTGAGCACAATTTATCTTGTGCAGTGTATTATTTACAAACCACAGCTGTTTTGGGAAAGTCAAAATGATACAACACATTATTTTCTCTCTCATTTTTCCACTACTTTACCAAAGAGAAAAAAAATGTCAAAAATATACTTTACTATAAACTGAAACTGATACTACCATAATTCTACCCCTCTTCCTTTCCTCTGCTACGTGAATTTTGTACAAACATCACAAACAACTCAGGGTTCTCATCCTTCTCTCTTCCACCTCCAAAATGTCATCACCAGCAGAATAATTTTATTAGTTTTTGGAGGAGGATCAGCTGAATCAGTAAATTTTCCTAGTGCAACATCTTGCCTACTTTTTCATGACTTCTGCTCACTATTGAACTGTTATTATCTTAAATGTTCTTGCCAAAGAAGGATGAAAAACAGTAACAAACCCAAAACTCAATGTGTTTGTTACATATTTGTATTCCAGGTCAAATGTAAAACAGTAAGAAGACATAATTTACTTCAACCCTCAAAAGATGCATACAAAACCTTTGAAAGACTATGAAAAAAATAACTATGATGTAAAGGTAAAAATTCCATTAGCAATTGAAAATGGTTTAAAAAACAGGACCTAAATGGCTGTAGGCAACATTGATTCAGCAGATGAAAAGAAGTGAAGTGGTTAAAAGCATGGTAAGAGCACAGAGAGATGCTGAAGAGGAGAACTGATAGTGTGTGACAGTAGGATGTAAAACACATTATGGTGGTGTGTTTCCGAAGGGTCCATCATCCACAATTGCAGATATCAATAGTAAGTTAAAAGGTCATAAAAAGAGAGTACTGTTGATGTGTTCTCTAACGTGCACATTTATTAGAGAAAATAGATTAATCTTCCCCGACGTGGAATGGGGATAACAAACCACAGCAGAAACAGTTACACCAAGTCGTGTAAAATGACATGGCAGAATGAGAAGCCTGTGCTGATTGAGGCGAGCTGGTATTCAGGGTTCTCACTGCTGCTGTTCTAGACCACACCACGTTTAGGTGGTGGGAAGTCATGAAAGGAAACGTACCTCTGACAAGAATGTCTGGGCTGATTTCTGTGCTCCTACATGGAGCAGATACTCATACACGTACAGCGCTAACCTGGAAAACAAACAGAAAGGACAATAATTAGTACTGTACATTTGTTTGCTCCTCTCCCCTAGAGAGAAGGGTGATCACAGGTCTAGGGTGCACTCCACTGCCTCCCACAGTACCCTGAGCAAGTCAAAGCCACCTCCTGCACCAGGATTTTAAACTAGACATGTGGGTCACTCTGACCAGAGGTGTTTGAATAGGAGTTAACTAAGTATTATTAAACCCCTAAACTACTTAATGTCAACATTTTTAATGATATTTGGACAAGTCCCCAGTGAGCTAACAACTGACCTACTGCTGCTCTCTATCAGCCTGCTTACTGTAAATACAAGGTATTCCTACAGCAACACTGCTTATTTTTCCAGAGCAAATTTCTCTACATGTGGAACATGTCAAGCTGTTAGCACCCTTGAAAAATAGCCTGGGTTTATCCACAGAACAGGCAGACCTGAGGCTACACCAGGAAAAGTAATCCCAGCACCAGTGCAGAACCACCACATCTCTCGAATGGAGTGCAAACAGACTTTTACATTCATTCAGACTTGTGCTCTGGTGACAACAGAGCTGCAAACAACCGCCACAGCTCCCAGAGGAGCTTCCAGAGAGCCATTTCCAGACACATCTCCACAGAAAGACAAAGAGCTGGAATAAGGATCTCAGTGCAGCAAGGGGACTCATTCCCTGCACAACCAAGCAGCACAACCTGGGCTGGGAAAGCCCTTTCAGCAGCCCAGGAACAGCAGGGCAGGAACAGCAACCAGGTGCAATTGGTACAGGCTATGTAGTCAAGATTTAAATTAGAAAACCAAAGAATTCTGCAACACTTCCTACTCCCAAGCTGACTCTCCAGAGGGGCTCCTGTCTGGCTGTGCACTGCAAGTCTTTCAAAATGAACCTTCATGTAAAAGAATGATTTAATAGTAATGCTTGGAAGTGGTCTATAAAACATTTCAGGAGGAAAAGGGAAAAAAGGAAAAAGGGAAGACAAAGAAGAGGAACTGAAGAGGAAAGGGAGGAGAAAGAGTCCTTTATATTTAGTAGCTGAAGTGTTCTTAAGAAGTAAAATGTATTTGCATGCATTTAGTGATATGTGACTATTCTTATTTGAAATATTCTTACTTATCATGTTCAAAACCTTGCAGTTAACTACACACAGAAGAGGGAGATCATCTGTCTTCTGTTACTGTTCAAGACCCCATGCAATGCTGGATGTGATCACTGCCATCGTGGCACTGACAGAGTAATTACTGCAGTGACCTATTAAGTGTGAAATTCTAAAATCTCAGAGAAGCATTCCACAGAAATTGTTTTCATTTGTTGTTAATGCTTTGTACATGCAATAAACAGACACACATAATACATTACTCTCTGTTCAACTCTACAAGCAGAAATGTACTTTTTTCTTCAAACCAAAAAAATATATACTCAAACATGACTGGTTTTAGTTTGTGCTCTGTGGGAACTGTGGGGAGAGGGGACCTCTTAAGAGTTGACTCAGTTCTTCCCAGTTTGATCGCCATCCAAATCTTTAGCAATAAATGGTTGTAGATGAAACCTAAGACAGACATAACAGGCAGAGAGGAAACACTTTTCCGCTACAGCCGAGACATCCTGGATACCCCGTAATGCTTCAAAGCACCTCGTTTGTCTTATGAGATTGCCCTTTTGTTCTTATCAAAACACGAAGCCTGCAGTCCAGATAGAAGGGTTTGTGTGATCACATCCTTTCTGCCCCTGGAATGAGAGTGGAACAGCACAGAACCCCAGGGTTTACTGCAGGGGTTTTCACCCCCTCCGCAGCTCGGCCATCCCCTGAAGCCTTTGGCAAACACAGCACACGATGCCCAGACCTGGCAGCACAGGACTGTGACACCACAGAGGTCTGTGCCTCTCACCTCAGGGCTCCCGGGGTCCACAGAAATGCTGCAGCACAGCCCAGCACCCACCCTGCTCCATCACCTCTGGTCCAAACCCAACACGCTTCAACACCGCAAACCACAACCCTAAAACTCTGATTCAAACGTACAGAATGTGCTGAGTAAGCATTATGATAACCATAACATCCCAAGTCTTTGACATGCTCTTTGCCTCTTGAGCTGAACACACTGGCAGTGAAACGAGACAGTGTTTAGGAAGTGTGGGGGGGTTAACATGTCAGATTTCAGTAAATCCATAAATACGCTGGGGTTTAGGCTTCCAAGGTGATCCACCTGTGGTAAATCCCATGCTGGCAAGGGGACTGGCTGTCTCCGGTGCCAGGAAGGCTGGGACCACCTTCCATGAACAGCTGTGAGACAGAAGGCACAACACAAAATAACCTGATTGAGTCTTATTAGATCTGTATCGCTGGTCCATCCCCTGTTATTATGCTGTCAGGAAGTCTTTACAGAAGTTAACAATGTTATAGCTTCATTCAGAAATAAACGCATTTACCACAGAGATCAGAAGGGAGATACTGATGTTTAACTGTGCTGCAGCAGGAGGATCAATGCAAGCCCATCCTCTGGGGGAAGGCAGAGAGAACCCCAAAGAGATGCAACTCTGTGTGACAAGGAGGAATGCCAGAGACACGAGCTGTACTACTCGACCACATCAGAGCAGGGTGAAAACCAAGCTACAGTAAGTGTGTAAAATGAACAAATGAATAAACTATTTAACATCTCGGCAGGAAATCACAGTGAGGTGCTCTTTGACACCAAAGGTGGGTTTGAAGTGACATTTAAGAAGACAGTTTTTACTCATTAAACTGGTGTGAGAAGCCATGTAAAAGCAGCGAGCAGACATATGTTAGACTTTCACATTTGCATACTTGTTGGCATTCCATGAGTAATGTGAGGAAAAAACATTTCCAATCAATTTATGACAATGCTGAAGTAATTTTTGTTAAAGGCATGACACAGGCCAGAATTCCTCCCTCCCGGCCCAGACAATTAGAGCACACATTCATCTGTAGCCTGATGGAACATTCACTCCATTAACAAACAAAAAAGGTTACTGTCTAGCTCGTTTTGCTAACCTAGTGCACTTAGCATGAAGTTCCTGCTCTAATTGGACAAGGCATTCATTCTTACATCCTATGAGCACCTACTGAATTCCAGAGAGAAGGACCATCTAAGTGGTTCAAGTCATCCAGTTATCAGAATATTACCAGGAAACAAACAGCAATCCCTTCCACTGTGCTGTGGGAATGACACTCTTACATGCTAGGCTGGGAAGATGTAATTAGCTTAACGAGAACTTACAACCCAAGCCTTGCAGCAGCATTTCCATTGATAAAAATGTGGCAAACTCACCCAATTCCAAACCTAAAGACTAAGGCTGCACATCACAGAAATGTCCCTGAATGCTTCCACCTCCTCTGTCACCAGCAGAGCGTTTGCCTGTTAACATGTGATGCTGGATGCAAAAAATACAAAGTACCTATAATGGGAATGTTTCAGATCTGAGCATCACCATCATACACTGAACATTTTTAGATTAGTAAGGCTTAATTTTTTTAAAACTATTTGTGTACAGAGTTCTGCATATGGCACACCTGACTTCTGTTTTTTTAAACTAATTAAAAACTAGCAAATCAATATCCATATATAGTTTTGAGTGAGCAATAATAGAAAATTACTCCATAGGAAAGATTTTACATGTTTCAGAAGACTGCAAGTATTCCAGAATCACTACTCTGACCTACACAGATAAGTAGCTTTTCTGTTATTTCCAAAAATGTATACAGACTTCATTTCAAATTCAGACTCCTTAAAATCTCACTCATTTCATATTCAAAATACAAACCTCTCTCTGAAATAACAGAAAGCAGCACTGAATCCATATCTTAAATTGGGAGCTTCTTGAACAAATTTTCTTGACTCTGTCAATCCAGTATTTTAAAACATGCTCTGAAGCTCTTGATGATATGGTTTCACAAAGTTTCAATTAACAATGGCAAACAATACTTGAAAAAAAGTACTTGAAAGAAAGGTTTTTCTTAACAAACATGTATGCCAAACCACTCTTTCTGGCCTATTTGATCATACTGACAGTCATTTTCCCTGCTCTCTCTCTCTCTGTCCCCATATTTAGCATAGTTATATGCTAATATAATTTCCCTGTATATAAATTTTTAACATCTTTTTTCATTAATGGCCTCAACACTGCAGTGATTCACCTGCACACCGGGTCTCCCACCCACACATCACTGGTATTCTGTGCTTTTTATCCTGAGTCCAGCAGGATGCCCTTTCCAAGAGGCTCTACTCATGCCAGTCTCCCGCCTTTATTTTTTTTACAGCTCAAAACATGCCCTATGTAAATGTTAGTGCCCTGTATCACTCCAGCGATGTGACTGGTTTGCTTAGGAACGCCTGGGCATGAAACACAACCCAAACCCTGGCTGGGGAAACAGCAGGTCCCGGTGGAGTTACCTGGTGTGTGTCTGGGAACGTGCACTGCCTGTTCTGAGAGCTCCACCACAGCCAGCAAGGAGAGCATGTATTCAGTGTGATTCACACCTGATTATTTCTCCCTCCCTCTGCACACAGCAGAGAACACTCTCCTTGCACACACCCAAACGCGTGGGGTTTACACCCAGTGCCACAGTGAACACCATGCCTTCCATCAGGCTCATGGGACTTCCCAAATAAGCTGATCCTTCTCCTCATTTACCCCAGTCTTACCTACCATGGCTCTGGGCAGGTAGACTCACCTCTGGTCTCTCTTCCACTTCATCCCTCCAAGATCCCTGAGATTGTCTCCTTCAGTCTGGTCACCCTCCCCTTGATTTTATTTACTGATTCAAGTGTTAAAAACAGTTGTAATCTATTAAGTGCCCTATTACTATTAAAAACAACAGCAGGGTTTTCACTTCACCCATACTCTTGCAGCTCACAAATTTGTGTCCTAATTTCACATGGTTTTGCTACTTAAACCCCCGCAGACTTCAAGCACTGGCGTAACTATTTCCAACAACATGTTAACTTGTGCACCAGTAAATAACTAAACACAGGGCAGGTATCTGGTATCCACTGATCTTTTGGAAAAGATCAGAGACGTGTGCAGTGGCGGTGTCTGCAGCTTCCCCCAAAAGCACTTAATTGCATGGTTTTACATATTTTCACCTGCTAAGGATTGTGCTAAGATGTCACACTGCGCAGTGTTCCCCACTTCACTTTCATCTGACTCTGGTTGAATTCCATATTCATTTTTGTCTCAGGTCTCAGCTTGCAGACATTAATACAGCTCCGAAGTATTGCAAAATCAAAACACTCTTCTGTAGACTCCATCTGGAACAGGATAATTTCCATCCACTGCAAATACTTCATCAAAAGGCGGATTTTCCTGATGACCTCCAAGATGTCAAATAAACAACTTTGTCCTTTTCACACCTATGTTTGGCACATATATTTCTCAAGAAGTTTACCCGTAGAATTTTACAGTGTCCCTACTTCAGGGCTAGGAAAAAAGTAATGCCTTTTATGAATACATGTATTTTTTAAGGTAACCCCGAAGTTGTTTCTTGGGCTTAAACCCATATAAACTATTCAACTAACAATAATTATAAAATATCCAAAATAGCAGCTAAAAAAATAGTCACCTGACAGAACACATTTTAAAGTGTAAGCTGAGACTTTTAATAAAAATACATTATAGAAAGAAAAAAACCTCTCCTTGGTTAAGAAAGGTGGTAACTCTGGTCCTCCCTGATGCTTTCAGTGGGACAGCAATGGGTTTTTAGGTGGTGTTCTGTTCCCCTGGTATATAACTGGCTATATGTAAAGAGTTAAATGCAACTAATATATGGTATCTTACAGATTACAGCTGTTCCCAAAGCAGCTGCCTGCTTGGGGTAGAAAAACCTGTCCACAGCATGACCTGAGAAGGAGGAGCAAGCAGGAATATAACAGACCCAGCTCCCCAAGGGTGAGTCAAACCCAGACCAGCACCCGTGGGCATGCCGTGCCCATCGGCTCACAAAGCAGGCGTCATGGAATCTGGTTTTCATTCACACCACTGTATCAGTGTTTCTGAGCTCCTGGCTCTTAGAAGGACATGCTTTTACCACCCGCAGAAAGCTCTTCCCAGAAGCAGAGGCTGAACACCCTATTCACAGAATCACAGGATGGTTTGGGATGGAAGGGATCTCTACACATGATCCTAGATCCAGGGTCACCTGGAGCAGGTGACAAGGCACCTATCTCACTGCAGACAGTGAGCCAGATAATGACTGTATCATCCCTCCCCACTTGGTGTGTGCTCCAGTTCTGTGTTCAAACCCTCTTAAGCACAAACTCCTTACTTATACCTTGGTAGGACACTCTGCAGAGGTAAGCAACAATGAATCCCCTTATAATTTTATGGGAATCATATAGGGTGATGAAACAGAAGATGAATTTCCCTGAGTATCTTCCTAAAAAGTAATGGTGGAAAATAATTCATATAACTTATTATGAACTAGTAAAATTTTCTTCTCAAGAGAGTAAGTCCTGAAAGGATCAGAGTAAAACTAACAGACCTCAAAAGCCCAAGAAATTCAGGGAATTGATGGGAAGAGTTTCACAGAAAAACAGATAACCTGAAGAAAATAAGTGCAAGACAAACATGAGGTGTTTCAGGCTATATTAAAAATCTCACAGCAAATACCAGTGGAAGTCAGACAAGAAACAGTAACTCTGGTACAATCAAAAAATTCCTCAGTGATCCAAGAAAAAAACTGCAGCAATGAAGAAAGTAAAGGCACATAAGAGAATCAACCCCAATTAAGTATTTGAGTGAGTCTTTTTATAGTGAGGACACTTTCCCAACAGAAATCACTTCAGCAACTGAATGAAGATGTTTGAAAATCTGGCTAACAAAGAGCTGATCCACACATTTAAGAAGAAAAAAGAAAACAAAACCCCTCAAAAAACAAACACTTAAAAACACTCCAGGAACAATAAAATCTTGCAGTAGCGAGGTTGTACTGACAAAAGTTTAACACCACTCTAGAAAATCTGAATGCTGACTCTCCAAATTCTTCCAGTGTTCAGAAGGAAGAAACCAGGTACTGGACAAAAGGGATGGAAAGAATTTAACTCTGCACTGACAGCTCATGTTTGGTGGAAGAACCCAACATGTATCTGCTTGTAATTGAAACAGGGAAAACAGG
>JAWWMO010000096.1:8311209-8326488 GCA_035047845.1 Dendrocincla fuliginosa
ATCCCTCCCTGGGCGTTGAGGGTTTCTCTCCCTGTTGCTGTTCAGGCTCCACCCGGCAAAAGAGTGAAAATTAATAAACCCCAGCTCCTCACAGCGCTGTTATTAAACACTTGGGGTTTTTTTCCCCCCCTTGCCCCAGCCTTTTCCAGCTGTGAGATGCACAGCCAGGTGAGTGATGGGCTGCCCACCTCCCGTGGGCTCGCTGTGTTCTGGGCACTGTGCATTTATGAACTGCCTAATTCTGGCCGTGTTCCCTTCCTGATCCTGGTGTCTTCACAGTTTCTTCTTGTTTTGGGGAGCAAAGCTTCCACCTCGTTACTTCTTCCTAAAAACTCCTCCACCTCCTTTGGTTTCACAGGTGATGAATTCAGGCGCTGATAGAAGCCACAAAATAAAATTGCTGCACTCAGGGGGCAGGTTTGTATTTTCAGAAAGTCACCTCCATGTTTGTGTGAAGCACCTGCCAATTAATATGCTTAAAAATATCACTGGAGTTATGTAAGATCTTTAAAAATCCTTCTGCTTCTTGACTCTGCAGCACTTCACCTGTGACTAAAAGTCATCAAGCTTCAAAAAAGTCATCAAGCTTCAAAATAAACTCGAAAACCAAACAGCCTTAATTTAATAGAAACAAGGAATTATTAACTCCTTCCTGTTGTGCAGAATTATTTGAACCTGCCCATATGATGCACAGCCTGATCTTGCACTAATGATCTTGTGAGTCTGTCCCTGGTCAGGCATCCCCCAGACAGGGATGGTGCCCTGTTATAAGTCATGCTTTTATGTATATAACATTATATATCCTTCTCCATTAATGATCTATAACACGTGTGACAGTGGTTACAATTCATTGGCTTTTGAATGGCAATGGCTGAGAGAACTCACCACACCAAACCAAGTGCCTGGGGTCGTTCTGGCCCCCCATCATTCTACTTCTCTGTGTTTTTATTTAAAAGAAGGCTATATGGAAATGAGCCTTCTGGAGCAAGTCCTGGCAAATGTTTCTTTCCTGGTGCTGTCTTGAGGGTGGGAGGAGAATGATTTTGGGTAACATGAGTCTCTATGGGGAGTTGCACATCCGAGCTACAATGAGCATCAGGGCAGGGCAAACGTGCTGGTTACGACACCTTTAAACACATTTAAACTCAGCAGGATTTGTGTAATATAAATATTAAATCTTCCAGAGCACTGTTTAATATACAGGGTGTTAGAATTTATAAAGGCTCTCTGGCTTAAAGTTATAGAAGATACTGAAAGTGATACACCGTGTTTTCTTTTTCAGGAACTGATTAGGGCAGCTGACTAATTAATGAGAACTTTGCTTTTGTGAGCTCTGGGTCAGGATTTAGTGCAAGATTTGTGGATGGATGGATGGATGGATGGATGGATGGATGGATGGATGGATGGATGGATGGATGGATAGGTAGATGATAGATAGACACATAGATAGATAGATGGATAGATAGATAGACACACAGACAGACAGACACATAGATAGATAGACACATAGATAGATAGACACACAGACAGACAGACACATAGATAGATAGACACATAGATAGATAGATAGATAGATAGACACATAGATAGATAGATAGATAGACACATAGACAGACAGACACATAGATAGACAGACAGATAGAGCCCCTCTGTCCTTGGTCATTTGCCCCCCTGATTTCATTCCACAGGTAGCAGGAGCTGGAAGTGCCTGCTCCTCCTGCAGTCTTGCAACTTCAGTAACCCCAAATATATTTAGACTGATGACTCGATTCCCTCATCAGAAAGATATGTGAGTAGGAATTGTTGTCTATCTTGTAAAAACAGTGCTACACTTGTACATGCATGTGTAGGACTGTTAGAGGTTTTACAAGATACAGGGGAATGTGTGGCTGCTTATCTCGGGGAAGGAGGGAGCTCAGCTTTAAAAAAGGAACCCACCCTCTGTCCCAGGCCTGGCCTGCCAAGTCTGGGCTGTTTGAGGCACATCCTGCACCCAGAGGAGAGCACTCCATTTGAGTGGAAGATTTAGGAGCAAACTCTACTTCCATTTACATCATTAAAATCCTAATGAGGCTGTAAATCAGGATGAGAATATGGTTGAGGTCGATAGGGTTGGCTGCATTTAAATGGCTGTAGAATTTGTCCAGTTTAGGTGGAAATATAGGTCAGACAAGCCAGAGTAGAGCTGTAAAAAAAGAAAAAGGATTTCTCATTCTTATTGAACTCTGAATAGAGTAATAACACCTATCAATTTTGGGTCAGAATGTTTTGCTTCTTCCTGAAAAGAGATAGCAGTGAAAATGTTTACTGCCCTAAATCACACTGGCCAATCACAAACACACTAAACTGGGACAAAAAAAAATTTACAAAAGCTCGAAATTATTTTTTTTCCTTACATATCCTTGATAGGGTAGTAGTGAGAAGTAGATCTGTATACTTCAGTTTAGAATTTTCTTCAAGCTATTAACAAAATCTGATGTATTTCCCAAAATGCACCAACATGATTAAGTTTTCCATTACTTCCCTTTTGTGAGTAAGCTTCAATATTTCAGGTGTTACATAATGTGGAATGATCTAGAAATACATATGTCCACTGAGAGCCCTGGTTTGAATTTGAAGTCTTAATTAATGTTGTTTCACAGTTCCAGTACAAGAGGGCTGGAAAAGGCAGCCCATCCTGCATGCCCAGTGCAGACCAGTGGTTTAAATGGAATTCTGCACCTAGCACAGCCCAGGGAATCAGCCTCTCTGCTGAGCTGCAGCCAGCTTGTTTTTCTCTTCCTTAAACAGTCCTGCAGCACTTGCCAGGAAATGCAAGAAAATAAAATGACTCACTGAAACAGAAGTTCTTTCCATTGGAAAAATTATTAAAAACAAACTGTAATGTTATCGTATATAAACGCTAATATTAACATTCTGCAGCACAATTGTTTCTTGTTAATGAGTGGCAGTGTCATACCAAGGACCATTTTGTCTTAAAAACAGTATTAGTGTGAGCTGATGCAAGTGGTGAGGTTGGCTAATGCAGTTGTGCTGACAGCAGACATGGAATGACAATCTATGGACCATGGAAAAAACCCACTGTCTGCTGAGCCAAGCTCATGTCTTCAACCTGCACAGCAGCAGATCTGTCATCTAATTGTGAAGCTCTTTGCTTACAGGCAGCGTTAATTCCATATACCACCTGGGTTAATTATGTTTATATTACAGACACACAAACAGGATTATTATTTTTCTTCCAAAAGGCGAAGGGAGTGGTTTTAAAAGGCAAAATTCTTGATAAGATTTCAAAGCTGCAAGACGATTTGCAGATGAAGAACTGCATTAAACAGACTAGCAATTACGTTATTATAAGTTTTTCCTCTGTCATGATCCCAGTTCAGAAGTCTCTGTTTTGCCTGGAAACTTCTTTTCAGGAAATATCTTATTTTCTTGCATCGTTTGGTCTGCCCAGTGGAACCACAACACGTCCTAATACATGAAACACAGACTTGAGGAGTGGCTCATGCAAAGAGCAGCATTCAAGGGAATGCAACAGGATGGGGATTTACACATTTATAAATGTGCAAATAAATTAAAGTGCTTAATACCTAAAATTCTTGAGAGTCATTGGTGGTCTGTGATGTCTTCTGTGTGGCTGCTGTTTAACCCATGAGCTCCTGGCCACACATAAACCCAAGAGTGCATGGACACACTTCCTGATTTAATGCTTGCATATTAAAGCATACATTGGAAACAGTAAAGCTTGCAATTAGATTTCTAGTGAAAACATTTGCGTTTGCCAGTCTAAAACATACGTGAAATTTCTTGAAATATTTGCTTAAAATGTGCTGTTCCTATAAACAATCCTAACAGTAAACCTATTAGCTGAAACATTCACATAAAGTAAACAAAAGGAGCACAAACACAGCCAAGCCAAATTCAACTTTCTGTCTCAGTAAACACTTGTGGGAGCATTTTTAAAAGCACATTTCCATCTCTGTCTCGGTTCTTTCAGAACTCCCAAATACTGGTTTTTACAGAATTAATAAAGGTATATAAATACACGTTTGCCCCCAAAAAACAACAAAAGAGCTTTTGTCAACATAAGATGCTGCAACACAACAAAGTCAAGCAGACAATGTCCAGGAAGAGCTGCCATGACTCTTGCCTTTGGACCTGAATCCAAACTATCAGTTTTCAACTCCAGCTCCTTTCTGGCTGTTTTTTACCCCAAAGATATCCACAGAAGAGAGAGGTGTACAAATATCCCTGATACAGGGTACCTGATCTGGTTTGCTTCTGGGTGTACCTGGGAACAGAGGTGGGTTGGCTGTCCCAGCCCTGGCACCACCTCAGTCTAAATATCACCCCAGTCAACCTCAATTCTTCATTTGGAGTTGGAATTGTTGGCTGAACTTGTGGCCAGAGGCTCAGGAAGGCACTTTTCATCACCAGCCTGCCGTGTCGTAGGCGTTGATGGAAGAGGGTGAGGTGAAGGTGGTGAGGACACCCAAAAAGTTGTCTGAACTTTCTGGGTACTCCCAGATTTGGGTGCCTGGGGATGACACCTCTAATAGCAGATTGCCTCCTAGTGCCACACTCAGGTGGTGACTGAGAGGCCCAAAATCAGCATGGGGAGTGCATCGTGAATCCCTCCTGTCATTCATGACTGTATTCCTCATTACGAATGCCAGCTTTTATGAGTGGATCATAATTTGCAAGTAGAGAGTAAAATAATCTTTAAAACAAAAATCAAAATGACCATTTCATCCACCACAAAAAAAATGTTATTTCTTACTTCTGTCATGAGTTGGGGAAATACTTTGTTTTAACAAAGTTTGTACCAGGGACATTCTGCATGTTTTTTTCTACTTTGAACTTTAATTTAGCTCAATGAACCATTTATTTTACCTTTTGGTGTAACAAACCATTACTGACTCTTTGCATGTATCATATATATGATGAAAAAGGAAAGAAAATATTTGTCCTAGTTCCTTTTCCTTCTGAGGATGCCTTTTGGAACCACAACTTCTCCATCTCCATTCCAGAGAAATAAGATATACATAATCTATGTTTCTCCCTGGCAGAAATTAAACAATTTTTTTATCTCCCACCCTTCAGATCTTCCAGTGAGAACAGTTGAGAGAATTTCACACCTCACACAATTGCAAAGGAATTACGGGCACGTTGACAACTCTTGACTCAGTTTGCTTCCAGGGTGGTGTATTTCTGGTAAGGAGTAAAATTTACAGTATATAAAACATACCACTGCGAATGGAATAGAGCAGCATGAGGGAACATTATGTATAAATACACGTTCCACTTTAAACACTCACTCTTGAGGAAAGGCCAGAGGATGCCCAGTGTCTCCAGCAGGTGTGGACAGAGGGCACAGGGCAAAGGGGGCACAGTCAGCTCATCATTCCCCAGCACCCAGCCTGGTGAAGGGCTCTGCTGTCCCAGCTGCAGAGAGACCATCCCTCACACTCATCAAAGCCTGTGGGGATGGCACAGCCTCTCCAGGAGCCCCTTCTCACAGGGCAGTGTGGGTCTGCAGCAAAGGGGAGGAGGAGGAGGCAGCCCCAGGGGGAAGAAAGGCAGGAATGTTGGATATTAAAAACCTAACTGAGCTGACCTGCAGGAATTGCTGGGATACCTTCGTGCATTCTGACCTCTCCGTGCAGCCAGATTCCTCTCTCAGGAGGGGTGTGATGCTGCCTCCCCCACAGTCTCAGGGTGCACAGCACAAATAAAGTGCATTTTTACCAACAGTGCAGCTTCGCCCTGGCCTGACCCTCAACAGAGATCAAACCCCCCAGTGTCCTAAGCCTGGCACAACACAAGAAGCAGCAGGAACCCTGAGTATCCATAGGAATTCGTGTTTGCCTTTGGAAGGTCAAAACCTATCCCAGCTTCAGTTTTGAGCTTAACACAGGGAAGGAGCTGCTAAGGCTCAGCTCTTTAAGAAAACTGCAATAAAACTGTCTAGAAGAAAAGTCTGACTCCCTCCTGCAGGATTCATTACTTCCCCAATAAATACAACACGGCATTTCAACATGTTTGTATTGTGACTTCACTAGTTTTTGTTGTGTATTTGAAATATAATGATATTCAATAATAGTTCATGGCAGAATTATTTTTAAAATGTATAATAGTGACAGCATTCAGACATATTACACACTTCATTTGAATGAGAAGAAGTTTATGATTCACTTGCCTTACAGAAATTGTATTTTACTGTCATTATCAAAATTACATTATTTAAGTACTGCACGATTTTCATACCAAATTATCTTTTCACAGAAAAAAAGAAAAAGAACAGTGTGGTCAATTACAGTGTATTAAAATCCTGAACACCATTTTCATATTACATTACAAACATTCTCTGTGCATTGTTTCTGTGCTGCAGCTTTGCTGTTCCATCAGATATACCCTCATGGTTGAGATGAACAAAACTGGTCTGAATTGGGAAGAATGTACAGGAGATGTTGATGCTGGGATCCATTATGCTAAATGTACATGTTAATCATTAGTGTTCTATTATGCTTATCTTTCCATGGATTTTTGGCTAATTTTCCAGGTCCAGGATATTAACAGTGCTTTTGGTATGCATGGATTAGGTTATTCTATTAGGGATGGAATGGCTGAGTGGGTGAAATCAAAGAAATGCAGCAAAAAGCTGTTGTCTGTGGATTGTAAATAGTTTCTAGCAGACATGTCTCTGCTCACTCTGCTCAGCCTCAAAGCCTGGGGAAGGGGATTGGTTTGTTTGCTTGAACTCACGGGTGGCTCTTACAGCTCCAGGTCAGTTATTAATGAGGAAAAGAAGATTAATGGCAACAGGAGATGCTGGCAGCCCACCATCCATTCTGTGAAATCCGTGTAATATCAGACAGAAATGATATTCATGTCATGCTGGCTACAAAACCAGTTGCTTTTCAAGCATGTTTGAATTTCACTGGACAGTTTTTAATGTAAGTCACAAAAGACTGTGGTTAGGATAAAGAGGAGATAGTCACACAGTGGTTAATGTGACTGCCTAATTTCATCCAAACCCAAACCCATGCCTGGCCCCGTGGACAGAATGCAGGGTGGATGGACTTGCAGGCTCTCAAAGAGACAGAATTTCAGCAGGAGCTGAAAATGTCTGGGCAGTTACTGAAAAATGAACATAACCAACAGCAAAGGGAATGCACATGTAAATCTACAGTGACTAATCACTGAGATATGATAAAACAAGTGGTGAAATTGGGCATGTAGAGGGAAAAAAGGTGGTTTGCCATCACTAACATGCCTAACTGGAAAAATCATGTCCTCACCAGGGAGTCTCACGTATCCATGCTGGAGGAATTCATGCCATTTCCTCAGAACAGAGCAGGGAAGCACATCATTTCAGGGATGGTAACATGTTTTGGAGTATTCAATATGCACTGGGTAATGTCCCCACACTGTTCTTTTTACCTGCTATTATTCCATTTACTCTCAATATTATCCTCAGTGTTGCTGTACTGCCACAAAACCCTCGTCATTCCATGCCCAGTGCTGTGAAATCACAGACAAAGAGAGGGCTCTTGTCACAACACCATGGGAGATACGTGATGTCTCCATTCCTAATAAAACCCAAGCTTTTAATGCAATTCTATAGGAAATTACCATTTTGAGTGTGTAAAAGAAGAATTTAACTTCTGGTAATTTAGGATGCGTTCCAATCCAACCATCCAGAAAGGCCAAATTATACATAATAAATGATTGTTGAGGAAGAGGTATCCCGTTATCTGTCTTGTCCACAGCAAATTACAGAGCCATTCTAAACCACAAATGTTGAGTTCTTAATCAAAGAAAGCTACTCCCAATAATTTTGCTACGGATTTTATACAGCTGTGAGGACGTAAGTCTGATAGGAAGATGATAAAACGTTTTTATAAGATCAAGTGTTATTTAAAAATTCATATTGCTTCGTGTCTTGAAATTGTACTGGTGAGTCTTTTCATTTTTCTTCAGCATGGCCATAGGCTCAGCCCCGTGGTCTTTGCAGTCAGAAATGCCATGTGTTTTTCACCTGTGTGATGACATCACAGGGGGGCATTGCAGCAGCCTCTGAATATTAAGGTGTCAGTGAAGTCCTGCTCCCTTCAGGCACGAGTTTTGCCTGGGTAAGGAGGTTAGGATTGGGTCCCTGGAAAAAGAAGATAACGAGCCATAACTAGGAATAATGGGGCGATCAGAAGACGTGGAAAACGTAGGCTGAATATCATTAAAATCTTCCTGACAGTGAGCTCTATTATGCCAGGGAATAATCTCGTCGCCTTCAATGGGAGCGCTGCCAGAGGAAGGTCTCTGGAGCAGCCTTGGTCCCCATCCAAAGCCCCCTGGCACCCGTGGGGATATTTCTGTAGACTTCAGAGGGGTTTGGATCAGGGCAGGGGTGTTTGCCTGAACCCCCCCCAGCTCCCAGTGCTTCTCCCATGGTTGTGGTGACGAGCTGAGAGAAAAAGAAAAGCATCTCAGTGCGGGAGATGCTGCTGGTACAGGGTCACTCCAGCACGGTCTGAAGTGCTGCAGGTGTAAAAACCCTGTGGAAACCACGGACTGTGGCTCTGCAGTCAGGTAATTTAAACAACAGAGGCCACTGTGAGGAGCAGGGACACGAGGCAAGGCCATGGTGGGGTTGGGGTAACACAGGGGACAGTGAGGATGGGCATTTTCTGCATTAGAAACCCCTGGGTTTTGTTTTCCTGCCTATGACTGCAGCAAACAAAAAGGCAGGGATGCTACGAGCAAGGAAGCACCAGGCACAGCATCACATGCTAAAAAAAAAATAAATGTGAAGAAACTGGGTTTTTTTCCATACATCTTGTGTACACTCTTGGTAAATAAACTGGATCATGTCGGGGCTGACAGCTCCTGCATCTGTTTCTCTCCTTGCAGGCAAAACTTGCAGGATTACAAACTTAAGCTACTACCTGGCTCAAGACAGGCAACAGACTAAATATTTGTGGGAGATGCCTTTGCACAAATAATTTCAATCATACATTATTCTGTGGATACCAGTGATTAAATACATTTCAGTGCCGAGCCTCAGTAAAATATCACAAATACCCAGTACTAGACATTAGATTTCTTAACAGCAAACGTGCTTTTGTCCTTCTGTGAATTCCCTGGACCTGGGTGTTTTGCCCAGCACCTCACCAGCTCTCCAGCCTGTCCATGTGTCTTACACCCTGCAACAGACAGACAGACAGTGCTGTGGAAGTCTCTGTTTCCCACTGAAGTTCCTTACCAGCCCCTTGGTGCAGTTGTTGGTGGGAGACAGGGATGGATGTGAGGAGGGAGGCCTAAAGCTCATCAATTTTTTATTCATTAATATATGAACCACACTCAATGAGATGTAGAGATCTGCAGCACTCATCTGAGACTAATAAAACCAGATTAAATAACATTCCTGTGTTTGTTTAGGTAAAGTTATTAAAACCTCAAGGCCTATGCATGGGGAAAAATGACTACAAACTTCTAAAATGTCAACCTGCAGCACTCATCAGTCTATGGCAGGTCTGGAGAGGGTTTGATCCAGCTACTGTAGTGCTCTGTGATTATATTAGTTGAACCCAAAGCAAAATGACACAGTGAAAGCAGTTTCACAGCTACTTTTTAGGCATTTGAAGTCTCTTACCATGATTCTCTCCATATTTTCCTCTGTATCCCTGGGTAATGTTCATCTTTTCTTACAAACCTCTGATGTTTTCAAGTCTTGTTAAACTTTGGGTTACTACAGCTCCAGTATTTTTTCCTGCAGTACAAAGTCTCTCCTTACCCTCTGTCCTTCCTGGGAGTGTAATTTTGAACTCACTAACTGAACTTCAACCTGGTTTTCAGAATCCCTCAGCTAAATTCTGAATTATCACCCTGTCCTTGACCATGACCTCCACTTATCTTCAGATAAGAGGAACTTTTTGTACTCTATCAACTCAGTCATTACTAAAAACTGCTATGCAGTACTGGACCAGAAGAGACCCCCAGTGTGGAACCCCATTGGGTAACCCATTTCTACTTTAGTAATGAAGCTGTAATGATGCCTCAAAACACATTTTCAATAGGGCTGATTAATAACTTCGTGTTATTAATACCTTGCATGCAAGAGCTCTATGGCAGAGTGACACTGAAGCCAAAGAGGTGCCATCTCTGTGGCTTCTTCCTCCTCTTGGTGCCTGTTACTCTGTCATGGAGCAGAATTAGTTTGGTTTGACATGATCTGCTCCTGACAAATTCATTTTGGCTGCCGCTTATCTCTTCCTTGTCTTTTAGAAGCCTATAAATATTTTAATTAATTGGCCCATGACTTTCCCTTGATTTCCTCCTTCCTACTGCACTGCCTTTAGAATACCTAGTTATATGTAAATTTTTTTTGTCATGGCCCTTTTAATTTATCCCCACATTTTTATACCCTTTTTTTTTTTTGTAGTTTGACCTAGTTTCCAACTTCCTATACTCTCTTCGTGTGTTTTAAGCCATTGAAAAACTCCTGATTTAGCTACATCCATTTCTTCGCATGCTTCTGCATTGGCAGAGTTTATGGTTCTGCCTTTAATATAGTTTTTTAAAGGAACTGTCAAATCTATTGGATATCTCAGACCTGTTTCCCAGAAAATCTTTCCAATTCTGTGTTTTTATTGAATCAATGACTTCTGGATGCCCATTGGTTTTGTTTTGCCTCAAACCTCAAGCTCACTTGTCTCCTGTTTTCCTGGGTTCCCACCACGTGCCCGGAGCAGTTAAATTTCTGCATTTCACCAAGTTCCAGCACTGTCACACAATTCTATCAGTTTACAAAAGCATCATTCACTTCATCTTCCTGCTGCAGTGGTGCACAAAGCTGTGACACCACACTCGTTTTCCCCTGTTACTTTCACCCACAAAATCACAACCCATCTATCTTCTTTCCCACCCCGAGCCTTAGGACAATTCCTGTGAAGTCTTGATATTCAAGAAAACACTCTTTTGCCCTCCCCACCCTTCTCAGAGCAAGTTATACTCTTCTGCATTAATATTCTAGTCATGTAAATCACTTGAACATGTGCCTGCTATGCCAATTAACTCGCAGTTTTGATCGTGCACGGAGACTTTCAGCCGTTCCCATTAATCCCCCCACTTTTTGCACACAAAATCATAAGATACCGAGTAGGTGGCTTCATCCTCCTGCTTGTCCCTCCACCAACCCACCACAAATACCCCCAGGGGCTCCTCTGTGGCACTATTCTGACCTGCCACAGCTATTGCCAGGGGTGTCAGAAATCATGAATCCTGACTTTGCTTTTTTTCCCTGTGTTTTTGAAGATGGACATTGCTTCTTCCCTTTAATTTTTTCCTGTATTTGCAAAGGGGGATGATCACAAAGACTCCTTTAAAATAATATGATGTTAGCAGAAGTCATCGAGAACTCTGCTGAAAAATACACAAAACAGCAGGCTAAACCAGGGACCACATTGAAAGGTGGCTTTCTAAATGCTTGTTAAAATAAGGCCCAGTTTTGATGAAGTTATGCAAAATGTGAAATTTTCTGCTATTTAATAATATTAAAATTCCCTGGGTTACTGAAGCTCCAGAGATACTCAGAGGAGCTATTAGGGAAAATTTGGGGGGATTTAGGAGAGCCTTTCAGCATCTTGTGAAAGCACATTTTCTACCAGATGTTTGTAAAGAAAGGGGAAAAAAAGCATACTTTGATTCCTTTGAATCATCAGCTGCATAAGAATCTTTGTCTTCTGAAAGCCCCTTAAGCACTTTCTCTATATTATTCCTCTCAAATATTAAGAGGAACTCTCATTAATTAATATTTATTTTTTTTTCAGTAGATGACAGAGACTGGGCTTGGAACTTTCTCAGGAAATTTTTTAACAATTTGGAAGGTAGGTTCCTATTTTCTATTGGTTTTTTTTGTGTTTCCAGAACATGCTAGCAAGAGAGTGGTGGTGTTTTCAAGATTAGCAGAAGACGTTGTTTATAATGCAGAACGCTCCCTGTCAAAAAAATCACGTGAAAAGAAATATCAAAATAATCCATTTTAATGCCACTGGTAATTGCCACCACTTAGTAGAAGCTAAAGCACATCATATGCCTGTGGAAGAGTTTGCCTTCCCTCTGCTTGGGCTGCACTGAAGCACGATTTTCGAACTCTCTGGGATGATCACATGCCTAATTGCTGCTGTCGCTGTTTTTCTCTTGCTTCCAGTAGATTTTGTGTTTCAGATGGAGCCCGACACACAGCAGGCACCACGGATGAGCCAACCCTTGCCCACCATGCCCATGCAGTGGCCCCTGGGACACCACGGCCACCAGCCCTGCAGGATGAACAGGTGGGTGGCTCAGGTGTGACCCGAAAGCCTCAGGATCTTCCCTCCTGAGCAATAAGCAGCTCTCCCACCCTTCCAGCTGCTTCTTCCCACCCTGGGCCACCCACAGACACAGAGACAGCTGTGCCAGCACAATGCAATGGGAAAAAGGGATGAGGATGAGGAGGGAGGCTCAAGGCACCCAAGGAGGGCGTGGGGTGGGGTCGTGGGTGGTGTAAAACCTCCTCCACTCACCCACTCAGCCTGGGGACAGGAGAGTGGGATGGTGAAACACCCCGTGGCCAACCTGTGCCCTGCCAGCCCACGGCTAGCATTAACTGAGGGCACTTCTGCCCCTGGATGCAACCACAGAGCCCAGGTCAGTGGGGGACAAACCTCCCCTGGACGCCAGGTTAAATTCTGAGGGGTTGGAAACCCAGAAACTGCAGCAAATTAACACCCCAGCCCAGCCTGCAGCCACTGGTCCACGTGCCCATGTCCCAGCACAGCCACAGCACAGGCTGCTGCTGTCCCAAAACAGAGCAGAGTGACTCCTCCCGGCCAGGCAGGAGCCAAGTGGGGCAGGACAAGGATCTGACACACCAGTGGGTATTTTGGGGGATGTACAGTGTGCTGATACCAGGCCCTCAGCTTGAGAAACCCGAGTGATGTGCACACACTAATGTTGCTGAAGGAGGATGTCTCCACGGTGGGTTTCCTCTACCACATGAAAGTGACCCCACCGTTTGAAACAACTCATTAATTTGCAATTTCTCCTCAGTTCAAAACAAACAGGTGTGTGATTCAGAGATTAGAGACCCTATTCTCTCTGGTTCTTTAATCTGTTTCGGTAGTTGCTGGAATCAGATGTTTCTAATAAAAGTTCAAGGGACATAGTAAAGCTGTGGAATGATCTGCCCAGTATCTGTCCGTATCTGACTTGTTTATTCTCAGATTGAGAGAAGATTTGGAACCTGAGGTTTTATATCTCCTTCTGTACATGTTTGCTTTAGTTTAACTGTTATGGTTTTGAATGTTCTTGCTGCTCATAAAAAACTTATTTCTTTTGTAGCTTGGAAACTGCTTGACCTCAGTTATCTGTTGTGGCAATGTGTTCTCTCGTCTAAAATCATGTGGTTTGATAAAATGTTTTCCTTCATTGGTGGTGAGTTTGTAAACAGCGACTGTTCCACTCTCCTTTTGTATCAAACAGTAGGAGCAGAAACTCTCAATATCTTTTTATTCTGCAGCAAACCATGAAATCAGCATTGGCATTGCAAGTCAGGACAGATCCTTATGCAGACTGTCCAAAATGCTGCCTGGGCTCTGCCAGCGCATCAACAAGACCACATATTTGTTGGAAACAGCATCTTACAACAATTGATTTATGGTTACGAGTAACTCTTAGAGGCTCAGGAAAAAAAACCCCACTAAAATAAAGGCTGGAAAGGGGTCCTTATGCTTAGAAGTGGATGATTTCTTCTCATGACCTTCACGACCTTTGGAAATCTTGGAGAGCTTCTTGGAGCTTCTGAATCGAATTCTTCCATGTCTGAAATCCTGATATTTTTCCAAGTTCCATGTTATTTGTGGATGAGAAAACTTTGGGCACAGAGTGGCTAATGCTTAGGAGCTACTTCAGTGGAAAAAGGAAGATGGCTAAAAAAGCCAAGGAGCTGATTCTCATGAGCTGCAACTTCAAGTAATTCTCTAGACAGCAAGACCAAACAAGTCAATTCTCCCGAGGTCGTAGAAAAACTTGGAAAGATAAACATCATTCAGTCTTTTATAGGTTGCAGAAGCAAGTATTTGGCTCAGAAAAGCCCCCAACAAAAAATGCATATTGGTGTTTCCTCAGAATGACAGAATTTAACAGGAAATCTGAGTCAAGGTAGCGGTGGCTCTGAAGCAGGAAGGCTGAATTAGGGCAATCTGTTTGATGAGACAGTGTTAAAGGTAATAAATAACTCTGGGTTTACATGTGAAACCCCAGTCTCACTGAGCTGCCTGGGGGCTCTGAGCTGATCTCTCAGCAACTGGGTCTCATGTTATTTATTCTTCAGAAAGAGAAGAGTTAAAGTTGGTATATGTGTGTGTGTGTGTGTGTGCGTGTGTGTCTAATCAAAGCGCTATCTTTTTTAGACAGCAAAAAATCAGCATTAATTAGCAGCAAGTTGTGGCGTTGGGCAGAGAGCTGTGTGGAGAATACAGCTGAAGGAGCAAAGTGGACCAGCCTGGAAAAAGCAGCAGACGGAGTGGAGTTCACCGAGTGATGCAAAGCGATAGGCTGGAATAGTGAACCATTCTGGACAGGGAATTAAGGAAGGAATGAAACAGGCCAGCTTGCCAGGAGGCAGCAGGGCTTACTGGACAGCTCTGATTTTAATGAGCCTCTTGCAAGCCACACTTGGAGGATGTCAATAGTACTCATGCTGCATTTATTTTATTTATGAACAGTCGGATTCTCTGTGGTAATGGCGAAGGCATAAATATTCCAGAGATACCAAACAGTTGACACAGCACCTTCACACGATGAAGCTGTGTCACAACGTGGTGGAACATGTCATGACAGTCCTGATGTGGTGGGGGATGTTGGGATATTGCAGTGAATGACACATGTGGCTCTGCTGGTAGCAGGGAGGACCCACTGTGCCCCAAGAGTGAGCTGAGGGGCAGCCTTGGCAACAGTGGGGAAAACAAGACTCACACGTGTTACTGCTCCCCCCAAAAATGAAATACTTCCCATCTTCTTTAAAAGCAGGAGCTCGAGGGCAGGTCCTCCCATTCCAGGAAGGAGCCAAGCAGCTCGGTCAGTGGGAACTGCTGGGTGTTCTTTAAGATGAAAACCCCTGGGGGCATGGGAAGAGGGGGACATGGAGACACGGGGACAAGGGACTTGGGGACAGGGGGACACGGGGACAGGGGGACATGGGGATATGGGGACAGGGGGATATGGAGACAGGGGGACATG